>JAEIGO010000163.1:12937500-13332500 GCA_018903765.1 Drosophila aff. chauvacae BK-2020
CCCGCTGCCCCATCATCCGCATCCCCATCAACTCGCGCATTCGCAGCAACCCCATCCGCATCCGCATCAGCCGCACCCGCTGCCCACGGCCACGTCGACGGGCAGCAATAACATTGCCATATCGTCGCCGCTGCTGGTGAATCTTCTGCAGAACGACGGCAATGCCATGTCGAATCCGAACCAGCTCAAGTCTCCGCAGCAGCAGCAGCAGTCGCCGCTGATCGGCATGAGTCCGAGTGGAGCGCAGATGATGAACTCTCCCATGCGCTCATCTGGTCCGGCGACGCCCAGCGATTTCCTCATGGGAGATGTGCTGAGTCCGGTGGTGCCTTCCTCCCCAACAACGCCTCAGGCGGCGACGGCGGTGGCGGGGGCTCCTCCATGCCCGCCGCCCGTGGTGATGCGGAGTATGCAGCAGCAGCAGCAACAGCAACAGGCTATGCTCAGTCCCAGCGGCAATGGCAATCATTTGTATACTCAGCAGCAGCAGCAACAACCGCAGCAGCAGCAGCAGCAGGCACCTCCCCCGCACCGCTTTCAGCAGCAGCAAATGTCTCCGCAGGCTGTGGCCCTGCGTCAGCAGCAACTACAGCGACAGCAGCAACAACAGCAGCAGCTGCGATTCATGCCGCCGCAGCAGCAACAGCAACAGTTTCAGCCTGCGCCTGGTAAGTGTCACAGCTTCCTCTCCCTCCCTCTCTTTGTAAGGAAGAATCTTTATTAAATTGCTTGCTTTTCCCCCACAGATTGCTTCAACAACATGGTGGGCATGAGCCCCATGCAACAGCAGCAGCAACAGCTGAGACAGCAGCAACTGCGGCTGCCGCCTCCTCATCCGCAGCAGCAACAGCAGCGCCTGATGAGCCTGCAAATGCCACAGGCATCGCCGCAGCAGCAACAGTTCATGAGCGGAGCATCGCCCCTGGGACCCGCACTCTCGCCCGCCTCCAGTCACCATTCGATGCACAGTCCGCTGATGGCACAGCAGCAGCAGCAGCAAACGCAAATGATGTCGCCTGCCCCTGCGCCGCCCGGATCAACAGCAGCGCCGCCCAGCGAGCTGGTGTCCGCCCACCATGTACCTGCAGCGCCGCCGCCGGACTACAACCAGGCGGCAGCCAACTCGCGCTGGCCCCTCGCCGGCATCAATAAGCCCATGGACTCGGCCACCAAGAGCAGTTTCCAGGAGTTTACGCGCTACCAGATGCAGTACAATCTTCAGCAGCAGCAGCAGCAAGTCAACTTGCCGGGTCAACAGCAGCAGCAGCAGTCACAGGCGCAGCAGCAACAATTGCCGCCTCCACCGCTGCCAACGCAGCAGCAGCAGCAACAACAGCCACAGCAACAGACTACGGGCCAGGCTCAGGGTCAGGTGGATTCCCTCATTTCGCTGTCTGTGCTGGATGCTTTGACCACCAACGACCTGGACGCCCTGCTGCCTACTCTCAACTGTGATCTGGACTCGACGCTCAGTCTTGAAGATAAAAACGAGCTCGAATCGCTGCTGCAGGATGCCAAGGATCTGGACCTGGATCTGATCGAGGACAATCTATCGGCGGTGGGCATGGATGTGGGTGAAGCCCTGAGCACGCTGCAGGAGGCGCCCATGGAACAGCAGCAGCAGCAGCAGCAAGCGGTGATGCAGACGCAGCAACAAATGCTGCAAATGCCTTTCCAACAGCAGCAGCAGCAACAACAGATGCAGCAGCAGCAAATGATAATGCAACAGCAACAGCAGCAGAGACAACAACTTCAAATTCCTGCTCAGTTGCAACAGCAGCAGCGACAGAATCAGCAGCAAATGCAGCGACAAATGCAACTACAACAACAGCAGCAACAACAGCAGCTGCAGATGGTGCAACGCCAACAGCAGCAGCAACAACAGTTGCAAGTGCAACAACACCAGCAAAGGCCGCCACAGAAGCAATTCATCATAAATCCACACACCGGCGACATGGAACCCATGGCCAGCGATGACAGCGACACGGAGGCCGAACAGGAAACCGCTCAGATGCCATTCCGCACCACCACCAGCGGTGGCGGCCTGGGCAACTTCAACTTCAATCCGGCCAACGACATGCTCCTGCCCACCAATCTCTTCTCCGAGGAGGACTCGAATTCGGCGCAGCAGCTGCCGATGGCCATCAACAGCGATCAGGAGAGATCGCGCGACTCCTTGGCCTCCAATAAATCAGCAGCCTCGGGCGGCAGGGCCAGGAAGACGCCTGTTTCCAAGGCAAATCACCACAGCAACTTGCTTGCCGGCGGCGAGAATTCGCCGCGTTCGAGCAACAGTTCTCCGCTGATTGGCTTGAACTCACCCCAATCAGTGACTGGCGGCAATGTCGGAGCAGCCGGAGGAGCGCCCAATAAGAAGGCCAAGCCGAATCTTCTTCGGGAAAAGCTACAGCAGGGAGTCAAGGAGCGCAAAGCCAAGGATCCAGCGACGCCGAAGCCGAAGAGAGAGCGAGCGAAGGGCAATGCCAAGACGAAGGCGGCCGAGGAGAAGATTAAGCTGCGTCTGAAGCTGGACAAGGTGGAGACAGTGCCACCTGCGGCTGGAGCGGGCTACGAAGGGCAGATTATAGTAAATCAGCAGCAACAGCAGCAGCAGTCGCCGATGGTGACCAACAATCACATACAACAGTTGCCTCTGCAGACGCAGCTACTCACGTTGCCCACTCAGCAGCAGCAGCAGCAACTGACGCAGCAGCAACCTCAGATGCAGCAGCAGCAACACCAGCAGCTGCAGCAACCAACTCAGATGCAGCAACAGCCTCTCCAGCAACCTCTCCAGCAGCAGCCACAACAACAACAACACCATCCGGTCTATGCGAACTTCCAGCAACAGCAGCAAGCCCAGCCTGTTCCTGGTCTCAACGAGCCCCGTGTGCCGCCCCTGCAGATCCGTTTGCGTGGCAAGAACCATGTGGTGGTCAAGAACACGCGCAAGGACCGCAAGAAGGGTGGACAGAACCAACCAGAGGCAGCAGCCATCGGGGATGAGCGTCAGCTGAAACGCAGCTACAGCGATCAGCAGCCGCCGCAGCAGTTGCTCCTGGATGCCAGCGGAGACAACAAGCAGGCCAAGCTAACGCAGCCGCCGCCCCATGTCAATGGATTGCCCATTCTGATACAGAAGACGACGGCCACAGTGGCACCGCCAGCGATGCCCCTGCAGGCTGGCACCAAGACCACCACGATTGTGGCGGGCAAAAACGGGCTGACGATCAGTGCCATTGTGGAGGCGGCGCACAAGGCGCAGGCTCAAGCGCAGGCCCAAGCCCAGGCGCAGCAGCAATCTCTCAGCGATCCTCAGCTTATTGTGGGCTCCACAAATACGGGGACAACGCCCACAACCCACACCACTACCCTGCAGCAGCAGCAGCTGAGCAAGATCGCCACCTCGTTGCCCAGCAGCATCACTTTGAGTGCCATCAACAGCAACAACAACAATAACAATAATGCCAACAGCGGCAACAACAACAACAACAATCGGCTGCTGCAAATGAAGAATCCAATCAAGACTGCGGCCACCATCACACCCATTGTGGGTGGCAAGCCGATGACAAAAAACCATAAGCCGCCGCCATACATCACAGCCGTGCAGCAGCTGCAGCTGCAGAAGCAACAGCAGCAGCAGCAGCAACAACAGCAGCAGCAGCAACAACAGCAGCAGCAGCAGCAACAGCAGCGACAACTGGCGGCGGCCGTAACCATGTTGCCCAGTGCGACGACCCTGAAGCGCGTGGAGATCACCAAGGTCACGACGACGACGCCGCAGGTCACGGCCGAGCAGGCTCCGAGCATACAACCATCTCAGGCAGCTGCAACGGTGGCAACACTAGCTCCAACGACGACCACGCAAACGACTCAGCTGATCTGTGATAGAAAGTTGCCAGTGGTCAACAGTGGTGCTGTGGTGGTGGTAGCCACCTCCGCATCTGCGCCCGTCTCTACTGCTGCCTCGCTCTCGACCTCCTCCTCCACGTCCATCATTACCACCTCTTCTACCTCGTCGCCAGCTGCCCTGCCCAACACCCTGAGGAACTCACCGGCCAGCAATGGCAGCGGAACACCTGGACACGGCAACAATGGCGGCGGCGAGGATAGCGGCATCGAGTCGATGGATGCGCTGTCCGAGAAGAGTCCCCATCAGCTCTCGTCCAGCAGTCCCATTCAGGTGAGCAAGACGGGCACCACCTTGGTGCAGCAGCAGACGCAGCCGCAGTCACAGTCGAGCGCAACTACGACGACAGCCATGACGGTGACAACGTCAGTGATGGCACCCAGCTCGACGCAAGCCTCCGCACCAGTTGGAGCTGGAGTGGTGTCCCTGCAGCAGCAGCAGAAACAACAGGCAGACGATGAGATTGAGAAGGCGCTGGCCAAGATGGAGGGCGATTTTCCCGAGGATCTCGAGGACATTGTGTCGTCGATGATAAAGGAGACCAGCGAATGCGCCAGTGCCGGCAGTGGGGCGGCGTTCCTCAACAGCCTGGAGAACTCCTTACCAGCGTCAACAGTGGCCACTGTGGCCGCGGCCACAACAATCACGAAGACAAGTAGCTTGGGCAGCAGCAGCGTCAAGTTGAATGGCGAACACCACATACTCGAACACGATGATCTCATCAAGAAGCTCACGGAGAGCAGCAAGCAGCCGGCGGCGGTCAAGACCAGCACCGCCGAGGTGAAGGTGAAGCTGGAGGAGATGCCACCGTTGCTGACCATCAAAAAGGAGCCAGCGAATAAGCCGGCGGCGGTGACAGCACTCAAGGTGGAACCCAAGGTGGAGGTTAAGACGGAGCCCAAAGCAGGAGAACTCAAGCAGGAGCAGGAGAAAGCGCAGGTGCAGGAGACCAATGCCTCCTCTCTGCAACCCATTTCCATTGAGATTCCTGCACAGGCGGATGGGGAAACGCCAAGGATTAGAACGCGAGCCAGTAGCCGTTTGGAGAGTCCCTTGGATGCGCCCAAAGCTAGTCCCGATGCCACCTTAACCACAGCTACAGCGGCCACAACCGGCAGCACTCCCAGCACCGTCAAGAGCTTGTCCCGCGCCTCCTCCTCCACCGCCAGCCCAAGGGTTCTGACGCCAACACCCAATCACAACAACAACAATAACAACAAGAGGCGTAGACAGGAGTCCGAATGCGGCAGCAGTAACGATGCCTCCGACTTGGGCGATGGCAACAACATTAAGCGACCCCGCGTGAGCAGTGGCAGCAGCGTCACCGTCTCGGCAAACAATGTGGGAGAAGCTGACAACACAGCTACTGCTGCAAGCGGTTTGCCCAAGAAGATGGAGATTGAGTCATCCGATTCGGATGAGCCGCTGATCGAGGTGGCCGGCAAGGTGCGCAACTCGAAGCAGGCCCAGGTGGAGGCAGTGGATGCGGCAGCGGCAGTGGAGAAGCACGTGACGCGACGCAATGCCCAGCAGCAGCAACAGCAACATCAGCAGCAGCAGCACAGTAAGTTGGACTTTGACCTAAAGGGTTGCGAGTCTAGCCAAAGTCTAGACTCTAGCGGAATGTTTATCATAAAAAGCCAGGTGCTTTGCATATTGCTGGGTTAGGGTTGACGTCCCCAAGGGGGCCCTCCATAGAGGAGGGTTTATAGCTTAGCTGATGAAGTAATTTATATTTTTGCTTTATTTTTTAGTAAGGAAACTCTCTTCATTCTAATTACTTAAAGAATAAAATAGGAATGCAAGAAAACATCTCTTCATCCATACTCACAATCCTTATCCTTGTTCCTCCCCCTAGAAACCACCAACAACTTGGCCACCAGCGCTCCACCACCACCAGCGGGTACACCCAGAACAGGCAAAGCTCAAGCGCCAAGTGGAAATCCCTCCGCCGCCGCCGCCAGCAGCAATCACAACGCCAACAGCAGCAGCAATCCCAGTGTGCCCATTACAGTGGCCCCCACAACAACGCCAGGCGGAGCTGTGGTGATCACCAACAGCCAAAACAACAGCATTAACAGCACCAGCGTAGTCCATGCCACCCGAGGCGCCACAGCTGCAGCGGCCAGCAGCAGCACCACCACCACCAACAACCCAGCCACCAACAACAACAATGTAAACTCGGCCACTTCGCCGACGGACGAGAAGATTGGCACAAGGCGAAGCGTGCGTGCCAGTGCGGCGGCCAATAAAATCATTTACAGTCGCAGCAATGCAGCAGCAGCTGCTGCAGCAGCCGCCGCCGCGGCAGAGCCGAAGGGAACGCCAGGCAAGGCGGCAGGAGCGGTAGGAGGTGGAGCGAACGCAAACGCTGGCAGCATAGAGAGCGTGGCCGAGGCCAGGCGGAAGACGCGCAGTGCAGGTGAGTTAAAGAACTCCACACAGATCTTTAAATAATATTCAAATGTCCTCTTCCCGTAGTCATTGGCGAGTCCATGTTGACCGAGGGACGACGGAGAAGAACGTCGCGTGACTACAAGTGACCAGAGTTTTGCGCCTTGGCTAAAGGCTTGAACCATCCGAGCGATGCGCACGAAGACGAAGATCTGCTGGAGCTATTTGAAGATTTCGAACAGCAACAGCAGCCGCATCAGCAGCAGCAGCAGCTGCAGCTGCAGCAGCAACAGCTGGAGATCATCAACCACAGCGGCAGCAGCAGCAGCAGCAGCTTTCCTTTAGCCCAGGCGCAGGACGAGGACGGTGAAGAGGAGGAGGCGACCGAGTATGAGAATCTGGCGCGAGCAGCCGGTGGCTACATGGAGGAAGCCGATCATCTGCTCTCCTACCATAGCAGCAGCAGTGCCGCCGACGTGGATGAGGTGCTAATGCCGGAGCTGGCCAATGCCACTGCCCTGGACTGTGGCAACTTTGTCGATTACGATGAGTTCAATCTGTGTCTGAACAATATACTCAGCGAGGAGGATGACGACAGTGGCGGCGGTGGTGGAGGCGGAGGCTTGGTAAGAAAGCAGCATCATCAGCAGCAGACTTGGCGCGATGCCGGCGACATGCTCAACATTGTGCAGCTCAACAACGATTTGGGTTTGAGTTTCCAGGAGTTTGCCAGCGAAACGACGGCCGATGAGCAGCGCTCCGCCAACAGCAGCTCGCCGCAGCTGGCATAGGAGGAGGAAGAAGACGAGGATCGCCGGCGGCTACTTGTATATAAAATATCACACGCACTGATACTGAATACTGATACTGAATACCGAACGCTTTTGTTTGTAGTTTTTTAGCTTCTTAGTTTCCGATTGAGGATATATTTTGTATAGTTAGTGGTAGCCACAAGTTGCAATAATGTTGCGTCTCATAGCGAGCAACATCACACACCCAGACACACACACACACCAAGCGCCGCTTAAACACACTTCATTTTTACACTTTCTTTTTTTCAAACCAATTTTATATATCTCTCATCTCTCTGGCACCGCCACTGCTCGCCCCAAATGTAACCATTGGAAATGATCTGCTAGTCAAGTGAAACAGGCAATTTAATGTATAGCTCAGAAAACGAGGAAAATTGAACAAATTAGTTGAGTAAACAAACGTAAACGTTAACGTATTCGAGAAGCTCCCCTTAAACTCTAAACATGTAGGAATAAAGAACTAGGAAAAGTAGTTGGCTGACACACCCACTCTATCTCTCTCTCAAGCAGGCATAATTTTTAAATTGGATTTCCACCTGTACATATTTTTTTTCTTTCATTTTTTAGGTAGATGCAATCCATGAACAGCCCATTTTTAGCCTTAGTTTGGAAATATCGATCTATCGATAAGGTATCGATGTTTGATCAATACATAAATTGATATTTTAACGATAAATCGATATTATATTTTGTATATCGGATCAAAAAGAACAATTGGTTAAAAGACAAATGGATAAAACATTTTCAAAATCGGTCATTTAAATTTATTTTTCTTTATTTTTCCATATCTCGATTTTTCCCTTCGATTTATGCATCTACATCCCTAGATTATCTTGCGCCAAGTCGAAAGTCTTTCTTTTATTATATAGAAAATAAAGCTGATCCGTTGGATCCAGCAGATCAGAGCAGTTAACGTGTGCACACCCTTATTTTTTAGGTTTTATTTAACCTTTTTTGTAACCTTATGAAATATGAATATAAACCGTACATATACACAGATATATATCTATAGCCTATATATATATAGTTTCCGTAAGCTTGCGTTGTTTCGAAAAATTTGTTTTTTAGTTTTAAATGCTCTAGCCTAAGGACACACACACACACAGTAATCTTAAAGCGAATTCTTTACCAACAATATATACATACATATATATATTTATGCACATGGAGACCCCGAAAAACCTATGCAATAAGTTAGTCAAAAGTGTAAAAAGGCCAAGCACCAAGCAGAGAAAAAAATGAAAAACCACAAGAAAAAACCTACAAAAAAATGAGAAGAAGATACAAAATGAGATCGAGAAAAGAGTGGAGAAAAAGTTAAGAATCAGTCGCCTAGTATTTGTCGTGAATGGAAAAGAACATATTAAATATATATATATTATATATATACAGAGTACAGAAACAAACCGTATATAATGTTATATATTTTGCAAAAGTAAAAGTAAAAAAAGGAAAAGGAATATCGTGAAGAAGGAGAACCAACCACACACAACACACAAAAACAAACAAAAAAAGTTGTATTGTATATAAGGCAGGCTCTATTTTTGCTAAATGTTATTTGAACAAATAGGGAAAAACAAAGAGTAAAGTAATTGAAGCAAAGCAAGGCAAAAAAGCGCTAGACAAAAACACAAACAAAAAACAAAACAAAACAACATTATATATATATATTTCTTCACACGCATATATATATACATATATATATTGTTCAATATTATTATTATCTTATATATATTGTATGATTGCTACATAAAATAGTTCTTTTGATACTTTGTACATGTTTACTTTAAAGCAAGGCAAAAAACAAAAAAAAAGAAAAACAAAATGTAAGCCCCCCCCCTAGCATAACTTGCATATAGTACCATATAGTACCGAGATAACCGATATATAGAACCCGGAATCCATAACCCATAATCCAGCCAGTGTCGAAAATTGAAGCATATTTAGTGAACCTTGTTTTGAAACACACACTTCTTCACCCAAGAACCGAGAGCAACTGCAATAAGCCCGATTTTCAATCACACTCTCAGCAAAGTTAATGGAAAAGTTGTATGTGAACACACGTATAAATCATTTATATAGCGCTTCAGAAACAGCAACAACAACACTCACACAACACAATAATAAATATATATTTAAATGCAAATGCAAAATGAAAGAGTATAAAAATAAAAAAACAAACCACACAAGATGAACAACAACAACAACAAAAAACGAAAGTGTCTTAAAAACGTAGTATTAGAAGTTTATTATTAATAATTTGTTTGTACTTTAAAGTAAAATATTTATAGAAAAGGAAAAAATACAAAGATTTAATATACACAAAAAATAATACCAAAGTTGTTTTTGTTTTTTAACTGAGAATGTATTTGGGACTCCCAGTTGGGAGTAAATTTTCTTTATATTGTTTAGATTTCGTTTTTTAACAGGCAATTCCAAAAATGAAGAAGCAGCAGAAAGCAGCAACACGATTAGGATATCAATTTTTTCAACTCAGTTCAGGTCAGAATTTAAGAGTATTTAAAGGCGATAGCCAAGAAAGTGTTATTACAAGAGACCAAAGCCATTTTAACCAAAATTTCGAAACAAAAAAAGAACTCTGAAGCTTTAAAAATTCCACCAGAGCACCTGCAGGAATCGCTGAGAGACGCAAGCAAACTCAAGTTAACTTTAATCCTCAATCCCTCAAAAGGCCAAGGATGAATAAGGATCAAAACAGAACTTAACTTTATTTGGAGGGTCTAGCATTGAGGTTGTAAAAAAAGGTAATCATTTTGAATTTAATATAACATTTATTAAATATTTTTTAAACCCTTGCAGGGTATTATAATTTTAGTCAGAGAGCTTAAAACGCAGTGAAAAAGTCATTTCCGACCCTATAAACCATATATATTCGTGAACAGCATCAACAGGCGAGTCAATCTGACATGTCAACTAAAAAATTTGAAATTTAAAAATTTTTGAAAATTTTATAAGGGGTTACATCATTAAAATTGTTAAAAATTGAAAAACAAAATTTATTTTTTTAAATATTTTATTTAATATGCCGATTTGTTAATCTATTTAAAACTAGCACAGAACAGCTTTTAGAATTGAAATTATAGGATTTTTGGCTTAGTTATGATAATTTAAAACTTTGGTTTTTCAAAAAAAAATTGTCATGTAAAAATACATTTATAAATTTTTTTTTTTATTTTAGGTTTTCTGGGAGGTATATTAAGGCAGAAAGCGAAATAAAATTATAAAATATTTAATGATAGCAAACATAATATAGGAAATAAAATCAAAAAGCTTTTTTATTTTTAATTTTTCAAAATTTTAAAAAGGTTAAATTAAGTATGTAAAAACGTCGGCTTCCCTAAGAAAGCTTTCCTTTCCTTTTGTTATGATATTTTAAATTGTATTGATTTGAAAAATGTTTAATGTGTAATAACACAAAAACTTGAAGCTAAGAATCTTAGCCAAAGATACTCCAAAGGATAAAAAGTTGTCTTAGCCTCAATACCACTTTTCCATATAAACTTTCAACTTACCACTTGTCTTTCCACTTATCTTTTAAGATGGAAATGAAAATTGGAAATTGCCCGCCTGCCACTGTTGATGATCACATAAAAGCCCCGGAACATCCTGTGATTTCACCCGGTGGCCAGCTGACAACATTCCCGCGGTCCCAGTGTAACTCTGGCCGCCGCTCTCCCTGCGCAGGCGCAATGCCTGAATTGTCGGCTTCCGAGGAGCCGAGTCGGAACACAGGACCAGCAGCCAGCCGCCAGCCGCCGACTGGCAGTTGAGAGCGAGTGGCCGCCGTGAGCAGCACGGCAGAAGCGGAGCAGGCAGCAGGAGCCCCGAAGCCAAACGCAACACGTAACAGAACCGGAGGAGGAGGAGTGAGGAGGAGAAGGGGAGCGTGGAGCGGGCGCCATAGGCTTTCAGTGCTGTATATACACAGCGCAGAGGGAGCCACCGAAAAATAGGAATCAAAATCAAAAACGCCCGTCGCGCTGCCAAGTGAGTGAGTGTTATCCTTCCAGCTAATTACCATTCCCATCAAGCCATCAAGGAAGAGAACCAGACAGACATATGGGCTTAACTGGGCGTCCTGGCGACAACGAGGGTCGCCCTGGGCAGAGCTATAACTGCCCCTCAAGTGGTCTCAGAGGTGTTGTGAATACTTTACAGCTTTCGTGCCACCAGCAAACAGCAAATGTATCAGCGGCCAATTCCCAGTCCGGCCAGCAAATGACCCTCTTCTCCCCCTCGACGGCAGCAAGTAGGGGCAGCAACTACTCGTGCAACAGCAACTGCAGTGGCAGTGGCAGAGGCGCAAGTGTTGACGCTTAAGGATGACGTCCTACTTTTCGAGTGTGTTTGTTGCCAGTTCAGTTTTTTTTCGCTCAAGTGTCCCAGTTTGGTTGTCTGTGTGTGCGGCTATGACGTAGTTTGGCCAAGAGTCGTCGGAATGTGTGTCGCCGAGTGGTGTGTGTATACACACCAACAAGTGGCGAAAGCGCCAAAAAGGAAGTTAAGGAGTTGCTTTTGGGGGGTTGACAGCAAAGCAAAGCGTTTATTATTTATATTTTGTGTCCTAAAAGAGCGTTAAGTATGCGCCCTGTGGAAGCTTTTCCTTGTAAAATCTTCTTTAATCTACTATTTCTCATCTCAAATTTTAATTCTACATTTAAACCTCTTTCACAGAAACCCCATTCCACATCCTTGGAACATGCAGAGAGCTCGCCACAGGCCGGCGTGGTAGAAGTGTACTCCCGAAACAATGCTCATCCGCCTGCGCTATGGAAGACGACTGCAGACCTATCTAAAGATAGGTGCCTGTGTCCTAGTGGGTCTCTGCTATTTCGCCTTCCTCTTCCGCGAATCCCTCAATGCCTACGAGCACCGGGAACGGGCCACGGCTGCCGAGCTGGAGGCGGAATCGGCGGAGCCCTCGAAGCAACAGCTCAAGCTCAAGCGACAGCAGTTGCAACGTCAGCGATTGCTGATCAAGCAGCAGCAGCAGTCTAAGGGTTCCGCCGGCAATGCCACCAGTTCCATCAGGAGCTCATCTCCATCGGTGGCAGTGCCACCGCCACCGCTGCCCGTGAGCACCCTGAATCCCGTCTACGAGTACTCCGAGGAGCTGCACAGTCGCACTGAGAAGGAGCTGCAGCGGCGAAGCGAACACCTGGCCGCCGTCTGCGATCGCTATAAGCTGCAGGAAAAGTACCCACCGAATCCCTGGGAATTCTTCGTCTCACCGGGCCACAACAATCTTGTGTGGTACGTGGGAATGTTAATTATTAATATTATTAGGAATTTTTTATTATTATTATTATTTATTTTAGGAATGTGCAGATGTTTTTATTAACAATTTTGTTTGTTGTTTGCTTTCAGGTGCAATGTCTTCAAGGCAGCCAGCAGTACATGGATGTATTACTTCAATATACTAGGTAGGTGGGTCAGGAATGCGCCTTTGGGTAGAGAGAAAGGGATTTGCTATAGTTCAAATAATTTAATATATATAAGCAGAGAGCAAAAACTATATTATGTCTTAAGTTATAGCGTAGACTATCTAGAATGATTATATTCATGGTTAACAATTCAAACTGAGTGTGCTAGCTATTTCTCTACACTTGCCTCGGCCAACACATATAATTTGTTTTCTTTTTTAACTCAAGATAGTGACATGGAGTTTGTAAAGATTATATAGGAATTTAAACCAAACTTTAAGGAATTTGTTTACTTATTAAAATTTCTAGGCTATCTCTGAAGCTGATTTACTTATTAAAATTACATTTCTAGGCTCTCTAAATTACTCACCCTCTACCTTCTGCCTCTCCCAATTACAGATTATAGAAAATTACAGCACTTACGTCTGCTTTTGTAAATATTTATATCATATTTTATAAAATCTAGATTATTTCCTGCAACTTACCCCTGACTATAGGTTATCTAAATAGGTTTTTATAAGCAGCATTAGTCATGTAAATGATAGGTTAGGGAATAACTTTGCATTATTAAAAGTAAGTAATAAATTTACTTATCTAAAATTCTGGTTTATTCCCTTAGCTGGCTACGATGTGAAGTATCTGCAGCGGACGGAGACCCAGCCGCTGGAGCTGGCGCGCAAGCGTTTCCCTCGCCCGGAGCTTGGTGAGCTGATGGAACTGCTGCCCAGTGCATTGTCCTTCCTGTTCGTACGCGATCCCTTCGAGCGGATTTTGAGCGCCTATCGCAACAAACTGGAGGGCAACAAGAACACCTTCTACAAGGCCCTGGGCACCAAGATCGTGCATCGCTATAGGAAACGGCAGCTGGGTGGACCTTGGCCCCGATGTGGACCCACCTTCGAGGAGTTTGTGCGCTTCCTGATCGCCGAGCATGCGGCGGGCAAGAGATTCGACGAGCACTGGGCGCCCGTCTATAGCTTCTGTACGCCCTGCAGCGTCAACTTCACCATCATTGGCAAAACGGAGACATTTCAGCGCGATTCGGAGTTTATTATACGGCAGGCGGGATTGGAATCGCTGCTCCTGGGACTGGGGAAACTGCCGCAGCGAAAGCAGCGCAAGATTGGCAACCAGGCACGCAGCGGCGTCAAATCGGAGGTCCTGGTCGAGCGCTATTTCGCCGATCTCGATCGCTCAACGTTGGACCAATTGCTCAAGATATATCGCATCGACTTCGAGTTGTTTGACTATGACTACCGCAAGTACTATGACATGGTGCATCCCTGGAGTCAGGAGCAGACCACAGTGGCAGCGGTGGCGGTGGCGCCTGTCCAGGCTTCTACAACAGCTGCTGCCACCATGTCCTCGGCCTCGGTGTCCGCCGCCTCTGCGGGCAATGCAGGGAATGGGGATGTCAACCAGGTGACGTAGAGTTGGAGTCTAGAAGTCAAGCCAGCTCGGGAGTGATGAGTCGTGAAACAATCTTATCATGTACCTTTTTACACCAAAACTCAAACCACACACTTGAAACACACGTAAACCAGAGTTGTGGGAAATGGATAGGGTTTTATTTATATTTTTAACAAGATTTTGTTGTTCTAGGTTTTAAAGTTACGTAGTTACTTTCATTTCGTAATATGTTATTTAATGTTTATTTATTTCTTAAATGCATGATGGTGAAACCATGTGAGAATGTGTCCTATTCAGCCCAGTTTCATAACGCTTTTGGATGCTGTTACACTTTAAGAGTAAGCATTAGGACACTTGTAATTTTAATTCTTCTTAATTCTTCTTGAAATCTTTATTAAATTTGATTTATAAAAAATCTTAAACCCAACTCTGGCCCACAAACACTCACACTATAAACAGAACCCAACCGAAGCTAACAAATCTACCAAAAAAGTTTAAGGCCAAATCAACGTTTTCCAAAAACGCAAAAAAAAAAAAAAAAAAACACTCTTGACCTCTCTTAGATAATGCCAAAAACAAAAAACTTAAAAACTTAAAAACTAAAAACCAAAGAATGTAAAACAAGGAGAACCCAAGGAAACTTAGTTAGAACATTTAGCATTTTGATGGATTTTTTCGGCCACCAAAATTCGGAATTCGGAAGACGGAAGACACCCCCCTGAAAATTTTACATGGCGTGGCGGCATGTGTTGTGTTTGTAGCTAGTTAATAAGTACCTACAATTTACAGTTGCGCACCTCTCAAAACCGAACGAAAACGTAAACAGAACACAGAAGAAAACTTAACGAAAACGAAAAACGATATATACTTAAATATATGATAGATAAAGGATATATATATACAGACCTCTTCTACACCAAAAAATATCGCAAATGCTATTCTTCAAGGCGCAAGGCTGCTGGGGAGTTATATATTATACAAAACCAAAGAAAAGGGGAAACACAAAGTGAGAAATCGTCTTAAACCAAAGAAAATTCTGTATTTACATATATTTACAACCGAGATCGAGATCCCACAACCCAAAAGATAAGAGATACCAAAGCCCTCAACCAAACCACAACATATGGTACTTACTATTATTAAGTTATTATATATACATATATATCTATATATATATGTATAAACGAAATTTATAAACAGGTCTTGATCTAAGTCTATAACTTTTGTGGACTAGATTCGTTTTTCCTAGGCTAAAAAAACAATGACGAAACAAACGAAAGATATGCAAATTTTCGAAATACCAAAGAAAAAGGATACGAAAGTATTTGAAGTATTTAAAAAAGATTATTAAGAAAAAAAAACCCAACAACAAGAAAAACTTTTCATGTGATGTTTAAGGATTTATTATAAAAGACAGAGAATATTTAATTATTATACTTATACTGTATTTCGAATAATGATAAAAACAAAAAACACACGATATTATTCTAAATAAATTTAAATTTTCAAAACTTTTTTCGTTGTACGAATACAAAGGCAACAAAAGTCATTAAGAATAAATAATCTCTTTACCACTCAACTAGAAAGTTTTTTATTTTTTAACCAGGGGTTAAGTACCTTTTGTGCGGTGATGTAATTTTCCATCTTCAATAAAAGTCATTTACCTTATTTTTTCATCATTATAAATAGTTTTATTTTCATTGATCAACACAAACGAGTTATATATATAATATATTTGTATATATATTTAGTTGGTATAGATTCACATCATTTAAATATTCATATCGATAATGTAATGTAGTAATAATCATATGTATTTCTCTTGTGTGCTTTCTCACTTTGTTTTTTTGTTTTTCTTCTTTTTTGTTTAGTTTTTTTCAATGTAAATGTAAATGTTTATGCTTTAGCATTTAATACAACTTTAAAAGTGAATGCTCGACACTAATACATCGGTTGAATCAATAAGTCTACCAGCTTTTATGCTTTGTGTGTGTTTCTTTTAAACTTTTCATAACATTTAGTTACAGCGCTGTGAGGGGGGCAACCAAAGCAGCAAACAATAAATAAATTGAGAACGACAAACATTAAGGTAAAGATATTTAAAGTTATTTATTGCAGAATATATAGTTTTTAATTCTTTTCAGATTTCTTTCATCTCTCACGTTGTTTTGAATGTGCTTCACGCGTTGTTCCTTAAATATAATGTATATGTTTGCTTTACTACACGGTAAAATAATATAATAATAATAATAATAAGCTTAGCTTGCAACTAAAATTATGTACACAATAGGAATACGTATGGTTATATATAATATAAGTATATTTAATAATTAATTGTGTAATATGTACAGTAGCAAATACCTAGCAAATATTTTTTAACTTCTCTCTCTCTCCGCCGTGCTAAGGAAACTTGGGATGCATACAAGAGGTTCTGAATAGCTATGCAAATTAGAGGTTAAATAAGAAATTCATCTTCTTCTAAGGATGTTTTAGCTCCGAGTTTTTGACGAGATCTATATAGTTAAACATATACGTACATAAATAGATACAAGACTCAAATACAGTGGATAGATATATACGTCTAAGATAGAGACAAGCATGCATCGATATCTAATAGTTAACACTCTTTTTGGACTCCCATATATATATATATATCTTAAGCTTATGTTTAAAACTTTTGTGTGTGTGTACTGGCGCCATGGAACTCTCTACTCTCCGCTCTCCGCTCCTGCCACTTTGATCCCCTCAAAGTCTCTCTGTCTCTTCGCTCTCTCTCCTGCTCCAGCTCCAGCTCCTGCTCCTGCTCCAGCTCCAGCTCGACTTCGAGCCTGGTTACTCTGCTAAGATCATCTTGATGCTGGCCACCTCTGACTCCAGGCGCTCCAGCTGCGTCTTTAGCATCTGATCACGCTCGGCACTGGATACCACATTGGTGGCTTCCTTGGGCGCCAGGAGCTTCCTTTGCAGCTGCGCCGTCCACTCGGCACTGGCAATGGAGATGCCGGAATCGCGTTCGTCGCTGGAGTTGTCACCGCCATCATTCCAAGCTGGCGGCGAGGCCCGGTTGCAGTTGGGCTCCTGCTTGATGTGCTGCAGCGAGAGAAGGGCCGTGGCCGCCGCATCCTTGTCGCCCAGATGAGATTTGTGGCGCAGCTTCAGCGGCAGACAGTTGTTGGCATCGCTGCCCTGCTGGGAACTGCTCCTCTGGAGCTGTAGTGGAGCCAAGTGCGCCGGTTCGTGCTCCTGCTCATCGTCGCCCGAGACGGCGCCCGAGGAGGAGGCAGAGGACAGGGCGGAGGAGGAGGAGGTGGTCGAGGAGAGCATGTGCTCGTAGCTGGGTGAGCACGCCCGCCGCGATAGATTCAGCACGCTGGCCGCACTGCCGGCCACCGATGAGCTGCTGACCGCATCGACGGCGCTGCTGCTGACGGCTGCCTCAACGCTGTGGCTCCAGGCAGATCCAGCTGCCGCCGCCGCCTCCAGGTGATCCTTGTAGGCGCCGCTGGGCGCCGGGACATACAATCCAGCGGGTGGCGGCGGTGGAGGAGCAGTAGCAGCGGCTCCCACAACAGCCGCCGCATTGTAGAGGGCACCGGCGGCCACCGCCTTGCGCAGGCTATCCAGATCCTCGGGACGCACATTCCTGTTCAGCGCCTGCTGGAGCTGCACCTGGAGATTGGCGATGCTGCTGGGGGGCGGACGGTTGTGCGGATCGGCGACGGGCGGCGAACTTGAGCCGGCACTGGGACTGGGCTCCCTGTTGCTGCTGCGACTGCTGTTGCTGCTGCTGCGGGTGCTGTTGCTGGTGAGGAGGGAGCTGGTGTTGCTGCTGCTGCTGCTGCTGCGGGATCTGTGGCTGGTAGAGATGCTGCTGCTGAGGCTGGGGCGTGGGCACAACCAGGGTCTGCAGGTGTGGGGGTGGTGGCGGCACCTGAAGCGGGGCACCCGCATGCTGTATGTGATGTACACTCTTCACGGTGGCCTCCTGCCGGGCATTGCCATTGGGTCCATAGATTAGCGGCGAGAGTGGCGGTCCCACGGGGTAACCACTGTGACTGTGGCCACCCGGCGATGAGCCACCACCGGAGCCGCTGTTCGAGGGCGAGGAGCCCGAGGAGGAACCACCGCTGCTGCTCATCTTGGCGCGCTTGGTGTTGCTCAGCACCTGCTCGCTGGTGGGCAGCGAGGCCAGAATCTTCTCCACACTGACCAGGTTCTCGCCGGAGATATTGAACTTATCGCGGATGGCATCCAATTGGGCCTTCAGCACATGGTTTTCCTTGGTCAGCTCAATGACGCGCTGCTCGAGGACCATGTCGTTGTAACGTCGCTTCTCTCGGCTCCGCTTGGCCGCCTCATTGTTGCGTCTCCGACGATCCCAGTAGCTCTCGTCCTTCTTGTTGTCGGGCGTGAATTCGCGCTGCTTTCGCTGCGAGAAGAGCTCCTTTTGGGCAGCCGTCATGGCGGACTGTGGACCATTGCCGTTCTGTGATGATTTGCCCATCATGTTGTCGTCGTAACCATTTCTAGGAGCAAACTTGCCCAGGCTGTCGGACATGCCGCTGTCATTTGACTGCGGACTGATGGAACCTCCGTACATGGACAGGGGATGCACTGCAAGGAAGAAGAGTTGGGAGATGTTAGTATTGGATTTTAGAGGGTGTTTCAACTCTATATATTTCCCAAAGATATTAGGGAATTAAGAACATTTTACATATCTAATCTCTGGAAATTACTTACAATTTGTGGCCTCATTGGAGCTGCCGTTCATCGACAGCGTCGGCGAGATGTTGGTTAATCGGACGTTGTTCATCATGGCGATCGAGGCGCTGGCGATGGCTTTGTTGTGGCTATTAGTGGGCGTGGCGCTGAGCACCTCGGGCATTGCTGTTGCCACTGCTGCCTCGGGATAGAGCTTGGCTGGCGGTGCCAGCAGCAGAAGCGACTCCTCCTTGCCTCCTCCGGTATGTGGGCGTGGTCCGTAAGGACTAAAGTCGCCGGCGCTTAGCTTCTGCTGACTGATGTGCTGCAGTTGGGCGAGCGTCTGCTGGAAGTGTTGCTGATGCTGCAGGTGGTTGCTACTGCTGTTGTTGCTGTGATGCTGCTGTATGCGGGGGACTGTAAAGGGAGAGAATTAGGTAAGGGGGTTGGTTAGTTAACTTGTCTTGAGTTTATGAAATTATTGATATTATTTTATTAGTTTTTATATATTTTTTGTGGTACTTTAAACTGTTTATTTTAAAGAACTCTATAGGATTGTAAGCTGATGTAAGACCTAGAATTATTAAATCCTAAGATATAAATATTAAAATTATAAACAAATCTATCAATCTATACTTTTTCCTTTACATTTCCTAAGTTTTCAATGTTAATCCTTTAAAAAATTTTAAGTTTTTATATTTTAGTTGTAAAAAACTATAATATTAAATGTATTTAAAATTTGTAGAACACTAGAAAAAAATACATTTTTATACAAATATTTATTGTTATGGCTATTTCCCTTAATAAAATTTAATAGAGCTCTAAGGAAGTCATAAAAAATTTGAATGATTAAAGTTCCCGGAACAGTTTATTATTTATTTCCCTCTTACCAAAAATTCTATACTTTTCCAAGTTTCTAAATGAACTATAAACTTTCTAATAATGCTATTTACTTTTCTTATACCTTTTATTCTTATAATTTCAAAGATCTTTTAGCAATAATAACTTAATGACTAATAACCCCATTTTGGTACTCATTTCCTACGCCTAGAGGCAGGCAATGTTTTTTTTTCTATTTGTTTTGTTTTTTCGGCAACTACAAAATAATAATAAACAAATAAGACCTTGCTCCCAAATCGAAATCAAAGATTACGCCGAAATATCTCTTTTCCTGCCACCATAACAATTCACACTTATCACTTTTTTATGGCATTTCTTTCAAAATCGGTCTTATCTCGCTTCATGTCACACATGGCGAATAAATACAGGTAAATATAGTAAGTAGTTCTCCCTTATCACGGAATTGTCCACAAAAAAATAGTCTGCTCCAGATGCCAGGTCCCGTTAATGTCTAATGCGATCTTGTCTGGCCCAAACGCACACACACACACACATACAAGCGCCACACGCGCACACAGAACTCTCTTTGTTCGATGGTCCTTGCCCTTGCCTTTGCCCTTGCCCCACGGCCGCCACCTCCCCAAGCATTTGCTTTCGTTTTTAGCGCAAGCATTTACACAATGATTACGGGCAATGATGCAAGAATCACCGAGCGAGCGAGAAAGAGAGAGAGCAGGAGAGCGCAAATTAGACGGGGGACAACAAAGAACGTAGAACCGACAACACAGACACAAAGACGCAACGTAAACAAGAAATCGCACGTCGCAGATTTTGTGGGGGCCCTCTGTGCGAGTGTGTGTGAGTGTTGGGTTCTTCTCCCCCATTCTACTCTACTCTCTCCTCCTCCTTCTTTCTGTCTCTCACCCTCACCGTGACCATCGAATTGGCATTTACAGTTCAATGTGCTCGCAGCACTCCGGCCAGACGCTGCCGGCGTCGACGCTGGCCGCGCAGCTGCCGGCAACCCCTAAGCGAGCGAGGGAGGCAGCGAGAGAGAGCGGCAGCGCTGCAGTCTCGCGCGTCTTGACAAAATTCACAAAAACAAAATGACTAAGCGGAGCCCCCCTCTTTCTCCGCATATTTTCACTGCCATTTATTTTTTTTTGCTGGTAATTTTTGTTTTGCGTTGCAAACTTTGTGTTATTGTTCTTGAAACACTGGATTATGAACTGTTGTTTTTTATGTGTGGCACCTACATTGTATTTGCTTGTTGCTGCTGCTGCTGTTGGTATTATCCTGGTAATTGGTATCCGTACTATTTTTGAGTATCAACAGATTCTTGGTCGTTGCAGCCGCCTTGAAAAAGTTCACTTTTTGCTCCAGCGTGCAGACAATCGACATAATGTTTATTTTTACGCTTTTGGCATGACGTTAAGCGAAATGTGTGTTTTTTTCAAATATATTTTTCAATAATATTTCTCAACTTGATAACTTGACAATTAATCACTTTTAGAATCACTTTTTAGGCTCTCTTTTTTCGTGGGAGACTTTCTTCAAATGGTTCTTGTGGCTGTGTGGGCTAGCGCGCCGATTCTGCGGTTAGTGCACTTGGCCGAAATGCTTTTAAACGAAATTCTCGAAGCGAACGAACGAAAAACGGAACTCTTCTTATCTCGATCCGATCGGATTTTGCTTTGTATATATTCTCAGTATTTGTATTTGCTGCCGAGCGCTGGCACAACCGCTTCGATAGAACGCCGAATCGCAATTGAGCTTTACAAACTTCGCTTTGGACTTGTAAAAGCATTTCTCCGCCGAACTGCGCTGCTGGCTGCTCGACGGTCACGTTGAGTTGCACGCATTCGCTACACGCGACCGCGCTGCTGCGACGCGACGTGTTCGATGTCGTCGGGTAAAAGTGAAATTTCCCGACTGGCCGGACGGTTCGAACCAGGCTCGAACTGGTTGCAAGCGATCACATTGCTGTTGTTGAGTAATCATCAGCCCGCAATCTGAAATCGTTCTGAGCTGCACATTCGAAACTAGAACGTGATTTGGCCAGACAAGGGTTTGGGGAGGGTGGCGGTTGCGACGTCGCTCTTGACGCTCAAACACACACACGCGCACACACTCGCACATACCATACACAGGTGACTTGCTTTGGCCGCGTGAGTTTTCAGCCTGATTCTGTTTCTGATTCTGATTCCAATGCGGATTCTCGGCTTGGTGTGTGTGTGTGCCAATTGGAATTGGTGGTGACGCAAGCGTCTTACACAAAATATTCAGAGAAATACAAATGCAAAAACAACAAACATATTATTAGCCAGAAATAAATGGAACGCTGGGGGTCCCGAAGCCTGGAATACCCTTGTAATGTGACTATTTTCTGGGGTACTATCGAATTTTTAGGGTTCTATTATAATTATCTCTTAAAACGAAATGATCTTTAGAATAAAATTACATAAATAAAAGAAAACTGCATAAGTTCAATAAAATTTAAACAATTGCATTCAAAAGATCCTACCGTTTTCGATTAAGAATTCCTTCAAAATGTTAAATTATTTGATATAAAGAAAACTATATTTTAATTATAAAAATAAATACAAAAAATTTAAAAAATATCCTCAAGATACTCTGCAATTTTAAAAATGTAATTTATAAATTTAATCCTTTAAAAAGTTTTTGAAATATAATACTACATCCTTTAAAAATCATTGCATACTTTTTGCGGTGGTGTTGAGGGTATTTATTTAAAACACCTGAAAAACTCTCTAATAAAATTAAAATGTATCTAAGAATCTTTATATTTTATAATTAAATACCCTAGCTTGTGTTTAAATTTTAGGAAAATATTTTTAATATAAGAAATAAGCCTAAAGGTAGTAAAAAACGTTATACCTTCTGTATAAAGTTAACAAGAATGCATTTTGCATTTTCATACTCATACATACATAAATGGTGCTGCAGTTCTGTAATTGCTTTGACAAAAAAAAAATTAAATAATTATAAGAACTGCCAATACAGAGTTCATTATGGCAATAAGCGTGGCCATATGGAATTGCAAAGAAAAAAATATTGATGAATAAACAGTTTTAGGTATTACCAAATAAATATATTTAAATGTGAAATAATAATTTATTTGCAAGGGTGTTGAAAAGACCTTCTTGGAATATTTTTGTACAACTTTTTAAGACTTTCTTAGAATTATAGAATATATATTTTATTGGCTTATATATGTACATATATATTATATTTATTTATATATAATATTATGTAAATTAATATATATTTTAATAGCATAATATTATACTTCACACCGTTATTTACTACTTCAATAAGACCTAATTTATGCATTTTTATGTTACCTAGAAATATATTTAAATACAATTTCGATATATTTCTATAATGGAATTAAATATAAATAAAAGGAACCCTTGACTTGATAACTGTTGATTGATCATTACAGCTACAAATAAATTTCGTGTATTTCCCTTTTCGAAATGGAAATTTTGAAGTATCATAAAATAAACCCTACATTTTATTCCATATATAGCTATGGCAAAATCAGCAGACAATTAAAAAATATAGTTATTACCCGTGAAACCAATATATAAACGTGCACAGATAGAGCCGAACGATCACGTGGCCTTTGTAACTTTGGATATTTGCAGTTTGTAAACTCAACGAGTTAAGTAAATAATACCCAGTCACGGCGATATCTTTGCAGCCACCAAACTGTCTGGTGCGGCATTACAAAACCATTCTGCAGCTTATATAAATTATAATTAAACACTTGGGTCTAGGGTTGAGATACGCTTATCAAGCGTATTATCAACTTAGTTGCAGTTAAAAACAAAAGGAACGAGACCAGAACCAGACCCAGAATAGCTGTGTAAACAATGCCACTTCACATGGCAAACAAAGGGGACGACTTGGAAGTAAAAAGTAAGGTCGGGACACATTATGTAAGTGTTCCGCCATCGTCGCTGAATCACAAATAGAGGAAAGCACACAGAAAACACACACAGGGTCCAATCGAAAGAATGAATTCTATTGAATTCGCATTAACACCACGACAACTGATTACAACATGTCATAAAATAAAATAGAGAAAAATAATGTAGAGAAAACTAAGAAGTAATTGAGGAAATAAAAGGAACCCAAAGCCTGATAAAGTGCAGTACATAAACATGGCTTTATCTTCTTTTTATTACTTCTCCTCCCCGGAAAGCACTATTATTAGACCAGGAAAAACTTCATTGCTATCGCTGGTTCATTATGTAAAACCCGGGGAGTATTTATGCTGCAATTACTCAGATATTACTTAAGGGAAATATTTGTTTAAGTTTGAGATAAGTAAAAATACATAATAGTGACACATGATGACATATATTATATGCAAGCCCCAGAGGGGGTGGTGACGGGGATTACCCCAGTTTTGGGGCCCAGTTCTCGGGGCCCGAGATTTTCAGAAATGTCACGGGGAGGCCGGCACTTGTTACCCCCGGCCCATTTTCTCTCGGCCCTGATTATATGTCTTACTATATAAATGTAAGTAAGTAGAGCCTAGAGCAGAAATTGCATATCTGTAAATAGGAAATGGGAAACAACTAAATATGATAAAGAATATCATCAATTTGTTTAAATTTTTAATAAGAAATAGGTAAGAATAAAAAAATGGCCAGGTTTTCATTCTGTGAAGTTGTTCTGCCATATTTTAAGTTACGCAGGACAGGGTCTTGATTCAGGAATGACAGCAATTATTAATTTATCATTATGTATAGATATTTGTCAAAAATAAAGAAAGAAATCGACATTTTAATTGCAATAAATCGATATTTCGTTAGATGTATCAGAGAATATATCAATATTTTAAAGTTAAATGCTATATTTTTCTATATACATATCAATGCTTGAATTATTTTTATATGATTGAGACCATATATGCAGGACTTTTTTCTCAATAGATCTTTATGATGATGATCTCTACTTTGGACACCACTGATTAATAACTTTGTATTAATGAAGTTATTAGAATATATAATTATTTGTGAGGGTACTGTATCATCTTAAATGGAACCATATAACTAGGTTCTTTATTTAATTAACACTCTCATAAGACCTCAAATTAACCCCCTATAAATATCAACTTTAATCCTAGAGTAGAGTATAACTGACCTGCACACTGGATATATTACATACCCTTAATTAATGCTCTGGCAATGCTTACCAGTTACCAAACTAGTGCAATCTGGATTAACTATTGGCAACTCACTCGATCGGCTGCTTGGCTGTAATTCCCTGTGATCATCGCTGAGCAAATCCCAATTACACCGATCACTGCGCGATATCCACGTGAGTGGCGCTATTCACGTGTCCCAACCAATCGTGTTGTGTGTATCCCCAAAGCCCCAAGTCACATCCGTTTTTTGAACTAGACCCAGTCTCAAGTCCCAGCCACTATTATCAGTATGCAAATATACGTAGAAAACTAGCTGGTCTGGCCTGGCCCTTATCAAATTCTGTGTAAATGTGTTCAGCATTTCAGCTATTCCACTGCCAACACAACTATAAGGTAATCAGGGAGGTGGACTGTGGTGTGTAACACTAAAAAGGTGTTACGAAACACCTCAGCCTTGCATTCTCTCCAGCAACAAAACTAAAGAAACAACCACCCCTGCATACATCAGCAGTCAAGCTGTATTGCTATATTTATATTTTCATTGCGAGAGAGGAGAGAGGCGTGCGCGCTGCCGCCTGCCGCTGACTTGGCGGGGGAAAACGCTCACCGCTTAAACGCGGAACGCTCGACACTCGAGCGGCGGTCGTCACGTGTCGGAAAATGTGCCCGGCGACGGCGACGCAGTGCTGCCAACAGCAAATGGGCAGTGCAACGCTCCCGGTTAGCGGCTTTCGACGGCTCACATGTTGGCGACTTGAGTCCGGGGCTACGCAAGCCAAATGGAAATTAACGTGTTACCCACTTATTGCGATTGTTTTTAGAATTCCCTCGATGCGATGCAGTGAAGATTGGCGGGAAAGGAAAAGGTGTAATGGGTTGTACAACTATTATAATAAAAAATAAATAGCGAAATATAATAAAATACAACTAAGAATAAAATATGGTAATGTTCAAAGGTCTTATTTAATTTTAGAACATTTATTTATGGTCTAAATTTACGTTTTAATTATTTAATTTTGAAATTGTGTTGAAATTTCTTAGAAACTTTGTTTTTCAAATAAGTAAACATTAAACGTATTTAGTTAAGACCAGTTTTTCCCCTAAAAAAAAACAATTATAATGCTTTAAAATAATATTTAAAATTTCCCACATTGCGTATACTCAATATTTTCTACTCCCCATTAACGTAAAAGTAATATTACTTTCAAGTTGTACTAAAGCAAATACTTTTAAAAAAGCTTATCCCTAAAAAATATAGAAAATAAAAATAATCAAAAGTAATATTTCCTAATCAACAAAACAGCTAAGACGTAATATTACGTATACGCACAAGTCATGTATTTGCTTAAACAAAATGGTACCTTAAACAACTGTTACAGGTCTTAAAAATATTTAGAAATATTACCCGGCGTATACGTAATATTTTCTATAGGTAATATTACGTATACGCATTACTAAACCCAAGAACCTCAGCTTGATTTATGGTTCCCTTTAACTCAGTTTCACTGTATTATTATTCTTCAAGCTCCTTTGCAGTAATAACATTATTTTTTTCCATAACACCCTCCCATCGAAGTGGGGTGCTCGCCGGGGGGGTTTTCGTCTAGAAAAATGCAAATCTTCGCAAGTATTTTGTTTGAACACAATTTTGGAGGGGGGGAAATGCATTGATTTCAATTTTTTAAGCTTGTTGTTGTTACTTGGCAACGTGCTCGCCGCCGCTGTTGTAATTGTAGTTGAAATTGTTGAAAGTGTGTAATTCTTACGTTTTAAAGGAAAATCATTAGAAGGTAAAATTAACGACTAGGGGAATGCTCTGTAATAGTTAAGGGTTAAGGGATATATGTATGGGATAAACTATAAATAGAAAGTTCTATTAATTCTATAACTTTTGAATGCAAGAAAAAAATACAATCAAATTAAATTTTAAAAGAAATGTATTTTAATTATGCAGTAAAATCCATTATGATTTTTTTAAGGTTTTTTAACACATTTCACAGAAATTCTAGGGTATTTTTAAAGCCTGTACATACATTTAAAAAAACCCTCAGTGTTTGGCTATTGCTCTAATCTTGGTATAGGTCATTTAGGAAAAGGATTTTCTAGGAAACCCACTTGACTTGAATGATAAACACCCCTGTCAGCGAGACGATGAAAGTCCATATTATTAATTCTAGTTAATTGCACTCAAATGCACATTATTTGTCTGCGGTTTTGTTTTTATTACATTTTATTTTCCACAATTAAATGCTAAGTAAGTAATCAAGCTCTTAATTAATTGTTTTTTTATTAAGCAAATATAATTTCTTTTTAATATTCACTAATATTTAATGCAAACTGCGTATACCCCGCATCCACACACTTATATAAACAATACGAATGTCCCTTATGTATGATGAAATCTGCATTAAAATAATATTGTTTTTAATTTATTATTGACTGCTGACTTACATTCGGACTCGTTCTTTGTACTGGATCGATCAGAGGCGCTGTGAGGCCCGTCTCAAGTCGCAATCATTATGTAATTAAGGCAATGTCATTTCACTCGTTCAGACGCCGAGCAAATGTTATTTTTTTTGTCAAGCTTTTAATTTATTTTAGCAATTGACAATATTTTTTCGCATGCTTTAGAAGGCAACAAATATTTGTTTTGACAAGATTTTAACTGAAGCTCAACCTATATGATATTGTCTTCTACAAAAGAGATTTTTTTTAACTCTTAGAAGTTTTAAAAATTAATTTTATAAAGACTATTTAATAGGTTTTTAAAGTTAGAAGTTAACTATTTTAATGTTTTGTAATAGAATTTCCTTTTTTTCTAAAAAATAAACCTATATTCAGTGCTTTTCAATATCTATTTATAACAGGAAAACTTACTCCGCCCCACCACTTTTTACAAACTTTGACAAGTTCTTTCTTTATATAAATTTGTTATCTTATTACAAATTAAATATTTAAGAGAATATTAATAAACTTCTTACTGTTAATCTATTTTTTACCCATTATTTTATCAATTCTCTAACAGTTTCCAAAGCTATTCTCTTTCAGTATTTCCACTTAATTACCCAAAACATTGACGACGCTTTTCTAAATTTTCCATGACGCCGCTAGCCAACCTGACCTCAAAGTGCTGCAGCAGCATCATCATAATTTTCCTGCCACCCGGCCACCCGGACCACCCGGTTTTTCCGCTTTTCCTTTAGCGCTGCCAGTGGTTCTGGGTCTGTTACTGCCTTTGCTCCTGGCCGTGCAACGTGAGGAAGCGGCGGCCCGTGTGATTACCACAGTAACGATGGACGTCACCCGCCAGCCGCCAAGTTGAGTCGAGTCACCTCACCTCCGGCTGCTCACATTTTCCAGCCCAGGTAAGCCCCAAGTGTTACGCTGGCACACAGACCCCGATGCAACATCCAACCTGTTCGACGCGGCGACGCTGGCAGCGCTGCTGGGAAAACGTGAGCGGCAAACGTGACACTGGGTTCGAACCTCCTCCAAGTGACTGCTGTTTTCTGGCTTTGCTGGCCTGCCTGGCCTACTGAGCGCTTGATGGGGGTCTCTTCAGGGGTTAAAGGGGGGCGGATGGGTGGTTGTTTGGCGGTGCTTACACCATTGCGAACGATAAACATTGTATGAGGCCCCAGGCACGTTGCCACAGAAGTGCCGAGTGCACTGAGAAAATAATCGAAGAGATTGCAGTTTGTTTTTTGTTTTTAGGTTTAAATTAATATTTACACATGTTCTAAATATTATTTTTATAAGTTTATAAGTTGATATAATTTTAGTCGGTGCTTATGAAGATATTTGTAAACCATTTATTTAAATAAAAAGTAAACAGGAAAGTAGATCTAGACATGGTTATGCTTTAATTTACTTTCCATATTTATTTGGGAATTTGAACCCTTAAAATTTTATTGCAAGAGCAGAGCAATTTTATATAATTCTATATTTATTATTAAAAACAAATGGGAATTGTCCCTTAAAAATTTTATTGAAAGAGCAAAGTTTCCACAAAAAATGTAACATAGAAAGAGGAAATTGTATCCTTAAAACACAATACTAAAAAACATTCAAAATGACAACTCTTTCATTATTAAACTTTAAATTATTATGGAAAAATTTAATTTCAGACTTTAATTAATATCAACATATGTTAGTAGAGAACAGAAAAATTCGATCCCTAAAAAACTTATATAAAGATCAGAGTTACCAGAATATTTTACTCTCTTGTTAAACTTCACTTAAAATTGGTAAATTTTTCTCAGTGCATTTCTTCCTACTTTTTCCTCTGCCTCGCACTCGAAAGTCACATTACTCGCTGTGCCTATTACATGACACACAAACGAATCGCAAACGAATTCGAACGAACGAACGAACGCCAAGAGCAACAATTGTTTGGAGGGAGGCGTGTAGGCAGGTACGAGTATATGGCAATCAATCGGACACCTGTAAGCGGCAACGTGATGAGAAGCGTGCTAGGGCCCCACACAGCAAGGAGGGGGTGTTGAGCGGGGTGCAAGTGCGAAGGGGTCAAGTCGCAGCTTAATTGATTTGGAAATATTTAGCCACATTTTCCCGTTCATTGGATTTCAACTTAAAGTCATTAAGGCCCGGGGCACTCCTGTTTTTGTAATTAAAAAAGGTGTCAGGTGTCTATTTAAAGTTGAGATTTTGGTTATTATTAAATTATACTTTATGAAATATGGATTTAAAACTCTTTAAATAAATTCTTTTCACCTTTATAATTGGAAGAGACGTTTAAAGAGATATTAAGGATTACCAAATATTTAAAATATTCATGAAAAAAGTCTCTAAAACATGGCATTATATGCATTTATTTGTTTAAAATTTAATATTTAAGTATAAATCTGAATAGTATAAGTTAATATGTAAATATTTCTTAAGTTCTTATAATATCAATAATTAATTTAATTACAAATTAGAAAGATTCCTTGATTCGATGATAAAATAATACACTTTTTGGTTTAAAGATTAAAATAGATGATTCATAAATTGGCTGCGCAATATTAAATAGAAATTATTCCATGGAAAAATACAGCTTTCTTTATCTAGAAAAGGTTCACAGTATATTTTTAAAATGTTTAAAGAATAAATATTTGTTTCACTTTCTCCAAAGTATATTTTTAAAATGTTTATAGAAATACATAAAGAACAATAAATATTTTTTTCACTTTCTCCAATTAAATTATGGCTCAATTATAGCAAGACTTGTGTGTTCTTTGACTTAAAAAAAATAGAAAATACTTGAATTAATAAAATTTCCCATTAAATTCAAATTGAATTAAATAAAAATTAAAAAGTCGAACAAGCCCGCGCCCTAAAAACCTTAAAAATGTACCCTTTTGATGGCGCCTTGCATTTATTTTTCGGTTAGCGTTAATTTCTAGATTTTAGCGTGCGGGGGCAGCCGCGAAGTCCGTCTGACTCTGCGACGGCGACGCCAACGTTGGCCGCGTAATGAGTGCAAATGTGAATGAACTTCCCGCAGACGCAAACGCACACGCAGTGGCGCCCTCTCGCTCGCACGCACGCTTCCTCCGCCCTCGAAAATCTCGGAAGCGGCTGAAAAAAAAAGAAAAATAACAGCAGCAACAGTAAGTTGGCTCTCTTCTCGCGGAGCTTACAACTTTCACACACCGAACATCGGGCATCGAAAAGTCTCGCACACACACACACACACGCACACTCATGTGAAAGGCCCTGGAGACCCCGCAATACCAGTAACCAGGGTAATCCCCGCCCCCAAAAAAAAACCAACTTTTGATACGCCCGTGTATATATCAGGCCGTTCTAAGCGGCAAACGAAACCGAAATTTGTACACACCGATAACGGTGGCTCTGCTTATTATGCAGAACCCCAACAAATTTTGGGACTTTCTTTAACAGTTAATCCCAAAGACCGATAATATGGCTAATATGCGTACGTATGTGAATCATCAGGTTGTTTGCGACCTTTGAAGTTGAAACTCTTCTCATAAAATAATGACCTGATTGTATTATGTTATTATGGAGAAACTGTATGTTTTATAGGGAATAATATTGAGTAATATTGTTGATGACCTTAGAGTATACCAAAGAGAATCTAACAATTGATATTAAGCAAATCGGTTGATCCCTTAATAAATTATTGAAATATTTTAACACAAAAGTATTTACACTTATTATTAAAGTCGAATTAGTAACCATTTTAAATTCATAAGTAATATAAATATAGGTATTCGAAATATGTTATATTTTTTTTGTTAATTTTTCATTCTATTGTTTTTTATAATTTTCAAATTAACGAGCTGTTAGCTATGCCAAAAGATTAAATAAACAAAGGTTTATATTCCAAGAACATGCATTTGCAGATGTTGAGAAATGTATTTAAACTTAAAAATTGTATAAACAATATGTATATTTATATTTCCTGAAGCTTTAAAAAGTTATCAATTAATTTCGTAATTAAACTTCTATCTGACAACAATAAAATCTCTTTGATATTGTCTAGAACTCCAAGTGTTACGTGAACTAAAACAATTATTTACTTTTCCAATAGTTTATCAAGTATACGCAATATGATTTCTCCTCTTCCTCATATCATAAATGGTAGACAAATAAACTCGATTATGAAACGCAGTTAGTTCAGTTAGTTTACCCCATTTCGTATGATTCACAGATTTATGATTTGTTATAACAAATTTATTTGATTTGGGAGTCTTATTGCGTTTCACCTTGTGACACATTAACGCTCACCCATACGGGCCCGTATTTACGACCCTTATCAGAACGGCTAAGAAATCCATTTGGTTGTTTCTTTGGCTTCATTACTGGCCGCAAGACAAAGCACTTGAGAAATCACTTAACATAAGCGGTAATAGCCAGCAAACAAGCCAGCAAGAAGGAAAGAAAGAAAGAAAGCCATAGCCGAGTGGGAGCCCCAAAGAGAAGCTGATAACGCACACATGTGTAATACAGTTGGGGTCAAAATAATAATATGCTTAAACAAAAATATGATAAGCAAGTCAGGGAAAAAAAAAGATTTATAAATATAAGATTAACTTTATTTATATTTAGAGTGATTACAGCAAAGATTTTTTTCAACAATACTGTGATTATTGGGATATAGTTAAAATAATACTACAGATTGGGTTTTCCAAAAAGTGAATGCAACATTATAATATTGTAAAAACAGGAAGGATTTTAAATCTCAACAATACTCTAAGCATTGTGATAAACTCAGAATGAATTTTATGTAAAGGGTAAAACAAATTTAAGGAAAAGTAGAACAACTCAGAAGTCATGAAAAACTACTAAGAACTCTTATAAAAAATATTAAGAACCATTACAACATTGTAATCTTTTTTCAACCAACCTTAAAATAATTTATGTCTATCCTTAAAAAAAGAAATCCAAAAAATAAATACAAACTTGTATTGTGAAACAACCAGAAAAAATATAGGTATTTTAAGAAGTTATACTTTCCAATTTATATATAATTATATACTTTTCTTATATTTAAAAAAAAATTACAAATATATACCTATTATTTTGGCCACACCTGTGAGTGTGTTTGTGATGCACAGAGGCAACAAAGTTGGTAAAGAAATTTGGGTCTTGCTCTAGTTTTCACAACCAAAGTTCAATGATCGATTGCAAAGCCAAAAAAAAGCTCCCCAGAGAGGCGGCGAGAGATAAAGAGAGAGTGCAAGGGGGACGGTTTGGAGATCGACAGATTGAAAGACCAAGAGCGGGAGAGAGAGAGAGAGCCGGAGGCTCTTTTTTGCAGAACTCACGCGTCACATGTAGAAACGTCTGTGTCTGCGCGTCTGCGGACGCTTTCTGCTTTCTTTTTATCGTGCAACTTTTGCGTTGTTGTTAAGTATCCGAAAGAAATTCGTCATATAATAAAATTTTATAATTTTTGTTATACGCGCTCGCTGACTCGCTCGCATGTGTGTGTGTGCATTCAACTTGATTTCATTTATGAGTTTGTTTTCATTTATTTACTCAGCGCCGTTGATAAACAATTTCTGGGGCTGTTGTATGTAGTATTATTTTCTTCGTTTTTGGTCAACGAAATTAGAATAATGAAAGCAAATACATACGCAGAATGGGAAAGTCAATGCACGCGGCGACGCAGAAGTCAGCAGCGCTGCAGCTGCGCCAACAACAATTGTGTTGCTTTCTTTTCTTTATTTTATTTTTCTCATTTTCGTAATGAAATTATTAGAATTTCACATAATGCCAGTCAGTTGTCGTCAAAATACAAGTCTTTCTAATTGGGAAAACCTTTCGACGGAGCTTTGCTTTTGTCAACCTGTCGATCGCACTCGGTGAGCTATAGAAATTTAAGCGTTACGCTGAGCAATTAGTGCATTACAGAGAAATGCGGAGAATCTTCTCGCATGGAGAAAGTCAGGCTTCAGTGAAGACCGGAGATCTTTGGGGATTAGAAACTTGTAATGATCACTTGTTAAGTGATCGTAGATCGTGAAAAACTCCTAGGTAGATTTGGTAATCCCATTCTTTGGGAATTTTATTTTCTTGAAGGCTTGATCTTTGTTGTGTGGGTGATATGTACTTTTTTTAATCAAGATTAATATCATTTCGTTTCTATTTTAGCATTACATTTTCTAAATATATTTAAAATGTTTTAATATTACTAAATTGTCATTAAAAATGTATGATAACATGTTATTAATTTCATTCTTCACCATTTTAAATGGTTTCAAAGATTTCTTTTAAGAATAAACCTTATATTAGAACCATTACTTGACACCAATGCTAATTCTACCGCTAATAACTAAAATCCATTGCATTAGCATTATCTCACAAGTTCTAAAACGATCTCCATTCTACAATACATAACCCTAACATTCTTTCCAAATTACCATCTCGTAAAAGTTAACCCAAATAGCTAGCGGGTCGCAAGCAGGCCCGAAAAAAACAGCCGACAAGCAATTATGTAATGCCACCTACCCAAAAATAAAATTTCCAGGCTGCGAAGAAACCGAAAGACACAAAACGAGAAGACAGTGATAAACGCAACAGGGAAAGGGAAGAAAGGTGAGTTAAAGCTAAAGCAGTCAACGAAGAAGGGCAAGAAAGGGAAGAAGAATGCTACGGCAGAACGAACGAATGCTAACTAAACAAGTTTTTGGAATTGGGTAAACGACATTATTAGAGGCACAAACGAGTGTGTTACAATATTAGGCCACAGTACCGTTAGGCCCCCGATTGAGAACCCCCGAAAAAAAAGTCGAGAACCGAAAAAAGTAAAACACCGTAAGAGCGCACACCACAGCATTCAAAAGATTCGTGCCGTTGCACCTCTCTTTCTGGCCCCCTTTGTCTTATGTAATCAATTACACGAAGAATGATAATGAAGAAAGCACGGAGCGGTGAGCACAGCGTTCTTACTTTCTCCGCAGAAGTGGGCCACGACGTTGGCAGCGACAGAGGCAGAGGCAGAGGCCGAGGCAGCGATATTAACCAACAAAATGTTGGAAAAGAAGGGAACGAAGACTGGAGACACTGTCATGTAATTATGAAACTTTCACGCAAGACCCACAGACACTCAGGCAATCGGAAGACTCACACATACACTTGCACGACGAGTGCTGTTCTCGATGCAACTTCTTTTGGGTCTCAATGCACCGAAAGAAAATAAAGTTTTAATTGAAATTATGGTTATAAAATTTGATGTTAATTATGTTTTTTATAGCAATGATCCAAACACTTCTTTCTTTGTACTTTTTGATTTAGTTAAAGAAGATTTTTATGATTCTGATATCAACATGTGGGTTATAAATTCAATTAAATATTTGCTGAGTATGTAGTTTATTTTGATTATTTCACAAGTAATTTTCAAACAGATCAAAAAACACATCACAATATCTGTAAATCAGTAATACATAATTTTCCAAATAAATATCATTATCGATTTTAATTCAGTTAAATTCTTCAGCTGAATCTGACTCACTGTAAACATTAACTTTAGAATTAATTCTCATACTTGACATTATTTTATAACAAAGTCAGTTTAAAGTTCCAATACTTTCACTAGTTTAGATCCCGTTAAAAAAAACCTTTTCAATTCGATTCTTTCAAAAGTATTCATATTTTTTTCGGTGTTCATTTTCGTTCATTTCCAGTTTAGAATTGGGTCAACTAACGGATTTGTGTTAGCCCCTCTCTCTCTTTTTCTCGCTTGCTCGCTCTCTTTGTTTGGAGTTGTTGGAGGTAAGATCAGTAAAAGAACGTAACAAGCTGCGTCATCGCTTACTCCACTGCCCCCCACTGTCACTCCCCCTTTCGGTGGCCCCTCCTCCCCGCCTGCACACACACAACTTCTTCGAACTTCACTCGCAACACACAAACCGAATTTCAAATTCAGAGCACAAGAAACCGGTTGCTCTCGGCGAAAGAGAGCATTGAAAGCCGCGCTCAGTTGGTCTGCTCACCTAGTGGCCGGCTTTCATGCAGGTTCGTCTCGAACATGCTGCACTGCCTGCTCCCTCCGGCACTCTCTTCTGAACTGTTCTACATTTCTTCAACTCCAGATGGGTGAAAACTTGAGTAGGTACACGGAGAGAAAATTATAAAGTATTAAAATATGATTTCTTTATACATATATTCATAAGGATTTTCGTTAATATTTTATATACATACAAATATACATTTCACTTACAGTCCTTTTCCTGGATATTTTAAATCCCCTAAAATGGCGTACAAAAGTATGCTATAATTTGCAATCTTTACAAAGAAAACCTTTTTAAGTGTATAAAAAAGTGATTTAAAAAAAAACGTTTTTTATATTTCTCCCAGTGCATAATGTCGTGAGCTAGCTTCTTGTTGGCCTGGCTTAAACACCGGTTTAGAACGTTCACTCACGCCTCGCGCCCGTTGCGGCTCATTAAAGACGGCCAACCACGAACAGCGCAACGCGCCAAGCGAGCCACATAAAAATCTTTTACTATTTTTATTTTTATTGTTCAAGAAGAGAAAGTGTTACGCCAATTGATTGTTTAATTAATTTTCTTTCTTCAGCTTCTGCTTCTTGCTGGCAAGCGCTTCTTCAGCCAGAAGAAGCAACCCACCTCGCATTGTGGCCCATGTTTCATGTTCAAGTCCATGTCCAGATGTCAATGACCATGGGCAAAGAGTTAAGCTTGCTCGAAAAAACGTTGTGAAGGAAAAAGTTTAAAGCTTTAGAAGATCGAAGAAACTAATACACTTGCTCTCCTGGCAATGGGAATAAATTTGTAAGCTAGCTAAGAATTATTAAATTTATATTGAACTTTTATTTCTATTGAGTAAATGAGAAAATGGTATAGAAATGAGAAATATTTAATCTCTAAAATACATTCAGGAATTATAATTGTTTTTATGATCATGGCATTTTATAGCAAAAATACTTTCTGCCAGGGTATTGCAAATAACTAAACAAATATGAGCGCGGGGCCACCGACAGAGTAAAAGTTTTGCACAATGCGCTTCATTTGTTGCTCATTTGACAACTTCTTCAGCTGCTGCTGCTTTCACACTCAAAAATAAATCATATTTAAATTCAGGAAAATTTAACAACTATATTTATGTTCTAAAATCTTAGCCTTACAACACTTTTAGAAGGCTTGAAATACATTTTTTTTGTTTGAAAATATATATTTAATATTAAGTTTGGAAAAACATTCGAAACATTTTAGATTCCTCCTAAGATCGTAATAAGTCTTAACTCTGCATATAATGGATTCAATCGTAAATATTACTATGATGTTTTTTAAAGTGCAATCTAGCTATCTTCATGGATTCTTTTGGCCAACCATTTGCAATTGTTAACGCTTTTTGTCTACGACTAATGTGTCAACTGTACTGCGGAGAGTACTGCTCGTACCTGTACCGATGTCGAACCCAATGAATTATGCATTCGGGCAAGTTACAACTTTCCAAATTGCTTTCCTCTTGGCCATGGCCAAGTTGTTGTTGTTGTTGATAGTACCGCCACAGTTACCGCTGCTTCTGCTCATTGTTGTTGTTGCCAAATAGAAAACTCTAACCGCTTATTTGCACTTAGACTTTCGCGCGATCTTCAATTAAGATAAATGTCGTGCTTGCCCTGGTTGCAAATAGCTGCAAAACTTGGCGTGGAACCTTTTTTCGGAATGGTCGTAACTAGATTTGAGAACTATATTTATGGGTGAAACTGTATTTATGGAGAAAGGTTAGTTAAGTGATAATATTGGTGAAGTAATTTGAATTTCCGTTTAGGATTTAATTGGAAAAAAATGTTAAGAAGAAATATTATCAGAAAAGCAGTTAACAAAAAATTTAATTCCTATAAATTTTCCCTATGATTCTTATTTATATACATATAATAAACATTATTTCTTTTTTTAAAGATTTTTCCTTTGTTCTTCCTCTTCCAAATACCGCTAAAGTAATCCCAATTAAAATCATACCCTGCGTATACGTAATGTGTATGAAAGCTCAGTACATAGAGCATACGCCCCATGGGTTATATAAAACTGTCAGCGTAAATCACAATTATATAATGCAACGGGGATATAAAAAAAAGGCACTCACACACCCACAAATACCGAGAAGACAGGCAATGAAGAAACCAGAAGAACGTCGGACAAAGAAGACAAGAGGGGCCGCCGCAATCGTTCTGCCAACAAAGGGAGAACTCAGAGAGCAAGAGAGAAGAGAAGGTGAAGGAGATGAAGGTGGAGGAGGAAGAGGAGGATGTGGAAGAAGACCCAACCCAAGTCGCAAGTCCCGAGTCGCGATCCAAACCGATGCCAGCGGATGTTGCGATTATTACGAAATAAACGAGGAATAAGAATGAAAACGAAATGCATGGCCAGAAGAGGATCGTGGCGAACACAGATATATGTATGTACATATATATTTATACATATAGCTACAAGTATATATTTATATACCTATGTCAAGTAGGCTGTATACGTATTATCCCTTTTATAGCAGCAAAATGCCAACGGCGCAGCGCCTCGCTCAACACAAGAAGAATTCTTCTTCAGAAATGCTAAATTTAGAGCGCCAACAGCAGGCAGGCGGGCAGCCCCCAAGCCCCCCTAAGTAGGTTGATTGGTCATATCTCTCGCTCTTTCGCCTCGCTGTTAAGCAATTTGCGCAGCAGTTGCAGACACAAAAACCAACAAAGTGAATAATACAAGTCATAAACGATCTCTCTCTCTGTATATCTCTCACACCCTCTCTCTCTCTCCCTGATGAAAGAAACTTGAACTCTGCTTGCAACACGCTTGAACTTTATCCTAATAATTGCTGTCCCCTGTTTCGATTATGCAAAAGTTCTTCCGAGAATTTTTTTTCACTCATCATTCGCTTAATTAGCCATTTTTCGCTGACTAATGGGAAATGCATGTGATGTCAGAGCTCTCAAGTGGTGAAAAGCGGGTATAAAAAAAAAAATATAATAAGGAAAACGGAAATTGCTTCTCTGGAACCCAAAGATTGCAAAATCGTTAGCAGAATTTACATCATTCCAGTTGGCCAATTTGCATACGTAGTAAACTGGCTACTCATAAGTTTCCATTAAGCTGGTTCTTCAACTGTCGGTTCTAATTGATATTACTGTCAATAACTTTTATTAAATTATAGAAATTTAAATATTAGTTCAACAGGTGTTTATATTTCTAAATTAAAAAACCTTTTAACCGCAACTCTGTGACAAAATGTAGGTATGTTTAAAATATTTTCAGGTTACCAAGCAATCCTTTAAATTTATTTGAAGCGAGTCATAAACGTCTTAACACTAAATTATATAATTACAAATTACTTAATGACTACTCCACGTGTTTCCTTAAATTCTGTAAATTACGTAATTTGAACCGAGAATTATTTTTAGTGTGACGTATTTTAACGATTTTTACGATGTTTAAATAATATGTTTTTGTATTTAGCTCAAAACCTGTTTTGTATGACGCAAGGTGTTAATATTATTTATGGGGTAATATTACTTAAAGGTTCTTACGTAAAATATATTATTTAAACTAAAGCTAAAATGGATTATTTAACTAGAGTAGGCTATTACTTATAGTTTAATTTGTATTTTATATTATCAGAAGCAAGTATTACAGGTCACTAATTATTTAATATTACACTTCAATCAATCGATCTGAAACCTTTCCTCTTCATAATCTACATAATAAATAGTACAGTTTTCTTTAGTTATATATTTCCAAACCCCAGCCTAATCGGAGTTTACGGATGTCATGTCATGTGTGATAATATGCACTTATTCCCCACTTAAGCCTGTTTACGCACCAGAAGACGTAGGGGAGTCAGAGTGATACTCGCTGGCATGTGTTCTTATACATATCAATTTAATTGTTAGTATGCATAAATATCTCAACTGTTTTACTATCGCCATACTTTATGGGCCTACACTCACTCACAGACACAGACTTACATATTACATTACCCTGCATACTTTACGTAGAACAAGAAAGAAGAAAACCCACAGGGACAGAGGGAAAAAGAGAAGGGAAGAAAGAAGGCAGGGTAAAGTGGGGGAAAATGCGACTACCCCACGATGCCAGCTGCGCATTTTTTTTTTTTAAATAATGCACACACAGACTGGGCGCTGTGCTAATTTATACAACAATAATGCGAGTATCATTTTTGTTTTTATTTTGCTGCTTGGCCACAGAAATGATCTTATTGGATACCCACTCACAAGCACACGCATACAGTAGGGGCCAAAATAATAGCGCCAAGTAAAATCAAGAGATACCTAAAACACAAATAAATATGTTTCATAAATATATTAAAAAAATAAATTATAAAAAAAGTTACGAGAGTAAAAACACTTAATTTATTATGAAACAGAAAGCTCGTAAATAGTCGTAAATTAATTATATAATATTATTATAATAATTTACTAATATTACTCATTTAAAAATTAAAAAAGGGAAAACCTTCAACTTACAAATAATTAATTATCGAAATTATTTATCTGCATTTATTAATATTTGTGAATATTCTTGATGTTTAACCCCTAGTCCCATTCTGTTGAACTCGACGGTGAGTGTGTGTAGGGGCTGCAGCCGAAAGAGCGAGCGAGTGAAGCCAACGACTGATTCGTTCAGCCTTGAACTTCTCTCCGAGTGCATTAACTCTACGGGCAGCGCTGCGACTGCGAAGCCGCCGGCGGCTGCTCTGTCCGCTCTCGCAGACCTTTTGTCCCACTCGCTCCTACAGAGCCCCACGGCCAAAATGGCATACGCAATGTGCTAATATATGTGTGAGACTATATCTGTGTGGCCAGTGACCGAGGGTCGGAGTGGGCAGAGGGAGTGGGGGGTGGGGAGCTGACAGAGAGAGGGAGTTTTGCGTTCTGGGCTGCACATTCCTTGCTCGCCTCGAACCGCCGATCTTGCTCTTTATGTAATCTAGAATGTTGTCTTGTCATAAGAGTACAGTGCGCCTTCCTTCTGAGGATCGAACATACATAATTGGATGTCTCAATTAATTAGTAATACATAACTAATATTAATCCCTTGAAGATTAAGGGATTGTTTTTAAGAAATATTTATTTATTTTTGATTATTAAACAAAAAAAATAGAATATTAATATGGTTACAAAATAAAAACCCAGCTTATCCAATAAAAAGTCTTGCCTACTTTTTGGCGTATTTTTTAGTTAATATTAAAAGGATGATCAAAGTTCCCATAAGCCACATTATTTTAGGAAGTCTCATAACCCATAATCCCTGTAAACTAAACATTTGGTAATTCTTTGGAAGATCAAGTAGTACCCACTGTATATACCCTGTTCTTCTGTTGGCACCCCCATGAAGGATTGTATTACATAAGCGACAATCGGAGAAGCGACAGGCGATAAGTTTCGCTTTCGCATATGCACATGTGGGCGTGGTATATACACACACTCACACACAGGCAAGCGATTATGAATACGCGGCGAGCACTCCTTTTGTCTGGAACGGAGAGTGTTTTGAACCTTCGAGGCGCTGGCCTTGAACCTACCGATCGCAGTGTGTTTGCAAAACAGATACACACACGCACACATCGCATTCAGATGCCCAGCCGATGAGTGGGGAGTTATAAAAAACAAAATAAAAAATAAACTTCAATTCATTTTTTTTACCCAGCTCGTGTTTTGTTTTTGTTCTCGCCGTTGTTGGTTCTGTTCTGCCATTCACATTCGCCTGCTCCATGTGTGTATTCGTACTTGCCTGACCCCACACAACATTGCACTCACACAGCCACACACACACTGTCCTTGAGATCGTTTCTTGCCGTTGGGGCGTCTACGCTGGCGTCGCGGTTCCGCTCCCCTGTTACAACACCGGCCTCTCTTTCTATCTCTCTCTCGAACCTGCAAAACAACTGTTTTTCTTCTCCTGCTGCTCACATTGCAAAAGGGTATTTTTGACTCAAAATACTTCGATTTTCAAATCTGACATAATCCAGTTTATTAAATATTTTTCACTCGGGACAAGCCTCCATTTTGGGTAAAAAAAATGAGGGAGTTACAGGCAGATATCAGATGTTATTCGGAAGGTTTTTCTTGATATGAATGTATCTTTCTTCAAAAATAATTGAAAATAGCTGATTTAAAAATATTTCATAGATTTGATTCTTTTTTCAAAGTCTGTGAAGAATTTTCCGATCTATGATATAACTTAAGAACTTTTCGAAATATATGCATTAAAATATTTACAACAATAAAAATTTAGGTATACTCTAATGAAAATTCTCTTTTGCTTTTAATATGTATTATTATAGGGCTAAACTCTCAATTCGAAAGACTCTTTGCTAGTATTCAGAATATTCTAAAGAAGCCAAGAGATCTGGGCATCATAAAGAAAAAAACAGATCCCTGTTTAATTTAGATTTCTGTTAGTGGTAATATATATTCATGGGTTTGTTTTGACGGCTGGTTGGTTTCAATATTTGAGTTTAGTGCAGGCTTATCGCCCATGGCCAACAGTTGGTTGCTCCGCGCCACCCTCTGCCCTCTGCACACACCCCCGTATGCCGTATATTCAGTGCTCAGGGCTCCGACTCCGGGTCTGTTGCCGCACGGAGATTACGAATGCATTCCGCTTATCACTCCCGATAAGTGCCACCACCCAATTTGTACATGAATGCGTATGTAAATAAACATACGGACGGGCGAGCATTGCAGCCGTCAGCTGTGGCCTTTGTTTCAACATTCTGTATAACAGCAGAGTAACTCGGCTCGAAAAAATACACAAAACTGCACAGGAAATAAGAATTACTAGAATACATATCATATACAAAATATGGGAAATACCAATATATAAGAATAATATATAAAGAAAAGATAATTTTGATCTTTTATAATATAATATGTAAATAAATGGAATCAAAATTGCAATTGCTTATTTTAAACTAAATTATTCACTTAAAAGAATCTTAAAACATATTGTTCAAGCATGAAAATCATATAATTACTTTTAAAGTTATCACTTAACATTTTAAAATGAATTAATCAATTATTTTTCTGTGTGTTTTGGAAAAACCTATAAATTTGATAAAATAACGAGTGCAGGATTTGTAGGAGAACTGACCGATAAGAAAGGAAAATAAGATTTTATTTCACAACAACGCCCGGTTTGGGTTCAAGGATGGTCAAAAGGGGAGAGCAAACTTATTCGCTTTATATGGCAAGCTATATTGCATCACTTTTTACGTTCGTGATTATATTTTTGAATATATGTACACATTTGTATATGTATATAAAAACGTTTCCCTCTAATTGGCGTTAATTGAGTAATCTATGAATAATCTTAGAATGAATCATTTGGCGTAATATTCATCACCTTAAATGGGCAATCCGAAACGGATTCGAAATGATTCTAGTCCAAAACAGAGCTGTTGCTATGATTGATGCTAAAATTAATATTATATAACCTTCCAATGTCATGCGTAATCTGATTTTTAAATACTTCGATTTGCTAAGTGGCTTTCGCAGCTTGACGTACAAATTAATAGTTAATCATTTTTATTAAACTTTATTTAGACTGTGGTGTCAAACGGTGGCTTAAGCTTTTTGGGTATTTCGGAAAGAAGTCATATAAGAAATTTCTTTATTGGTTTCGATTACAACAAGTACAAAGTACGCAAAGAATAAAACGTTACATAAACAGGAAGGATAAGACCAGCGAAAGTCATGTCTTATTATTCATTCATTTCAACTTAAGCTCTTTTGGGGGATTATTAAGATTTATGCTTTCAGTAAAGTGCAATTACACGATTCTTCAAGTTCGGAGAATGTGGCATTAAATTGTCCACATTTTGGATCTTCAGTAATACGTGTTATCCATCAGAAGATTTTCAGTTACACTCAAAATATGTACATATGTAGGTGATTCAGCTACCTAAGAATCCAATAACCGGAAATTCGTCATCGATATATGTAGATACATTTATACATTTGCCTGTACATTTGCTTAGCTCAAAAGCCATTGAGCTCCACTACAAAGGATTCTTCGAGTCGAAAACTATATATAGTGTAAGGTAATTAAGTTATACATATACTGTCTTGAATAGTAAATACTACATACGTCTATGTACATGGTCTAGACCCGGCGACATGCCATTCTGGTTTTAAATACAACCGGAGATTGCATAAAAAAAGATTCTGATACCCCCACACACATACTGAGAGATACGCGACATGTGTGCGTGTGTAGTGGAACACTTGCACTTGCTGTCTGTCAGACTGACTGCCCCCCTTCCTCTCCAGCCATCCATCATTATACTCCTTCTCACTCTCAGTGTTCTCTCTGTTCCTGTCTGCTCCGCTCTTGTGGGTGTGTGCGTGGAAATATCCGTTAAATTTTTATACACTTTTGAGAGGGTTTTTATGTTTTATTAATTGAGTCTCATTTACATACATATGTTTAATTTATTTTATTTAAGTAGTTATTTAAGGGTTTTCTGTTGATCTTTTTTGGGATGTTTGCGTGATATTCCCCACATTATATATTTATATTAATAAGGGTTTATTGAAGGTTCTTATAAGAAGAAAGGTCAATTTTATATTGATAGGAATATACTCCAAAAACTGCTATTATTATAAGCAAACCCGCAGGGTATTAGGAATTTCGCCTACCTACATCTCACAAGTCTCGTCTCATGTTAACGATGATTTTGCAAAGTTACGTATCTATATACATTTATATAGCAACTTTTATATAGATACATTTTTTATATACAAATTTGTGTGTGTAAGTTTACGGTAAAACAAAGAAACAACTTTTCAGTTGCAATGCGAATATGTGTATGCAAGCGAGCGATGTGACCGCCAACGCAACTTCGTAGTTGTAATGGCAATTACTGTTTGTTGTTTTTCGTTTTTTTGTCTTTTATTGGCGATAGTTGCTCTTGTTGTTGTTCAAAGTGCGATGACTTCCGCGTTTAAAATCCCGCGCAATTTTGCAAAAATCCCCGCAAAAATGCAGTGCGTTCTAATGGTGCCTCTATCTCTCCTGTCTTAGAAGGAAACGCACCTGTATTTAGTTTGTTTATTTTGTTTGCTCGCTGATTCCCTTTTATCTGAAGAGCACCGCGTAAACCTTAAAGTTTATGAATGAAGCGCACAAAAAGAAGAGAAAAAACAAAAACTGCAAAACAATCGAGTGCCTATCAAAAGGCCTCGGACAACGTGAGTCACATGTGTCGTGATCGTGACAGTAATCGTGAGCAGAAGAAAGCCCGGGAGAGAGATAGAGAGAAAGGGGAAGAGTGTGCGCAGCCGAAAATTAACAGACTTGCTTGGTATACCCTGTAATTGGTAGGGTATATCACTCAGACTCTATTTTTGGTAGGGTTTATTAATTTAGTAGGGATAATTGATTTCTTATATGAGTATTCATGGATCCTTAATAAGTTATTGAGAGATAACTGATTAAATTTTATAAATTCATCTTTGAATTAAAATTATAATCAGTAAATATTATGTTCAAGATCATGAAAAGCTGAAAAGACACCGTATTGATACCTAACTAAGACATTTTCCCAATTACGATCTCATTGACTGATAAACCCTAGTTCTTTTCAAGACATTTTATCTTATAAACCTTATAAACACTTATACTGGGTATTAGCAAGTTCTATCTTTAAGCTTACCTGATTTTGTTGGCCGAATTTTTTGGCTTTTTGTTTTGATCGCGTCGTTTTAATGTGTTTTCGTATTTGTTCCGGCGGCTTGTTGTTGTTTATTTGTTTATTTCGTATACTAGATTATATATAGTATATAGTATATGCTGCTTATTTGCGTCTCTTTAAATTCTGCACCCAAACATATGTACGTACATACGGGCTTATGTGAGCAATTGCATATTTCAATTTCATTAATTGCGCCACAAATTACAAAAGAAATTACCAAAAATACGAAAGGCGTGGTGGTGGCCGCCTGCCTGCCGTTATGAAATTCTCGATCTTTTCAGTATTGCGTTTTGTTTTGTTTTGTTTTCGGTTTTTGCGCCTTTCCTTTCCTTTTCGGTTTTTGCTAATTTTTGTTTTCTTGGCCACAAACAAAATTTCACTTTTCGCCGCTAGAATCTTCGAGCAGTTTTTGTTGTTGCCGCTGACGTGTGTGTATGTTGTTGTTTGTTGAATCGAAACTGAAAATTGTTGTTGGCTGCAGGCCGGCTCAGTCGACGTCGCTGTTGACGTCGCAGTTGCAGCTGGCGTTGACGCCGGCAGAGCTCTCGAAACGTTCTCAGAGCGACAAAGGAGAGAGAGAGAGCGTGAGAGCAGCTGTGGGAGCCTTTGGGGATTTTCAGAATTTCAGGAAAATCTAGAAGATGAATAATCCTTTTCAAAAATTAAAATTTAAGCTTAATTAATAAATTAATGACCACTTCTTCGTAACTATTTTTTAAGTTGTTATTTTATTACCCTAAATAATTTACTGAAAATTATTTTACTTTACACAAAATAAGTCAAATAGGAACATAATTTCAAAAATATTATGCATCTATGGTATATTTTATAAAAATAAATATAAATTTCCTAATTATATAATAGTATCATCCAATAATAAATCGAATTGCAAAATAATTTTTGTAAATTAAAGTTTCTAAAAAGTCTGAAGTTGAAGTTCAAACGTAATTCCAATTTATTCAAAGTTCAGTTTTCAGAGTCAACGGCGAACGAACAAGTTCAATGCTAAGCGAACGGAGCCAACATGCTGCATGTTGCGGCGCAACGTGTCGTATGATGCATGTTGCATGCGCTCGTTTGCTCGGCTGGCTCGCTCGCTCGACCCAGTTTCGTTCTTTTCTTTGTTGGCCCGCTGGCTTTGGATTTTTTATGTTACGCCGCTTATGTTCCCCATCTTACCGTTGTTTGGCATTCGTGTTCTTTAACGGGGCCCGCTTTCTCTTTTTATTTTGGCCAAGTCAATTGATATGCTGCGCTATGTTTTGACGCTTAGTCCGCAGTTAGCCCACTCCATTTCACCCCAGCGATCCCGTCAAGTTCTTTCGAATCTTTCGATGATCTTTTGGGCCATTTGGAGCGGTCTCCCCTGATTTTTTGGCTCGAAATTGTATGTATTAATGCCGAGGTATCCCTGTACAGGCCTACATGCTTAGACGTCTGCACACTCTCGCACTTAAAAAAAATAATACAGTACGTGTGCGTCGCTATTTCCCCCCTCTCATCCGCATCCCTGCTCTCTCATCTCACTGTGCTCTCGCTTTTGCTCTCGTCCTTTATTGCGAAGTTAAACTTTTCAAGGTTAAGTCTTTGGCTGGCGTCGCCATCGTGCAATGACATTTGGCAGGAGGCACACAGCCACAACCACAGTCAAAACACAGTCACAACAACACTCACAGGCGGCGACGGCGGAGAGGAGGAGGGACCAGAAGCAACATCCATGTCCACGGTCACATCCACATCATCATAGCCATCGAACAACACCCTCTCTCGCACACACTTACGCACAGCAGTTCGTTCACTTGCCGGGAACTCTGCTGCCGCTTCCTCCTTCTCCTGCTGACTCCGTCGGCTACTCCCGATACTCCCGATCCCGATCCCGAGACACCCTACCCTTCCATCTACCAGTCTACCGGCTGCGGCTGCCGTCTGCCGCAATTCCTGCGCGACCAACCGTGGCACAGTGGACAGAAGTAGAAGGATTTGGGTCTAAAATATAACAAGTGAGAAAGTTTGGGAGGTTAGGTACAAGGAATTTATCAAGGATTAGTCTTGATTTTAAATATGGTAGCTAACAAAAATAATTCTTATATTTTTAATTTTTAAAGACCCACTAGGCGTATACTTAATATTAATACGTATACTTATTTTAGATGTAAAAAACTGTTTTGGAAATTAAATAAATTATTAAACTTATAGAAATGAATATATACTTTTTTTATTGGACATTATTAAAGACCCATTAGGGAAAACAAAAGATTCTTAAATAACCCAATCTTTCTAATCTTAAATTTTATTGGTTAAATGGTTAACCCGTTACTAAATGGCAAAAAGTAAATGCTTATAATCCCGTTTAAATGACAAAATATTTTTTTTAAGAAAACGAATCGTGCCCATTTGATTAATTTTTTTTTGTATACTTATTTTAGATATTTTGAAAATATATAGGTAGTATAAGTTATTAAAACTTGTAGAAATTAATATACTTTTGATTACGTATTATTATAATAAATTGTCTGCTTATTTTTATATTTATTTACAATAAGCATGCAAATGATTAAGTCTTATAAAGCTTTTTTCTACAAATTTAATTCCTTTTATATTAGAAATTATTCTAATAAATTTGATGCTAATTTTTTATGCTTGGTTCCAAGTGCCATAATTTTACCACACTCAAATTTAATTGATTTAATTAAAGCTCACTTTGTGACCACAGTGCCACAGTGTCACCCCTTGAGTGTGTCTCTGTTTAACCTCTCCTCCCCTCGATAATTGTCTGCCCGTCTGGATGTTATTGCTCACGTTCTCATTCTCTCAGGTGCACGCTACGCTTCAGTGGTCCAGTTGTTTGGCTCCGTTTTGCACGCTACTCCTTAGACAGGACCCTAAAGTGACACGTGCACACTAAGAAATAAGAATAATAATTTATGGTTAAGTTTAACTATTTTAAATGTAATTTAAGCTAGAGCTAGAGTTAGAATATTGAATTTGTATATTTTTGTATTTATAATATTAACATTTTATTTAAAATAAAACAAAACAATATAATAATATAATATTTAAAGTTGATCTTCCTATTAAGTCAACTTCAAAATCTATCTTATTTACATTTTTTTTATTACTTTATGGTGAAATTCGGAAAAAAATAAAATATAATTTTCAGACTAGCCAGTATTCATTTTTTATGAATATCTCAATGACTTGGTAATTCCTAGAACCTTTTTTAATTTAAACAAAACCAAAAAAACAAGCATCAAAGATTTTTTAACATTATTTATTTTTATATAAATAAACGAGGAGTCTTCGGAGAATTTCATTAGCCTGGCCCAGAGCTTACATAAGCCCCAAAAAGCAGGAGCGGCAGGAAGAAGATGTCTCAACCTCGATGCCGATGACTTTTACTGTCGTTGGGTTATATGTATTTATGTATAAAGGTTCATATATATATATGATATATATAGTGCATGTGGGCGTCGTCTGCTGGATTTGTGCGGTGAAAGGGAAAGGTTATTAGACTCGTCCCGTGCAGGACTTTTGGCGGTGGGGGCCCAGACATGGGCTGCTCCTTATTGTTATAATAACCTTTCGGTTTTCTGCTTTCGCTGTCGACGGAAGTCACAGGAGGCGGCAGGAGACAGGAGGCGAGTGCAATGGCAGCAGTCAACGTCGGTCCTTGGTCCTCGGATCCGGTCCCAGGCATTACGAAAGGCTCTCTTTTTTCCTCTCTCCTTCGGGCCAACTTTTTTAGAGGATTTCTCGGCTTTTTTGGGATATTTCGTTCGTTGACTCGCATTGCGACCTAGGACCTGCGACCTCAGGCGTCGGCAAATGGCGGCCTCAGTTTAATGCACTCGCGCCGAGGTCACAGGACATCGAACACAGGACACAAGTGGCGCTTGTTTCGTTCGGTCAAAGCCACTTGGCCCCTTGACCCCACACAGGGTAGCCGTAATCACACTTAAATTACATTTGTTTTGAGATAAGTATTAATGTGACAGGATTTGATTTTCAGGCGTCGTTGGTCGTAAATAGATTTTCAAGTGGCGGCTTAGGAGGATATTCTGCATATTCAAGGGGAATAAACTTAACCGAAGCAGAAAGGTTGCTCGGGGTCAATTGTGGCTGACGAAATATGTGAAGAGATTTGGTTATGTTTTAAATTTGTAATAAGGGAAACGTATTATTTTTGAAGGTGAATATATGAATGAATTTATTTAAATTTAAAAACTACAATCCCGGGGCCCTGTTTATAGCAACCCTAAACATTATATGCTTACATTTAATTTGGGGAAAATACCTCATTCACATTTCATACATTTTAATGGTCTTCGCAGCTTGTTCATATCAAAGTGAGTCATGTGTACATAAAACTTGAATTCACTAATGATTATATAGGTGTCATAATAATTAGATAAGACCACATTTCATTTATTATCTATCAAAATTTAGTGACTAATGAAATCAGTGATGTTATCGAGCCTAATAAAAGGGGTCACATAATGGCCCTTATCAAAATGGCTTATGAAATTATTATTACAAATTGTAGTAGGTCAGTTACTGAATGTCAGTGTACAATAAAAAAATATGCAGAGGGTTTAGTTATTATTATTACAAGAACAAGAAAATCATACCGTAAATAATAAATAGTTTCCTTAAATTGAAAAATATTTGATTTGAATTTTCCCCTTTTAATTTCTTACTACCCAGAATTAGTAACTATTATTTTTTAATCTTATTATTAGCTTAAATTAAATTTTCCTGCCAGAACTTTCCTACATTTTATATCCCACACTCTGTGTCCCCGCCCACCGACACACAAGTTTCTCCTTTCTGCTACTCAAAATTTCCCTCGACCGAATGCAAAGTATTTTTCGAGAAGAGAAAATGCCAAAGAAAATTCGCCAAAAGATTTTATGAGGTCAAAACTCATTACACGTTGCACAGTGCACACACACTGCACCACGCCGGTGTTAGCCCCAATTCGGCGAGTGGGAAAAAGAAAAGCTGCAGCAGGCAGCAGGCAGCGGGCCATGACAGTTGCAGAGTTGCAACTTTCTAATGCGGCAACAGCAACTCAAAACGGATGTGGATCGCGGCAACGTGGCAGCGTTATGTGTGCCACACTGCAACAACAGCAACAACAACAAGATGCAACAAGAAAAACGAATTTCACCAAACTGCTTTCCACTGCAAATTACTTAACTATTTTCCCAGTTTTCGCTTTGTCGTGCAACTTGCAAACAGTTGTTGCATGTTGTTGCATATTAGCGGCTGCAACATCGCCATCGACATCAGCATCGGCCGAGGCAGTGAAAAGTTGGTCATGACAATCAAATGGCAAACACTGAGAGAGGGGTATAAATATTTTTTCTTTCGTATTCCATTTATTTTACTATTTCTACTGTGTCGGCGGCGGCGGTGTGGTGTGGTGTGCACTGATGCATTCCGGCGGCAGCCATTGCAATTTAGGTAGCCTCTGGTAGGGTCTCCTTCCTCTCAGGCAACACTCGAGCTTCAGCTTCAGTGGCTTTCTCGAAAAGGGGGAGAGGCCACTTAGTCACAGGAATATGACTAACCGACTGGTTCGACCCTAAGTTCATGGCGTGAGTCAGAGTCAGGTCGGTCCTTCTTACCACAAGACCTTATTCTTGAAGACCTTTGTATTCTTTAATGACAAAAGGTCTACATTGACTGCAAAATTGTAAATTTTAGGGGAGAAATATATAACTTTTCCAGGTGGTCTACCTAATTTTGAAATTTAATTTAATACTAATTTAATTTAACTAAGAAGCTTTAAGCAATATCCTGTTTTAAATGTAATATCCAATATGAAATCCAATACAATATTGACCTACAAATATTTTAACTATACTATACTATACTAGCTACGGGAGCCTTCGACTTGAATTTCGAAATTAATTTATATTCTTTTTTATCTTTCAATCTAGAATATTGTACTTACCTACCATTTTGTATTATTTATTTATTATTATATAAAATAAATATTTTATGAATATGAAGTGTAATAATTAAAAATTAGTAATTAAAATTAAGTACATTTAATATTAAAGTACTAATCATTAATTGTCTAAGGAATTCGATTATATTTAGTTAAAAGCTTATTCAAAGCTAAAATATAGAACATAACTTTACCTCCTAAAAAAATTATTAGAAAGTTAAAGAATAACAAAGAAACTTTATTATTTCGAATAAAGAATAAGAAATTATAATCAACAAATACAGAAATATATTTTTTTTTTAATTGCCTAACGAATTGATCAATTTTTGAATGCTACTTCTGCTAAACAATTAAAATTTTAAAGAAGAAAGAATCCAAGTTCCAGATTTCTATAACTTTATTAACAATCCAAAACTTGTGTTATAAAAAAAAGAAAAATTGATAGAAATGTATATGTGTATAGTAATATAATGCAAAAAAAAAAAAATATTAAAAAAATCGATTGGGTTCTAGGATATTTTCGATATTTTTAGAATTATCAGTCCATTTTCGGATAACTAGCGCTAGTTTATAAACAACAGATGTTCTAAAAAGGATGCTAAATAAGGTTAAAAGTTCGAAAGAGCTACAATTATAAATTTTAGTTCTTGTAAATAATTGTTAAAAAATAAAGTAGTACAATATATGTATAACTTAACAAATTCTTCACAGAAGTAAACTAATTAAGGATAAATCAACAAGCTTTTTAGTCCAACCATGTCGGCATTCAACAGTTTTTATCGACCAGCAATCTTAGCATCTATATTCCCCGTTCAAAAGTCGACATTAAAAGTTGATTGAAAATCCTGACAAATCCGCTTAAGCAGTTAACTAACTAGTTAACTTGGTGAAAATAAAGAGCTTCAAAGCATTTCTACATGATTAATTGTTGGTGTTGCTGTCGTTGGCAAGTACTCAATAAAAACAAGCTCGAGCTTAAGTTTTCTGGGATTAAGACTTTTCCTGAGAGATACATAAACCATTTTGGCCCCTTAATTAGAAACCAGTTAAGTGTCGTCCGTCGCCCAGCATAGCACTTAACTTGATCTATTAACTATGTTTCTCTTTTTTCATTTATTTTCGTTACCTTCTTTTGTGATTGGGGATTGGGGGGAACGTTTGAATTGAGAGATCCATGGCTCGATATCTCGTGCCCGTGCCCCAGTGATCTAATAAACGGGGCATTGTCATTCGCTCTACGCTTGGCATATCAGAAACCGACTTTGTTTGTCACTCAATATGCCCCAAGCTGAAACTGGGACACATTCATTAATTTATCGCATGCAAAACAATCCGCAAATGTATCTAAAGGTGTGTGCGGCGGAGTGTGTTTGATGCAGCTGCCTGCTGCAGTCGGTCGACACACAAAAAAATAGAAAGTTTTTCGCCAAACCGTCGTCGTTGTGTTTAGCTGCAATTTTCTCTTTGCAATTTGATTAAATAAAATATTGTGTAAAGCCGGCAGAGCAACTTTCCCAACAGCAACAGCGGCCAAGCAGCCACGACTTCTAAGTCGGTTACTAGATGCAATAATAATTGCATTTGTCCCACTTTACTTTCACTTGGCAAGAGTCCCAAGCAACAAGCAGCAAAGCAACAAGCAACAAGCAGCAAGGCAGCGGCGCAGGCGTCGACTTTGACTTTGTGCGGAGTTGCAACAGGCAGCTTTTCCAGCTCCTCTCTCTCTCTCTCTCTCTCTCTCTCTGTGTGTTGCATGAAAAGTTGCAACTTTTTCCAGTCGCTTGGTGGAAACTGTTTGCCATTTGGCTGCGCAGGCTGGCCGGGCAAAAAGGAAAAGTGGGTCAAGCGCACCATTGTTGTAGATGCTGCTTGCTGCCTGTGTTGCTGCTGCTGTTACTTGTTGCATGCCGCCACTTAATTGACAATTGGCTGTGCAACACACACACAACACACACATATTACTATCTGTAAGTGTGTGTCTTTGCCATTTGATTTATGAAACTGGGTTACCAAAGCCAATGCTGCTTTCCTTTTTCTAACCCAACTACCAATTAGGAATTACTGAAAATATCGGTGATGTATCGATTTTAGAGGCAAAGTTCGATATATATACTTCGATCGATTGTCTAATATTTCGATAATAATTAATAATTTTATCATTAAATGCCAAATTTTTTGTATATTTAATTTGGATAGTTCAATCCTAGCGATATCAGTTTTTTTAAGATGTTAAAAAATAATCGTTAAAAAATATACATACATAAATCAAATTTTCCTGATATTTTTTCGATCGCAATATTTAAACGATTAATTCGATTTCTAAAATATTTCCATCTTATACTTGGAGTTGTGAAAAATATTTTTTAAGGGTTTAATTTTAATTGTTACAAAAAAGACGCAATGAATACATTTTATTTACTATTTTTTCGATATTAAATATTAATCTTTGCGATATTTTTCGATACATCATCATATTTGTCAAAAATTATAAATTTCTTTTAAAATAAATTCCTTTTATTCGGTTTTTATTTAATTTTTATTGATATTGTAACGTTAACCGCGATATTTTTCGATATTTAAGAATGAAATATATATCAAAGTTAACTATAAACCATCGATACGTACACCCTTACCCCAAAATTAAACTCCTTCCGTTGTTTGTGTGTTAACATTTCGTCAATTTATTTACTATCATTTAAAGATCTTTTTATATATTACTCAATAGTACAGCAGATCGAATGCTTGCATCTTAAATATATTTATCTTTTTGTATTTTTACACCACCTTCAATATGAATTGATTGGTTATTTTGTTTTTTTATTGGTTGTTTGTTTTTGTATTGTATTTGCTGTACATTAAAAAAATTACAATATATATCCATGATCCTGGGTTCCTGGTTCTGTTTTTTCTTTACTCAAACTGCGAGTCTGCGCCTACAATATTTACAATATATTCTTGAACTTGGCGTAGCGTTCTATATGCTCTTGGTTTATCCACTGCTGCTCCTGTTTTCATTTATAATTTGTGTTTTTTTGGCATCGAAATAATAAATAAAAACAAAGGAAAAACTAAACTAAAGTAGAAAGAATTTTTAGGTATGCGGCCAGAGATGGTAGAGAAAATTGAACTCAAAGTCTTGACTTGGTCGAAGGAAATCAACAGAGAGTTCTAAAGAAATATGAATAGGAATAGGAATATAGCTTGCTTGGTTATCGTCGATGCAGGATGTTGGAGAGTGTGCGTATCTGCTTCTGCAGCTCGGACTCCATGCGATAGCCCTCCTCCTCGAAGATCAGCCGCATCTCCTGCAGCGCCGGCAGCTTGTCCGCCTGCATATTCAGCAGATCGCCAAAGAACTTGGTCCACACATGCTTCTTGAGGTAACGCGGCAGCTTCTGACGGATCTCCCAGTTGGCGCCCCGCTTCAGCGGCTGCATATACTCCCCGAACAACATCACATGCACGGTGGCCGCAATGCAAAAGAGATCCGTTTCGTAGGACCAGCTGCGTCCCTCCTGCATCTCGATGCAGGTGAACCCGTCCGTCTGCACCACCTTGCGGAATTTGGTGCGTTCGGCGTCCGGAAACAGTGACATATCGATGGCGCAACCAAAGTCAATGAGGCGCAGTGAGGGCAATGGACTGTCCACGCTGGGCACACGCATCAGCAGGAAATTGTCGGGCTTAATGTCCGCATGGATGATGTGATTACGATGCAGGTGATCGACAATGTTGCAAATCTGCGCAGAGAAGTGCATAACCAGGGATTCATGCATCACCTTTGTGGTGGCCTGACGTAACTTATTATTGATGTCCAGCAGCGAGCCGAAGGGAGAGAATTCTGTGGCTATTAAACTGGCATTTGGTGCTATAATCGCCGTTGAAATGTCCATCAGGCCGGGCAGAACCTCCGGCTCAGTGATGCGTTTCAGCACCTGATCACATATATAAATCTCCCAGGTATTTGGGGGCTTCTGGAACTTAAGGGCCACCACATTCCCGGTGCGCGAATCTGTGGCTTTGTACACGGAGCCATAGGAACCGCGGCCCACCTCCTTATCGATGTTGAATGTGACGGCGCCCTCGAGGACGTTGAGGGTGCGAGTGTTGGATATTTTTGGCAGTGGCGTTTGTACAATCTTGTAGCTGGCATGGGCATCGTGATCGCCCGGAAAGTCCAGCTTGGCGAGGAAGGCGCGACAGAGTTCACTGCTAAACGGATCGATGGCCTCCTTGGCCAAATGGCGGGCAATAGTCTCCACGGCCTTGGACAGACGACGTTCCTGAGCCTCCGTGTCGTGTTGGGTGGCAAAGTACGAGTTCTCCTGGAACGTGGAGAAGTCCGCAAGGGTGCTGGTGTTGTTGGTGCCATTGTTATTGTTGCTCGTACTGTTGTTATTGTTGTGCGTTTGCAATGTCTTATTGGCAGAATGAAGCAGGATTTGCTGCTGCTGCTGCAGCTGCTGGGAGGCGGAGTCACGGAAATTAAGTCTATCCACAGCCAAGGAGAGCGAGCTATTGGAATTGTCCAAGGCACTGGCGCTGGAGAATGAAAAGTTGGCATTGTCATTGAAACCGCCAAGAGCAGCAGCGGCTCCGGCGGCAGCCACGCTGCTGGAACTAGCCGTGGACCCCAACACATCCGCTGCCGAGGAAGCCGAGTTGCTGTTGCTGCAAAGCTCCGGATGAAATTTGCTACGCTTGACTTTGGTGCGGGCCCTGCGATAGCCGTTTGCCTCGCTCTTCGGCGTCGACGTCTGGCCCAGCATGTAGGGATGGAAGTGGTGGTGTTGGTTGCCATTGCGCTGACGTTGGACGTTGGGTATGGGAGAGCAAGGAGCTGGCTCTGGAGGTGGATAATGCTGCTGCGCCTGTGGCGGCTGATGGATTATCTGCTTGTGTTGCTGTTGGTTTTCCTGCTGCTGTTGCTCCTGCTGCTGATGATGATGTTGCTCCTGCTGATGCTGCTCCTGCTGATGATGCTGCTGCTGGTACACGTTCTCTATGGTATAGGCACTGTAGGTGCTGCTGGGCTCCTTTCTAAACTTGATCTTAATTGAGCGGTTCTCCTGCTCAAAGGTGGTCTGCGCACTAAACTGCACGCCATTGGTGTAAGCTGCTTCGCTAGGCTCTTCCTCCTCCTCCTCGTCGTCCTCATCGTCCTCCTCTTCCTCTCCACCATTGGAATCTTCGTCCTCATCGTCTTCGTCTGCCTCTTCTTCGGCTTCTTCCACTGCATTCTCTTCGTCTTCGTCGCCCGCATTCTCCTGGGCACTGCTGCCGCTGTTGTTGTTGTTGTTATGCCCATAGAGAGCTCCATCCACGGCAGTCATGTAGAAAGAGGTCTCCGACCCATAGGAATCATACAGTGCCTGCTGCTCCAGCTGCTGCGGCTGCGGCTGAGTCTCTTGTTGTGGCTCTTGCGGCGGTTTCACTTGCTTGTACTTGCGGGCTAGAATCTCCTCGGGACTGTACTCAATGCCAGCGCCCGGGGGATAGACCAACTGCTTGGCATAGTGGCATACCCGCGAGGGATCATCCGGCTCTTCGAGAGTCAAAGCTGGTTTCCAGGTCTCGTGATTGTTGCGTCCGTAAGCGTGGAAATTACGCGGCAAACGCAGGCCAGCCACTTCATTGGGCGACTCCGCATGGGCATTTCCATTGCGATTACCATTCTGTTGGGGAAGCGGCTGAGGCTGAGGCTGAGGCGGCGGTTGCTGCTGCTGCTGAGGATGGGCATGTTGCTGCGGCACAGCTGGTTCATGATGTTGCGGAGGCGGCGGCTGCTGCTGCTGCGGCATAGGTTGCTGCTGGGCCGGTACATAATGCGGCTGTAAATGAAGGCAATTTTAATGAGTTTTTTTTTGAGAGTTTTAAAGCTTAATACTTACCTCTGCCACTGGAGCAGCATACTGAGGCTGAACATGCGCGGTTGCGGGTCGCGGGGCAGGATGCTGCTGCTGCTGCTGCTGCTCATAGCGTGGGTGCTCCTGGTAGTGCGTCTGATAGGCCAGCTGTGGAGGCTGCTCGGGAGGCTGATGGAGCTGCTGGGGAGCTTGATGTGGCTGCTGAGGAGCTTGATGTGCCTGCTGAGGAGCTTGATGTGGCTGCTGCTGCTGCACCGGAGGAGGTGGCGCCGCCTGATGTGGCTGCTGCTGCTGCTGCTGCGGATGATATTGCTGATAGATATTCTGCTGATATGGCTGGGGACGGTGCTGCTGCGGCGGATAAGAATGAGGCAACTGCTGCTGTGCATAGTTTGTAAGCTGCTGTAGGGCATCCTGTTGCTGCTGCTGCTGCTGATGTTGCTGCTGTTGCCGCTGGTAGAACATCGACCTCGCATAGTTGAACTTGGAGTGGGCATGCTGCAGCTCCGCATTGCTTTGGGCCTTCTCCTGGAAGGCCAGATTGAAGACCGCCTCGGCATCCTTGAACTCCTCGCGCGACTCATAGTAGGCAGCCCATCCAATATAGAAGGCGGCCACCTGACGCCCTGTGCCGCGCTGGAAGAGCACCTGGTAGAAGTGTAGCGGATCCGTTTGCATCGCTATGTACTTGAGCCACAGCCGCACCAGGCGCGGATCCTGGCGGTAGTAGTCGTTGTGCTCGTAGACCGTCAGGCAGCGCTCCAGGGTTTCGCGAAACTTGAGCTCCGGATCGCTGTGCGCATGATTCTCGTACCAGCAGATGTAGTTGTACCAGTGATCCAGCGGATCGGGACCCTGGTAGAGTGAGATGGCGTGCTCCCATGCCTGCTTGTCCTTCAGGAAGCCGTGCATCTCGTCCGGACTGGGCGCCGGCGGGGCACTCGCGGCGCCCGCCGCCGCCACAGCTGCAATTCCCGCTCCGGGCGCCGAGCCCGATCCCTGGCGCATGTACGAGTGCATGGCCATCTCGGGCGGATGGGGGAATCCCCGGATCACGCCGCCGCGCGTCTTCCAAACAAATTGGAAAGAACCTTTCTGCTGCTGATTTTCTGGTCACTCGCAAGTTCTCCGATTTCAGAGTCCAGTCGCTCGCCGATTGGACACTTCCGCGCGTTTGCTGCACTCGCTCGCTTAGTCCCTTGACAGTAAACAGCAAACGCACATGATTATTTGGCAAGTTTTCCCCTGGCTTGCTGCGATCAAAGATATTTTTCCCTATTTTTATTCTTTTTTTTTAGTTTTTTGTTGCAATGTGCCCGCAGGCTACTCCGTTGATGATTCTAAAAATTCTGCAGGAAAATATAGGATTTCGGCCTTGGCTACACCTGGTCACACTTGGATAGCTCAAGAAGGAGCTATTTGGCGTTGCCATACTTCTTGAAGAAATCTTTTTTGCACTGCTTGTTAAAAAGTTTGTGGCTTTTGCACTGCTTTTAAAAAATTGCCATAGTAATGTGTTGTTTATAAATCAAATAAACACTTTTTAAGTTATCTATTTTTACTGGTTATCATATTTTTTTTGGCTTACACATTCATTCTAAATTTTCTAATAAACAAAAATGTAATAATTCATTACGGTTTTTAGTAGATTCTGGAATAGTGTGACCGAAAAAACTACCAGCTTCGTGTATTTCCTGGAAGTTCCATCTCTATGAAGCCGTTTCGGCCACCAGAAGGCGCCACCTAACTTGTTGTGAACAGGAACGTAAATAATAATTAAAAGGAATAAATATTCAACATGAGCTGCAACCATCGCTCTACAAGCGGAAGGAGGAGATTGCGCCAGCTTGTAGGGGCTCGGCTTTAGTTGCTTCATGGGACTTCTACACCTATAATGGATTGCTTTTAAATTCCAAGGAATAAATATAAAACAAAAATACCGCAATAACGATATTTGGTCAATCAAAAAATCACGATATAAATATATTATTTTTAGAAAAAATATCGATATATTTTGACGGGAAATAGCTAAATAGAAATAGAGAGTAACATTTTAACACACAATGAAAAACAAAGGCTGGATTGAAAGTTGTTATATTTTGTGAAGTTTTTGTTCCCATTATATAACACAAACAATATATAAAAACTACTATGAAAGCTTTATTATTTGTATTATTTAGAATTTTTATATTACATAAAAAACATATATTTTAAAAGAATATTGAATAAGCTTATTGTTTACATTTGTTACACATAAACAAAGTCATAGAATGAATAATTTTTTGTAAATGTATTACAAACTTTAAATATGCATCGAACATCATGTACTGCAAGAATAATTATTGACAAGAAATATTGCAAAATATCAAATAAGAATATGGCAATTTCGATAAAAACATCGATATATTTTTGATATATTATCAACACTGTATTATTGTTTTTTTTTTATCAACTCGCAAGAAATTTCGTAAATTTGTCGGAAAAAACCGCAAACCGAGTGCTTATGTTACGTTCCATTAAAGTGCATATCATATATAAGTAGTATTAGTTACCCCGCACGCCCCCGCACTGCAGCGAAACACGCGTAACGTCCTCCCCACCCGCCACCAACGCGTATATTTTTGTTTTTCGACCCCTGGCCGCGCGTCCGTGGTGGAGTTTCCCCCAAAAAAGGTGCAGCAGCAGCAGCGGCGGCGAAGGAAACGCAATTGGACACATTATCGATTGGAACGCGCGTGGCGAGCGTCCTGCTGCAAACTGAGGAGTCCTTTACACGTCCCCACCCATGGAGGTGTCCGCCGATCCATACGAGCAGAAGCTCTACCAGATGTTCCGCAGCTGTGAGACGCAGTGCGGCCTCCTGGACGAGGGCTCGCTGCTGAAGCTGTGCTCGCTGCTGGAGCTGCGGGATCAGGGCGCCGCTCTGATCGCCAGTCTGGGCAGCAGCCACAAGCTCAACGGCGGCGTGTCCTTTGGCCAGTTCAAGGAGGCTCTGTTGAACTTCCTGGGCTCTGAGCTGGACGCCAGCACGTCGTCGGGATTTATGGGTGAGATAACAAGCAGCACTAACACACACACAAGATGCGGTAATGTTAGCTGGAAATTTCGGTTTATGGGTTTGATATGGCGAATTGGTAGTTCTTTCAAGCTCGACATATCATGCTAAACCTCAATATGTCATTAATAATGACTCATAATCGGTTTGGCTTGTGTTTTTTGTGTTTTTATTAAAATAAAGCTAAGGCTAGGCCTGTAGTTTTGACTTAATAAATCAAGGGTTGTGTCTTAACTGAAGATTGAGTTGTTCTTGGTGTCATTTAGAAGAATTTATGGAGCAAGACAAACTTTATCCTATAATAAACTCAACTTTAAAGCCTCAAATAAGTCTTGTAACTTTTATAGGTACATCAAAATGCAGTTCCTGTATACAAATGTCGCTTTTAAATTGATTAACTAACAAGTTATAGGATTTGTGGCTAATTTACAGGATCGATTACCCAATTAAAACCAATCCAAATTGATATATTCCCTTAAGTACCTGTAAAATTTTAATTCCCATGCTAAATACGCCTAAAAACTGGTATAAAGAACTACAAAATCGTTATATTTTCTTGGAGTTATATAGTAAAAACAAAAACAACTTCTTCCCTTCTACCTATATCATTACATTCCGATTTATAATCTGTGCAAAAGCAGGTCAAGTATTAGACAACAAAGACCAATTTGCATGAGGAACAGCAGGCACACTTTTGTACGTTTCAAGATGTCTCCCGGGAAACTTCTGGGTGGAATTAGAACACCTTCGCAGGAGAGCAAGGGTACACAGACATCATTACCAGATTAGCGGATTAGCGCCTCGGGGAGTAGTAGCAGCAGCAGCTGGTTGACTCAGGTCATAAACCAATCACTTATGACCATTATGACGCCTACCTGATCCCGGCTAAGCCTAAACTTTAGATCCAGCTACCTGCATTGAGTCCTGCATAAATACCCTCATCATTCAGCTAAACAGTTTAGTCTTGTTCAGAATGGGAACGCGCTTCTATTACCGCCAAGCCGGCGGACAGATAACAGATCCAATCGTTGAGAAATTAGCCGCACGCTTCGGTAGCTACTTGAGAGAGACACCAACAACAATCTCTGTTCAGTTGCTCACTAATCTCTGTGTTTTGTTTCAATCTTTTTGCAGAGCGCTCGCTAGTGATAACAGATGAGCCGTTGGCCAGCACATATATAGAGAGTCCGCCAGAGTCCTCGGACCGCGAGGTGTCACCAAAACTGGTTGTGGGCACCAAGAAGTATGGCCGAAGATCGAGGCCGCATCAGGGAATCTATGAGTTGTCGGTTACGGATTCGGACAACACGGATGAGGATCATCAGCTGCAGCAGCAGAAGCAGAAGCAGTCAAGTCTCAATGGTGGCGATGAGCTGGGTGCTCAGGTGAGTGATGTGGGGGAAGTTGAATCAAGTCACGTAAAAGGTGATACAACTTCTGAGCTAAAGTGCAGAGTAAGCTGTTATTTTTGTTCAACTTAAGATGGTAAATGAAGTTCAATAACTATAAAGCAAGCAAAGATACAAAGCACTTTTTCCTCTCTTAAAAATCCTTATCTTTATTTAATTTATTTCATTTTCTCCACGCAGGTGCAACGTTCCTCCTCCCAAAGCGATATCCATGGCAGTCGGCGTCTGCGTACCGTCCACACCAGTGGCAGCAAGCTCAAGCGTTGCGCGTCCCTGCCAGCCCGCCGGAATCTACACTCGAAAATGCACAATGTCTCAACGGGAGCGACAACGACATCGCCAACGGCGGCTGCCAAGCTTAAACAGCTGTCCATCCAGAGTCAGAACCAGCAGAGCAGCAGTGTCGAGTCTTTGGGTAAGTTACCGGCAAGCAAACCCGTTCCCAGAAGCCAATCCCTAGCCGAGCCCCCACCCCCGTTGTTGTTTAGCCCAAAGTACCCCCCCTCAAAAAAATTTACGTTTGAAGCAATGATAAAAGAATCACTTGTTGGTTTGGTACACACCGCAGGCCATCACCTGGCCGCCACCGCATCCGCACTGTCGTCCGAGCACCGGAGATGCTACAACGGCGGCCGTTGGTTATGTTGCAAAGGTTTGTGCCGCTCTCTCTCTAAGGAGCTAATTGTCAACATGTCAACACCTCCCCCCCCAAAGAACAATCCACCCAAAAACCAATCATTCTTTTGGTATATAATCGCACCCTATGTAGCAGCACTCGTTTCTACGTATAACCATAACCCAAAATTACTTTTCTGGTGAAGCTGGAACAGCTAGAAGAATTTTGTTGTTGGTTTTTAGTTTAAATTGAAGTTTAAATCGAAAATTAAATTGTAAAGTTAAATTAGTAGTAATAGTTTCTTGAAATATTATTTATTTTGAGTTTTTGGTAAATTTTATGTTTGTTTAGAGTAAAGATTTATAATTTCTGCTACACAGAACAATATCTGTGCGTTCATTACCCTCTTTTTTTCATTAGTTTTCAAGGAGTTTGGATTAAAAACACTCCGAATAATTTTAATTTGTAATTTTTTTGCCAACCCAACAACCGTTCCATCCACTGGATACTTTCGGCGCTTTCGCTTTCACCATCAAACCACACAAACCCGAAACCGAAACCGAAATCACACACTTCCCAACCCGAAACTCCCACTCCCACCTCTGGTATCTTGGGCTATATAAAATAATTTAAATGTGTACATATCAAATCTCTCTTATCTAATGCCTCTCCCCCACTCATCATGATAATTTCCATGGATTCGCCTGAACTTACAGACACTGTGACGCCGCAACAGCTGGAAACGATCAGTGCGCAGAGCATCATCGATGCCTGGGAGCTGGCTAGCATTCTCAATTGCCGCAACCTGCTGCATATCCTTGGTTTCGATGAGGACGAAGAGGAGGTTAACCTGCAGCAGCTGACCAAGTCACTGGAGGAGGAGCTGCGTGGCCTCGATGACGATCAGGAGCAGTCGAATATGCTGAGAGCTTTGGCCGCCCTGCAGGCCACCGAATTGGGCAACTATCGCCACGCCTTTCGCCAGCAGCACGAGGAGAATGTGAAGCTGAGGGCAGACAATAAGGCGGCCAACCAAAGGGTGGCCCTGTTGGCCGTTGAGGTGGATGAGCGGCATGCCTCGCTGGAGGATAACTCCAAGCAGCAGGTGCAGCAGCTGGAGCAGCGGCATGCCAGCATGGTGAGGGAAATGACCCAGCGGATGAGCAATGATCGTGATCACTGGACCAGCATGACGGCCAAGCTGGAGGCGCAGATCAAAACCCTCGAACAGGAGGAGATTCGCCTTAAAACGGAACTCGAATTGGTGCGCACCGAGAACACGGAGCTGGAGACGGAGCAGCAGAAGGCACATGTCCAGCTGACGGAGCTGCTTGAACAGAATATCAAACTCAATCAGGAGTTGGCCAGCAGCGGCGGCGATGGTCTCAGCATCAGCACTCCCCAGCACAGTCCCTTGAGCCCGCGAAGGCGAGACAGCGAGGAGAAGGAGGAGGAACTCCTCCTGCTCATGGAGAAGCTGGCCGCCCTGCAAATGGAGAATGCCCAGCTGCGCGACAAGACTGATGAGCTGACCATTGAAATTGAGAGCTTGAATGTGGAACTGATCCGATCGAAGTCCAAGGGCAAGAAGCAGCAGGAGAGGCAGGAGGACCAGGAGGCGGCTGCCACGACGGCCATCAAGCGGCGTGGCGACTCACCCAGCAAAACACATCTCACAGAGGAGAGTCCGCGCCTGGGGAAGCAGCGAAAGTGCACCGAGGGGGGCGAGCAGAGCGATGCCAGCAACAGTGGCGATTGGTTGGCACTCAATTCGGAGCTGCAGCGAAGTCAAAGTCAGGATGAGGAGCTCATCAGCCTGCGACAGAGGGTGGCTGATCTCGAAAAGGAACTTAAAGCCGTTGCCAAGGAAGGTAGATCCCTTACACCCGAAGGTCGCTCCAAGGAACTGGAGGCGAGTCTCGAGCAAATGCAGCGCGCCTACGAGGATTGCGAGGACTACTGGCAATCGAAGCTCGGCGAAGAGCGGCAGATGTTCGAGAAGGAGCGCCAGATCTACGAGGATGAGCAGCAGGAGAGCGACAAGAAGTTCACCGAGTTGATGGAGAAAGTCCGCGAGTACGAGGAGCAGTTCAGCAAGGACGGCCGCCTCTCGCCCATCGACGAGCGGGATATGCTGGAGCAGCAGTACGTAGAACTCGAAGCGGAAGCCGCCCAACTGCGCTCCAGCTCCATACAAATGCTCGAGGAGAAGTCGCAGGAGATTGTAAGCCTGCAGTCAGAGATCGAGGATCTGCGTCAGCGACTGGGCGAGAGCGTGGAGATCCTTACCGGCGCCAGCGAACTCACACCAGAATCGGTGGCCCAAATGAGTGCCGCCGAGGCGGGCAAGAGTCCGGCCAGTTCGCCCATCAGCTACCTTTGGCTGCAGAGCACCATCCAGGAGCCGGTCAAGTCCTTTGCCGGCGCCGGAGACGAGGCCGCTGCCAGTGCCATCGAACTGCTGAGTGCCGGCGGTGGCGGCGGCTCACCATCGCACAAGGCGACTAGCCGGTGAGTATGCCATAAAAAGACTCTCTGTGTTTGCTTTGTCCTTGGTGTGTGTGTGCCTGCATCCTCATGTGTCCTCACTCACCCCCTCACCCATTAATTTACTGTCTTATGTATATATTTATGTATTATTATGTTCTTGTTTTGTCGCCCATTTAATCCGTAAACTATGTCTACAAGCTAAGCTCATTTAGTTCTTAAGTTTATGTTTATGTGTGCGTTTAATAAATATCATTTTATTTAAGAAAAAACTTAGTTGAAGTTTAAAGAAAATAAAAAAAGAATATGAATACAAATATGAAGAGGATTGAAAGCATACATAAGAGTACTCCTCTTACTCCTCTAAATTACCAGGGGTACCAACAATATAAAGCACAAGTTGCTCCAGGCATTGCTCTTAAAATTCCCAAGTACATATTCAGCGGGGAATATTTTGTGTTGAATTAGAAATATTGGTACAGATGGGTTTCCTACGCTGAAAACTGAAGTAATCAAACCATAGAGTTATTTAAATAAAATCATATTCATTTATAGTTCGCTAAAATAAGGAATAATGAATATTTTTGGTAGATTAATTAGGTTTTCCTCTGAGTTTTTGGTTAATTTATGGTTTTGGTAATTTATGGTTTAATCTTGATTGAGAAAAAACACTGTTTTAAAGTAATTTTACAAAAATGTCGATATTTTCGATGTTCATAGATAGATTTATCGATTATTTACATCGATTTTTAGACCTTTTTTTTACTGGTGCGTTTCCTAGGATGAAAACTGAAGTATTTATATTAATCAAACCCTTGATATATTTAAATAAAATCTTCATTATTTTTAAAATAAAATAATTTTTTTTTTAATATGTTTTGATGTTTATAGATAGATTTATTGCTTATTAACATCGATTTTTAGAGCTCTTTTTAATATGGGTACAAACCCTACCCTAAAACTAGAGTAATTAAAATACTAAACTATTTTAAAGACTTAAATAAGCATATTTTTAATAAACTCTCCACATAAAAGTGCTTCCTCTAATCCCTGGTTATCCTTAATTTAAACAGCAACAACCTCACCACCTCGGAGACATCCATCTTTAGTACCACACCCTTCGATAGCTTCAGCTCTCACTCCGGTAATCCGTCGCCCACAAATAGTGATGCCACAAATGCTTCTTCAGCCGCACCTTCCGGTCCGGCGCCCATCAGCAAACCCAAGCGACGGGCACAGAGTCCGCAACAGGTGCAGTCTGAGGGAGAGATAGCCGACTGTGAGACCTCGTCGACGGCTTCCAACAAGAGCTTCGATACGCAGAGTCAGGTGTCCATTAGCAAAACGTCTTGCCTTAGCCACGAAAAGTGCACCAGTCCCAATGCCCTCAAGGAGGAGCTGAAGCGCCTCAAGTTCTTCGAGTTGTCCTTGAAAGAGCAGATCAAGGATTTGAGCCTGCAACGTGACGGTTTGGTCATGGAACTGCAACAGTTGCAGGAGGCGCGACCTGTGCTCGAGAAGGCCTATGCGGTGAGATTGTGGAAATACCTTGACAGGACATTAAATCTTATTTTATGTATATTTCTTTTTATGTTTAAAGCGAACAACGCATCCAACACTTCAGCAGCGACTGAACCAACTGGATCTGCGGAATCGCCATTTGCAGAATGTCATCAAGCATCAGCAGGAATACACCGAGTCCCTGATGCAGCGTGAGTATCTTAAATATCAAATATTAAATTATAATTATTTTTAACCAGAATCCTGGAGGCAGCATCAAGTGGAGCTCAATGAACTGCATGGCCGCATCGAGACACAGGGCGTTATGCTGGCCGATCAGACGCAGCGTTTGCAGAATGCCGACATACTTGTCAAAGATCTGTATGTGGAGAACTCTCATCTGACAGCCACTGTGCAGCGGCTGGAGCAGCAGCGGGCCAGGGTCAACCTCATACACCAGCAGCAGCAGCAGCAACAGCAGCAGCACAGGCTCGTTGGAGCCGCCAGCTTGGGCGGAATGCCCGGCATGCCTTAGTAATGGAACTATAATAGTTTATAGAAAAAGAAAAGAAAGACAACAAAACCTGAGGAGGAAGGGTGCTCAGCATCGTCGGCAGACATCGATATCGTTATGAATGTTAGGCACACACACTCGGTAGAATTAGTTTCGTATTCGTACGTGGCGTTTTTTTGTGAATATATGTGAAATCCATGTTGTGTGAGAGCACCAAGAGTTAAGCAGGAAAAAATATCAAAGTTTTTGATGTTTTTTAAAATAGGTAAATCTCGATTTATCGGCCTTAAACATCGATGTTTTCAAAGCTCTAACCGAGAGACACCGCATCAACAACAATAACTAAAGTGACTTTGGACCCTTAACGTTAACTCTAATCTAAACCTAAACCTTAAAACCTTAAATTTAAAATGAAACTTGAACCTAAAAACTCACCCACGCGCAAAGAGGAACAATCCACACACTCGGCTAAAACTAAACTGATCTGAGAACTATTTACATGATAGAAACTGCAATGTTGACCTTACCTTACATTAATTGACTACCGAAAAATAGTTAACGTATATATTTAATTAATAATTAGATGAAGATGAAGCAGTATTTTAAATTTGTTATGCGTCTGAGTATAGGCGGTGCGCGCGTTTATCAATGTTTATATATCACGTGCCCATAACCAAATGCATCGGAATTGTTGTTAATATTATTATTGGTAGAAACCGCAGAGAATCCAAGCGAAATTAAGAGAGGAATAATCTATTATGATATGATATTGATGATATATATTATACTATATATTATTATGTAACGACAAAAGACCTGTAAAAAAACACACACGTATCTATATATTTAAATTGCGATTTAAGTTAGCCAATACTCTCCCTAAACGCTTTTGTTAAACTAAACCCTTTTCCTCCGCCCAAAAAACTAACACTCGATTCTAAAAAAAAAAACTTATTGTACAACAACCTCGATTTAGTTATATAGCCACTCGATCCCTCACACTCGCTGTGTGTTGGGACTTTCAGTGCTTAACCAATCTTCGATCAAAATAGTTTACTTTTTAAAAGTATCAAGAGAAAATATTTAACAAAAAAATATAAAACCAAATATACAATTTAAAAAAAAAACTACCGAAATATATGGCATTTTTTTCTTATTTTTTAATAAAGGGTTTTTAACATTTTTTGATAAAAATTTCTGAACAAAAATAATGTTGCTGCTTTGAAGTTCAATTTTAACATTTTTAAAATGCTTTGTATTTTTAATTTTTATATTTTAAATTTTTTTAAATTTACAGTATTGTATATATTTTTACTATTTTATTTTTTTTATTTATTTTATCTTTCATTTTTAGAACAAAAGTAAAAATAATGTAAAATTTAAAGTTTTTATACAAATTCATCCTTTTTAATTAATCTGATTTTTTTAAAACAAAAGTAAGAAATTTAAATTCATTTTTAAGTCTTAATAAACTCAACCATAAAAATGTTTCAAACTTATCTAAACCTTCAAAATGATAACTTTAAAATATATAAATATTTTGGAAACTAAATTTTTAATATTTCTTATCGACTGTTAATTTCCGATAAGGCCTCTGTAATGTAAACAAATCAATCGATGTTACCATATATCGATAGCTCTTGGCACGCGCTGTTGTTGTTTATTTGTGCTGTTAACGCGAATTGGAATAAAAATGTTTTGTTTTTTGTTAGTTTTCGGTGTAAATGTGATTTTTGTGCCTTTAACAAATGGTGAGTCTGTGCTTTAAACTAAAGACATTAAAGGAAATAAACTGAAAGGATGAAAAACCGTTTTCCACGTTTCCTTGGCCAGTGCGCGCGAGTGTGTGTGTGTTTGGTGCACTTCGCGGTGCATGTGTGTATGGTTGTGTGTGTATATATGCGGTTTGTTTTGTTATTCGATGCGCAAAATGGTCATAATTTAATTAAATTAACCATTTGTTGGCTAACGCAAATGCTGTAACGAAGGCCCATGCCGTCCCCATGAAAACAAACAGTGAAAAATCATTAAATTGGATTTCAAGAATTTCTCTGGGCCAAAATGGCTAAGGACGCCTTCCTGTTTGTGTGAATATGTACATATATACACAATTTAAGCATAAACCGGAAAGTTTATATTATATGTTTGTTTAAACAATATTAATCCACCTGTGTCTGCTTTGTTTATAATTTTGTTTTGTTTTGTTTAAACTTCTATTGAAGTCGGTAAACATTTTCGTTCTAATTGTGTTTTGCCCACAGCAACAGGCAGGTTTTTGTAGTATAATGCTAATTGGAAATGCGTATGAATTCCGTTCCAATTGGACTGTTATAAATATTGATTTGAAAGAAAAGATATTTCTCGATGTGCACTTGCATTGGGTTCTATAAATAATTATTGATAATTACATTGTTTACGGCAGAAACTGGTTCGATAACAGCTCTGTTAAAGGCGCAATGTTAAAGCGTAATGTTAACGGTGGCTGCTCAGCGTTTTTCTATTTAATTGTGGGTTTATTTATTATTAACGGAAAAGCAAATAATTAAAGCTTAAATAGAGCTTAAAGGAATGTTTTTTGTTCTTATTAAAGAAATAAGAATATAAAAATTCCAATGTTTAAACATACACGACATATGCATTTTTTAGTGAATACTTTTAGGCTGGTTTATTTATAACATCAGCGAAGTATAAGAAAAAAATAGTTGAACTTGTATTTAAAATATATTTAATAACGTATAATTTTAAAAATTGCTACAATTAAATATTGGTTTTTTTATGAGCCCAAAATATGTTAAAAAAAGAAACAGAGTTTAGAAAATTATAGATAACATTTTATTTGTTTATTTAAATTTACTTTCCTGAAAATCTGATATTTTTGGTATATTTGTTTACTATTTTATTTTTTATTTATTTATTCCTTTGTCCATCCCTTTCCCTTCGCAACAACTTAACCTTGACATTCTGATGTGTACGCATCACTATTCCAGTTTGGAAGATCAGGTCCTCTAGCCTAGTGATCGGTAGAATCTTAAAGCTCCTAATAACAGCTGCCAGCAGCACCTTCATCTCCAGAATGGCAAACTTCTGTCCAATGCAGTTTCTTTGACCAGCACTGAAGGGCACAAAGGCGAAGGGATGGCGATTCACTGTGTTCTCCGGCAAAAACCTCTCCGGTTGGAATTCATTTGGCTTTGGAAAATGACGAGGGTCCCTCATGATGTCGTAGATTTGCAAGTTGATCTGGGTATCCTTGGGCATGATCAGACCATTGACCACACATTCCTCCATGCATTTGCGCCCTATAAGCGGTACCGAGGGATACATCCTAAGTGATTCCTTGATCACACACTCCAAATAGACGAGTTCGTTGAACTGGAACAAACTGATCTCATCGCTATCCTCGGGAAGATTCTCTAGCTCCTCGTAGCAGCGCTGTTGAACATCCTCGTGCAGGGCCAGCAGGAGCAGAGTAAAGATGAGACACGTGGAGGTGGTGTCGTAACCCTCAAACATGAAGGTGTTGACCTCATCGCAGATACCCTGATGATCGATCTGACCCTCTGCCTCAGCGGCCAGCAAGGTGTCCAGCATGGCGTATCGCTGCTTCTTGCCCAGGACATCGTCATTAACTTGAGCGATATGCTTGCTCCTGAAAAGTCTTCGCTTTTTCTCTATAATGCGACTGGAGAAGTCATGGGCTATCTTCAGGTTATCCACATGCTTCCTATAGTCCCCAAAGATGTAGAAGTAAATGAGGTTGTAGAGAAGGGGATTGCATATACGCTGCTGCATGACTTCTTCGATGGCGTGTATGGATTCGCGATATCGGAAGCCATCGGCCATGTCATCCAATTTTACACCCAAGGCGGTTTCTGTAATGATTATCCGTTAATAAAGTGTATATAAAATACTAGAAAACCCTTTACTAAACGATCTAAAATGGTTTTAATAATTATTTAAAGAGTTAATTGGCTTTATATAAAACTATAGGCTATATATAAACAAAAACCCTGGCAAGTCATGCTGATTTCGTAGGTTTTATATAGGTTAATAGGATTTGAGATAAGAACATTATATTTTGTATAAACAAAAACTCTGGCAAGTCATGCTTATTCTGTAGATTTAATATACATTTAAAAGCTTGCAATTATATATAATTCATGTCACTTTGTGTATTTATTTATAGACAACTCACCGCAAACATTATTTAGCGTAAACTGTGGAATAACCTGCTTCAGCTCCAGTTCTTTATCCAAACTTTGGTTTAGAACCTTTACAAGCTTGTGGCACTCCTCTCTGTGGGAATTAAATATTAATAAATGTAAATTAAAGTCTTTAAATATTGAAACCCACTTGAATATGGCCAGGAAAGACTGCAGAACATTGAAATGGAAGGCAGGAGTTAGAGTCTTGCGCCTGGCGTGCCATTTTTTATCTATATTTTCAATTAATATATATTTAAATATGGAGACTAGTAAATCCCAAGCTTTACCTGTGCTAATTAGTAATCCTTCACCCAAAAACGGCATCAGCAGGTCATAGATCACATTCTTGGTGATTAGCTTGGGACTTTGGAATATCTCCTCAGCTTCCTCTGCACGGACAACATTGTACATGGGCGCATTGAAGAAATACCACAGATAATTCCTACCCTCTGCTTGAGCAGCTGCATTCCGCATAAATTTAAACACGGTGGCTAGGAAGATATCTCTTGATAATAACAAAACCGAAATATATTTAAAATAAAATATATTTCATACTACTCACCAGGCGTTAAGCTCAACAGGTCAAAGTTGTTGCCAAATGGGGTTTTTGTTGGCGTTACGAAAATCTTGCTCTCCAAAGGACTGCCATCTACTGTTTGGAATCTTTTACACAGACTCAGGATAAAGTAATGCTTGTCTACAGTTTTCCATAATTTGTAAAAGAGAAAAACCACGAAAGGAACACACAGTAAAATCTCCAAAATCATTTCGGTTTGCAGTTTTAGTTCAGATTCTGAATTCCTCGCACCTCAAGCTCTGATCTAGTAATGAACGTTGCCGATTAGAGTCTCTGCGTTGGAAGCTCATCAGTATTATTGTATTATATATTATTTAGCTTAGTATAAAACATGTTTACAGACAGGGCATGCGATGAAAATGATTTTAATACTCGTATGGTATAATTTAACTGAGACATTGCAGTTGCTTTTTAATGAAACCCATTCATAAATAGTAATTCAACCCGGCTAGAGTTCACTTAAATACTTTGAGGGTAAAAAGTAGAAAATGAGTCTGTGCATTGCCCTTTTGCCCAGTTTAAAAATTTGTAATTCTGTTACAGTCATCATTAAACTGTGTTTATTTTTTATAACATCAAAATAGTATCTACACATAAAAGCTTTATTCAAGCTATAACTATAATTTACTGGTTTATATATTTCCTTTCTTTGGCAACCATTTCATCTTAACCTAGTTTAAATATCACTCCTTCGATCTCTTTACCAACTTTACCTTAATATTTTCCTGGGTTCTTAGTACGATGCCATTCTCAAAAGTCAAATCTTCGATTTGTGTTGATGGCAGCAACTTGAAATTCTTTAAAACAGCTGCCAGCAGCACTTTCATCTCCAGGATGGCAAACTTCTGTCCAATGCAATTCCTTTGACCTGCACTGAAGGGCACAAAGGCAAAGGGATGCCGATTCACTGTGTTTTCAGGCAGAAAACGCTCAGGCTTAAATTCATTTGGTTTTGGGAAATGGCGAGGATCCCTCATCACGTCATAGATGTGAATGCTTATCTGGGTGTCCTTGGGCATCACCAAGCCATTCACAACACACTCCTCCACGCACTGGCGTCCAATGAACGGAACCGAGGGGTACATCCTCAGCGATTCCTTGATCACACACTCCAGATAGACGAGTTCGTTGAACTGAAACACACTGATCTCATCGCTATCCTCAGGAAGATTCTCCAGCTCCTCGTAGCAGCGCTGTTGAACATCCTCGTGTAGGGCCAGCAGGAGCAGAGTAAAGATGAGACACGTGGAGGTGGTGTCGTATCCCTCGAACATGAAGGTGTTGACCTCATCGCAGATACCCTGATGATCGATCTGACCCTCTGCCTCAGCGGCCAGCAAGGTGTCCAGCATGGCGTACCGCTGCTTCTTGCCAAACTCATCCACTTCGCCGCGTTGCTTTTGCTTGAACTGCTCTCGTTTCTTCTGGATAATTTTGCTGGAGAAATCGTGTACTATCCGGAGCATTTGCTCATGCTTTCTATAATCGCCGTAGAGGAAGAAGTACCAGTTGTAGTACATAAGGGGATTGCAAACTCGCTGTATGAGGACCTCTTCCAGAGAATGAATGGCTTTTCTGTACTCATTACCCTCGGACATGTCATCTAGCTTGACGCCCAGAGCGGTTTCTGTGAGGATAGGAAATATATATTGTGGGTTATTATTATAAAAAGACAATGAGAAAATGTTTCTCACCGCATATATTGTTTAGAGTAAACTGAGGAATGACTTTATTGAGATCTAGCTCGCCATCCACTGTTTGGTCTAGCATTTTGATTAACTTGTTGCACTCTTCCCTAAGGAAATATAACAGCTTTAAGCCTTTATAATTATAAAATATTTAGTCAAAACTCACTTGAAAATAGCCAAAAAAGATTGTAGAACATTAAAATGAAATGCTGGGGTCAGAGCCTTTCTTCTGGAGTGCCACTTTTGGTCTAAAAATAAGGAAAACAAAAGTAAATATAGTAAAAACACTTGATTTAATATATATATTAAGTTGACTCACCAGTGCTAATCAGCAGGCCGTCACCCAAAAACGGTCTTATCAGGTCGTAGACCACATTCTTTGTTATCAACTTTGTGCTCTGGAATATCTCCTCAGCCTCCTCGGCGCGTACCACATTGTACATGGGTGCGAAGAGGAAATACCACAGATAGTTCTCACCCTTGGCCTTGGCCGTGGACTCGCGCACAAAGTTAAAGACACTGGCTATTAAGATATTTAAAATTTAATTAAAGTTATTATAAATTAATCTATAAATATAAATACTTACCCGGCGTAAAATTGAGAATATCCAAATTATTGCCAAATCTTGTTTTTCCTGGCATTACCACCACTTTGCTTTCCAAAGGACTGCCATCCTCCGTACGCACTCGATGTGTTAATGAAAGTATAAAATAGTTTTCATTAATTTTCTTTAGCAGCAACCAAAGGGCCACCAGTAGAAAGGGAGTCCCCAGCAAGGCAATCCACATTTTTGCCTGAATTTTTGTGTAATTTATTCCTCCTCCGGATAAACCGTTCTAGAGCGGATTCCACAGCCCACTGAATTGAGTTGGGAGAAGCTAGCGGATCATGTCGCCAAACCGATAATCACAATCAGCATATATAGTATCACTTACGGTTCCAAACAAATACCCTCTGGGGAAGAAGCAGCAACTTTTCGTTATCAGCTAGCTTTACGGCTGACTTAATTCTAATTGCGATACAATTCAATGTTTTGAATGTTTGCTCTGGGCTATAAACTGTTTAGTCATCTATATATGATATCATTTAAGGTGCTTTACCCTTGTAGATTATCTGGCCAGGGGTATAAAATAGTTGCGGTATTCGATTCTAATCTGAATTAATTGATTGAGCTTTCTTACATGTACTTTACACGCGATTGTGACCGGGTTAAAGGTGAATTAGAAAAATAATTAGTATATGTCTCAGTTTAATTAAGAATAGTACCTCCTTTGGTGACTAGTTCAACCTCATTACGTAGCGAATATCTTTGAATTCCTTCTTGTGAATTTTAAGTGCAATGCTCGCAATGTGCTTAATGCGAATTAAATGATCAAATTAGGCCTCAAATCAGCTTTAATTCTTAAATCTAAACCTCTTAAAAAGTGCCATTTAATATACTATCTAATAAACCTGTAAAAACCAGTGGTTAAACCATTAGGCCAGCTGCCTGGGACATATCAAAGGATATAATAATAATAATAATTGATTGGAGGCACTTAGCAAATATCGAAATCTCTAGAGAGGCATTTGAAATACTCGAAGCCTTACTTACTATCATTTAATTTCCCCACATGACCATTTCAGATTAACAATAACAATTTCTTGGCGTACACAGATTTCCTCCCAGGCCAACGGTTGCGGCATATTTTCCCATCGTTCCAACTATGGAACTGGCTACGGGGAAATACAGCAAAAAAAAAAAAGGAAACTCGCAATGTCGCATCAAAATGCCGCATTGATTAAAGTTTGATTAGCTGTGTGCAGCTTGGCCAAGATCGCATTTGGGCTTGAAGAATTAATTTGAGCCAAGTTTGCAGAAATGGCAATGCCAAGTAGCAGCAGCAGCAGTTGCAGCTGAAGCAGTTGCAGTTGCAGTTGCAATAGAAGTAAATGTGGAAGAAAAAAAATTAAATCGCTGTAATTACATTTTCTGTGGAAAGGACCAGAGGAGCCGGAGAGAGAACGCGCAGACATGTGGCCCGACCAGTGCGTGGACGTGGATGTCGCCGGCAATGACAAAAATAGTCAATGCAGCAGCAAAAGCAGCAACAGCAGCAACAGTTGCAGCAACATTCACCAGCAGCAGCAGCAGCAATCACACAACCTGCATTTGGGCATGAAAAGTGCTGTGCCGGCAATTGGAAAAACTTGCCCTGGAAAGCATGGCCAGGCATGGTCTCCCTCTCTCTCTCTGGCTCTCTGTCTCTGTTTCTTGTTGTTATGAACAAATGTTATTGCAGCGGCAACATGCTGCATGTGGCAGCCACAACACACACACAACACTCATTAAGATGCAAAAGACGTCGCTTGCCGCTTTTTAGAATTACTAATTGAATCGACGCGATCAGTGGCAATTGCAGCGGCATTGGCCGCAGGCATCAACGGCTTTAAGCCAACAACAATTGCTATGGCTGCGGTGGCGGCTCGAATGTTTGTTGTTTCAACTGTGGATCTTGTTGTGGCTGCTGCTGCTGCTGATGCCACTGCTACTGTTGCAGCTTCCGCTGCGGTGTGAATATACAAACATACTGCCTCGTATTTATTTATTTATGTACGTGCTTCTCGACGCGGTTTTTGCGATTCTTTTAGGGCTCCTCCTGGTTTTATGAATCTGAATCCAAGGCAGAGTAAAGTTCCATCCGCAATCCTCAGCGCGGGGAATTGCTAAGATAACACAGATGATTTACTTGGGAACGCAGGTCCCCAAGGCATCGTCACTAGAGTTACCTATAAGGCTTGGGTTATTCCATTAAATTTAAGGAGGAAAACAGGCAGGAGATCGTAGGACTTGGGTTGATTTTTGCCCTTAATCATAAAGCAGATTTTTGTATACGATTGTAAATTAATTGAGAAAACATGTGGTTTGATGGTTTATTGATTTATTTTCTTATAAACTAATTTTATTGGAGAAAAATAAAAAAAAAGATAAAATAAATTTAATCCTTAAATAATTTATATTTATCTCTATAGAAACATATTTCTGCGATTTCCTTAGTAAAGATTGTCAAGTTTCCCCAGCTTTAATGATTTCTTGTACAACTAGTTTGTAAAATGTGTAATATTTTGGTTGTTTTCTCCTTTCAAAAATGTTTTTATTACCCGATTTTAAAATATTCCTTAAGTTTATCAACCTCTACTGGCTTTCCCCTTTTAAAAACAAAATCCACTCTTTCCTGTTGCATTCCTTGCAATGTTAAACACAAATTTTCCATCATTTTCCTTCATTTTCCTGCATTTTTGTGCAGAAATATTTATGTTTTTAGTGGCCTGACCTTACCTGTTGCATTTCTGGCTAAGCACAAAGTCATGTAGCAACATGTTGCTCGGCTGCAGCAACATTATGTGTGTGGTGTGGCAACATGATTTTTCAATTATTGCATCGCCTTGTAAAATTTGTTGTAAGAGCTTGCATATTTGCCTTAACACCTCGTCCTCCGAGTGAGTATTTTTTTTAATTTTTTTGGTAAAACATTGCTGTGGTTTTTGCCGTGTGTCGCGCTGACAGGCAATGGTGGCGGCAACAAGAACCGGCGACGCTTGTTAGCCATGTTGCCCGGCCTGGCTGACACTTGTTGCACGGCATTCTGCCTCAGCAACCTTTTGCGGTCGCAATCTTCAGTTTTTGTTGCTTTTGCTGTCCGTGTGTTGCATGTTGGTGTCGTTGCTGTGCTTCTTTTGGTGTCGCTTCTGTGTCGTTGGCGTGTGTCTCTCGCTCCACTAAACTTTTAATTAAAATTTCGTCGTATCACACTGCTGCGCTGCTTCCTTTTGTGGCTTGTTAATGTCACCCCAAAGGAGCAGTTTACTTACCACTGATTTTTATGCAAATTTGCCAGAGAGACGTCGCCAAAAACTTGTGAGGCTTCCACGGGAGTGCGGAGGTCTCTCGCTCTGGGATCGTTTTTGGTTCGCTGCGGATCGGGTTCCCAGGCCGAGAGCTGCGTTTGTCATTAAGTTGTCATGACCATAATCATTTTTCTAGATTGCCAGTGGCCAACTTTGGCATCCTCTCTTAATATAGTAGTGGCCTGTAAAAAGCGATTCGTCAATAAGGCAATTGGCATTTTCCATTTGAAGACAGATAGCTTTGACATCTACAAGTAAATTGATTATAAAATGTTTAATTAAATGAACAAATATTTCTCGAAAGCATAGGATTAAATAATGCCTTAGAAGGTTATATGTTTAGTTTCACAAAAGTGTCATAAAGGAAGCAATTTATTGTCAAACTAAATGTATCCAGTTTTTAATTAATTTTTTGAATAGTTTTGTTTATTAATTTAGTCTAACTTCCGTCACCTGATTATGATTTGCTTAATTATACAATATTTTTTGGTCTTAATTTGGTCGAGTGAGTAAACAAGAGCGTGCATGGAAAAAAGCAAGTTAAAAAGTATGCCAAAGCCATACAATACATCCTTAAAACCTCACCAATCTGCCATTATTTTCCATTTAACAAGCCAAACATCTATTATTAAGAAAATTAAACTAGGCCCAGCTCTTGTTAATTTTTTTATGGCGTGGGACAGTTACATGATATATATATTTATATATGGACTCCCGTTTTGGATGTTGCCTGGTTCCGGTGTGGCAATTGGCCAAGATTTATTGACATAATGAAGACTAATTCGCGCGTCTGTGGCCGAGCATTTTGACAATTATTTATGTTGTATTAAGTTGTTTGGCGGCAGCGCGTGTAACGATGTAATTAATTGCCATGGATTAGACACTGCCAATGGCTCGTTGCATAGAGGAGAGAGACCTGGTCACGCAGATTGCCGTCGCAGATGCGGAGGCACAAACCGGGGCACCTCGGGCTAAGATTCAGTTTCAGCTCAAGTCGTGGTCGGAGCTTACCGAGTTACCAGGAAAGCCGCTTAGGCCCATAAACAACCAGGTTTATGCGCAGCCATCTGTGACGATTCGCATTGGAATTGGAAGAGGCACTTCAATTGGTCATTCGGTTTTTTGATGCGATTTTAAAGCGATTTAAATATGAATATGATGAAAATTTGACTGTGATCAATTCATACCCTGCAAGAGTGTACATTATAAGGTGCTATACATCTTGTGGTAGATCTGAGGACATATATTCGAGTAATATTTATAATTTCTGCTAGCAACAATGACTACCTTGGCGCCTAAACCTTAACTTATCAAGCAAAATCTATAATTAATTTACAACTTACTGTAAATTACTGATAAGTTCCGTCTTTTATCAAAACTGCTATCAGCTACCTATAAATTCCCTCTTTTATTCATATCCAAAAATAGTTCCAATTGATAAAGAATTTATTCTCAAAGAAAAATGATTGCTTTTCGAAACTACATTGAACTAAAATCTAAAATTAAACCCCTTAAAAAACTTCTCCAAAATCCGCATAATTCTTTCTCCGCCTTGAATTCAGACTATATTTATTTTATGTGCCACCGTCGCACCATTTTACGTATTACTTCGCATTAAAATTTAATTAAATTTTAGCTGCCTGAACTAATTAAAAAACAAATTTCAGTTTTTACAACCGCTTCGAATGGCTCTCGACTCTCGTGCTCATAAAGTGTACACAGACTTCGGTTGGGATTCATTCGTCAAATTGAATTTGCTTTCACGGGGGACGACGGAGGTTTAATTTTTATTTTTTTCGGCTATATATTCCATTTGGATTTTTTTATAGAGCAGCTACCATTATGATGTTTATGGGTCTAAGCTCATCAAAGTTTAAGCAGGCACTTTATAGGCAACTTGTATATTGTTTTCCACCTATTGTCTGTCCGCATTTTAGATGCATAGACAATGCCGAGTGTTGACAGCCAGGGAGAGTCTTCTTTAACCCATTATTTAGAAATGTGAACACGCTATTTTCATTTCATATTTTCATAAATGTGGAGCCATTTAAATAAATCTGGAGGATAAATGAGATCAAGTCAAAATAACAGGTTAGAAAGATTTTTTTTCAATGTTCAAGTATTAAAAAAATAATTCATACTGTTGATGTAGCGATGATTGATATTTGAATGTTGCGATAAATCGATATTCTGTTTTGTATATCGAAATATGGGACACATCAATTAAATAAAATTTTGCTTATATTTTTTATATTGATAGTTTATATTTGATATTATTTTTTGATATTTTAAATATCAAACTACTGTATTTTCTATAAGATATCGACATCGTTTCGATATATAAACATGCATCCCTAATCAGGCGACCACAAAATACAAAACAAATGCTGTTACGTGATTAATGGTTAGCTTGCTCTTAACCTAGGCCACTAAAGGGTTAAAGTGGGCGGTCGGGAGGTGCTTAGAGTCTAGTTAATTTGCTTTAACAAGGAAACCGCACGCAGATCGTAAAGCCAAGAGCCGCGAGCGGCTTCAAACACATTTTGCCGCGCCAAAAACGCGCGCGACTCGCGTTCGCTAATTGAGTGCGACAGAGGCGGGACGACGATGGTGTTGCGTCGGCCCTTTTGGCCCGATCCTTGGGACTGCAAAACAAAAAAAAAAATAAAAATAAATAAAATTTATTACGCCACCAAAACACATGAAGGACAATGATGCCGCTGCTCCACCGCCTCCTTATTTATTGCTTCCACGAATCGCGCGCGTTCTTTCCGAGAAATGTCTGCGGCTCAGGCGATCCCCAACCCGAAGGTGGTGGTGGCTATCTGTCTGGACCCGCTGTGGTCGCGCGGCTTAACAACTCGACACTTTTCTTCACACCTTGGGATAGTTGGCCAAGAATTTACTTGGCCATATTAAGCTTAATGGCCGCCCGTTGCGATCGGGCCCAAGTTCTCGAAGACTGACCGGTGGCAGTTTCAGCGGCAATGCGGTTATTAAATGCAAAAATTAAGATAAGCCCTCGAAAGCAGGTTTGAAAAGGGCTCTTAATCGGGTCTTACAGAGAGGTAAACAAATTAGAGAAGCAAGGCTAAGAATTAAGAATATATTTTGAATACTTTTTAAAGCCGTTTTTGGTATAGAAAAATTATTGAAAATGTTTGAAGAAAATGTATTTACTACAACACCTTCTTCAATAATTTTATATTAAATTTCTTCATATTATTCCTTGAATTTCTTTTCTCTGTAAAGTCTTGGCCATGTTTTTCAAGCTTCTCGTGAGGCAATGTCATGGCTAATTAGCGGTAGAGAAACAGCGGGACTACCTCTTAGCTTTGCTTTGGTAACTGAATTTGACTCACATTTTCCGCCAGTTGAAACACGTGTACATAAATCGCTATTTTTTATGCCATCGAATTGATGCTCCTCCTTGGGGCAGCTGTGACTGTAACTGTGGCCATAGAGTGAGCTTTTTTATAAGACCCACGATCGTAAAAATACAAAATTTATATGCACTTAATTGCGGTCTCCTTTGGGTTCGGTGACCAAGTAAAAGGCCAGCCAACAAACAAACTCAATAACATTGTCCCTGCTTATGATGCACTGAATCAACTTGGAATTGCCACAAGGAGGGAGGGTCAGAATGTTGCAGAGTATTATTTAAGTTAAGCCAGAGAGACTTAATGCTAGTTATTGGTATGGAAATCAAATAAATAAAGTTGCAAAAATAGGCTTTTTTTTATTATTTTCCTGAGACTCTTTAGCTACCATATTTATAGAATTAACTAGGTTCCCTTTAGCTTGATTTTTGCATTCGTCAGGCTCTATTTTAGCGACTCTGTTGCAGTTCTATAATTGCTGTTGGATGCCTGCCAGAGTGCGTTATGCATTGGACTAATTAAAAAGTAGCCACCACAATTTAATTAGAAGAGTCTGCTCTGGGTTTGGCCCCCGAGACTCTGGACTCTGGCTGGGGGTATGGGGTTAATTACGCGTCCCGCTGGCGACACCTCATCAGTACGAACTGGAAACTCTTCTTCGACTCTTCGGTCGTCTGCCAGATATGACTTTAATTTCATTTAATTGGCAAATAGGCTGCCAGCTGGGAACGCTCATTATGGCCTTTAATAAGCTGCAGGGCAGACGTTGGAATGCTGATCCCAGCCATTCGGATTCCATTAGCTAAAGCTTATTTCCTGTTTGTTGCACAGAATTGGCCATGACTAACTCTCAGGTCTTATTACTCGTTTTTTTTAAGGTTCATCCTGAAACTAATCAAGCGATTTGTTGCGCATGCGCGTAAAGCGCGTAAAATGCGGCTCGCTTTGGGTCTTTTTTTTGCAAAAAGTTTCCTTCCAGCCCAAGAGCAGCGGCTTAAAGTCCAGCGAGATTTATGCCACCAAAGGGCGCAATATATCCCGATATGATTAATTGTGCGTCGCATTCCGCTTGGGAGAGACTGGAGCCGGAGACTGGAGGCCTTAGCGATGCTAAGGCGGCGATAACAACAACGCCGCAGCAGCATATTCTTTCTACCGATTCTCCACAGTCCTCTTTTTGCAGAGACCGGACCATCGCACACGTACGAGAAATTTCGCGCTTTGCTGGAAATCTTTACTTTACTGGCTGGACCATCCTGCTCCATGCTGCTCCTCCGAAGAAAGGAGCCCGGCTTTTGCATAAGCCCAAAAAGCCATTTATTTCCCCGCTCGTTGCCAATCTATGCGCAGAAATCTCACTCGCATTGGCCCACGGCCGAGGCTGTGCCATGTCCAGAGTGTGGAGTGTCTGTGGTGGAAAATGGCCAGATGACTGACAGTGTTCATATATGTACATTGTACATCTGCATATGCATTGACAGGCTTTGCTTTTTCAAAAAAAAAAAGGAAAATAATAAAAAGAGTGATGGGCTTGGGAAATACCTAGAAGAACTCAGAGACGTTTCCTTCGGGTTCTTAGTATCTTCGGGAAAACTTATCCACAGAGATAAAAGAAAATATTTACAACAAAACGAATTTAAAATTATTGGTATGCAATATTTGTAATGCTCTTTTTAGATTGCTTTTTTATACTCACTATAAATGTTTTAAAAAATCACCTGAGTCTGTGTAAAAGCAGAGGCCGCACACAGAAATACGAGTGACACGCACGTCATGGCTGTGGGCACCACTTATTCTTTAATTCCCTACCTAAGGGCCTTTTCGGATCAGTAATGTTTCTCAATGAGACGTGATCACTTTGACCACCCCTCGAGAGGATCCTCTCTCGCGTCGGAAATTGTTTCCTTTTTAGTGCAAAGTCGTGTACGATTTTGCATAAAATGTTCGCCGACTGAAATGGGAATTGGAAGTGCAAATTGAAATTTCTGTATGGCTGTCTTCTGTCTGTAATTTCCGCGACTCTCTTCGCCGGGCTTCGTTGTGCAAGCTTCCTGCTTGACGAAGAATGTTTCCGTCGAAGCCTAATCAGTGTGTCAATATGTGCTCGGTGAGGCATCCACACACATTCCATATTCTCGATCAAACATTTGCCAGCGCTGTAAAGTGCAAACAGTTTTGATGTTGAATTCCCGCCCTCTGTCTGTGTCTCTGTCTCTGGCCCCAAAAACAACCTGCAACGTAACGTTCCGGGATGGTAAGGAGGAGGTACTACGTTTTCCCCCTTTGCGAAGCTAAATTGAGTTGATTTTTATCGCTGTCACATTTATGACATTATCGGAATCGGTCAATATTAAAACGAAGCAATAACAACAACAGCATAACTGAGAAAGAGAGAGAGAGAACCGGCGGGCACCCTCGCCGCATGGGTGCAACACCTTCTATACTCCATGCCATCCATAAGGGACCGGCGATTGTGTTTATTATGACTATTATTATTGACAGCTATCGTAAATAACGTTGCTGCGCGATCTCTGGACTGGCTCGATGGCTGTTTAAATTGAGCCTAACCACTCGAGTGCATTCATAAGCCCATAAAGATTAAAGTCTCAACGATAACCAGGCTAACACTGATCAAAAAAGGCTTCTCAAATTGAGTTTTTAGCCCAAAATTTAATAAATTGATGAATTAAATATTTTAGGTGTCCAACTTTTATAATAATCGGATGAGGGATGATAGAATTTTGATAAAACGATACTTTTTCGATATAGTAGTCAAAATCGATGTTTTAACAAAGCGATAAATCCATATTCTTTTTAATATATTGAATAAGTATAATCTGAAAATGAGAAAGTAAATTAAATTAAATCTTTCGGATTTTTGGTTGAATAATATTGATTTTCCTTCCGTAAATGCGATACTTTTCTGTAAATAAAATTTCGATAGATAAAACTTTTTAATATTTTCCATATGATATTAAGCTCGATATTATTTTTGATATCTACTATCCGATTTTCCTTCGATATACCCCCCTAATATTGGTATAGCTGTAACTATACATAAATCTACTTCTTCCAGTTTCTAAAATTCTTCAAAATAGTAATTATATTTCTGTATTAAATACATTTAAAGGCAACTAAATATTTTCCCCAGTGCAGCACACTTATTGTTCTTACAATCTCGTTGCATGCCGCATAATTAAATTTCTGGTGGCCCCAAGAGGAGGGCAACCACCAAAAACAAAAAAAACTTTTGCTTATCACCATTTAATTTGTAAATGTCGCTGGGCAAAGGCGAAAAAATAAACCACAAAAATAAAGCCTAAAAATAAACTGGTTCTTAATTAAAACGACATTGTCGAGTTCTCTGTAAATAATCGTAACGAATCAAACGACAACATAAAACCAAAAAATACAACAAAAACAGAAAAAAGCATAACAGATCGGAACAGAGAAAAAACCCATCGAAAGGGAACAGAAAATCGACCCAGAAGAGAACCAGAATGGACCCAGAAAATGGACCTCGGAGGAGCCCTGCACCGCGCAAAGGTTTCTTATAATTTGAAAACATTTTTCTGGCATTCAAACGAGTTCAGTTTTTAGAGGCGAAGGTGATGTGGAGGTGTAGATGGGACAGGAATTGGGATGGAGATCCAAACCGAACTGGCCTGGCTCTGGGCCAACATTTCTTTTTGGCTTCGTTCTTAGTTATGTTTTTTTTATTCTTGATCCCATGCCTTTTGCCGATTCTGGTGTTGTCGCCTCGAACTGATTTATCGGGATCTCTGGCACTTGAGACGGGTTTTAATTATATTTTTGGTCTCTTCAAATGACAAGAACTATTAATTTTTTTCTCCCATTCGTGTTGGTCGTTAAAAAGGCGTTAAAAGGCAGTGCAGGAGGTAAGATGGATCGGTAGCCGTTAAGAGGGGAAGAACGAAGGATTTAATGTGAATCAATTCTGACGCTGATGGCTGGAAATTAAAGGAAATGCAGCTATTGCGGTGAGACTTCAAATAGATGGTTTACGATTTGGAAGTCTCTTGGGATAAGGATGAGATAGGAGTTGGGTATGGGAAAAAGAAATATTGAAGGTTCTTACATTTTGTTGAAAGCTATTTTTCTTTACCTTTGTTTGTTTTGGTAGTTAAATTGTTTGGGAATTTAAATATAAGTTACTTAAAAGGTATTTAGTATAATTTTGAAGAGATAAATCTCTCTTAAGTGAGAGAACTATCATTGTAATGTAATGTATTTTAGAATGATTTTTGACTTAGATTTTATTGTAATTTTTTTTTCCTATTTTTCTTAAAGGGAGATTGTACTTAATTTCTTAAGAGATATTTCGTATTCCCTAAAAAATAAGTAAAGTAAATTTTAATTAAAGCTCAGAGTCCTGTAATGTTTGATTTCGCTTTTAATTTATTTTTCATATGGAATATTCTTAAAATTATTGATCAATTTGTTATTCAAAATCTTTCTGGCATTTAATTTAATAATTATAAAAAGTAGACTACAAATAATACTCTGCAAGGTTGCAAAAAATGTTCTGAGAAGTACCTATTCTCTTACCAGATAAAGATATAATAATAAGGAAAGCTCTCACTTAAAATGTCCATAAAAAATTCATATTTATGGTTACAATTTATGTTTTATGATGGTTTTATGACGTTAAAACATAAATTATAGTTGTTTTATGATGGTTTTATGATGTTAAAACATTAATGGTAACCATAACTTGCTTTTCGTGGCTCAAGGTTACAATTATTTTCCTATTTTCCTTACAGTAACTCAACCCAATATCCTTCCTCATTTGGCCAAATCCCTCATCTTCCGGACTAACGACTCCTGGTAATTGAATGACCTTAATTCTCGACCGTTTCATGTAATTTGCGATAATTGTGGGGCCCTTACTGTTATATGGCAGGCTAATTGATTTGCCAGCACTCGCAGCTGCTCCGTTGCTCCTCTGCTTGCAGATTTCTCAGTCATTCCAGTTCCGCAGTCTGGATACATGCGGATCCATTAAGACCCAAGACCTGATCGCTGTACCCAAAACGATCCCAAAGTTCTTGGTGTGTGCGTGCTTCCAGCAAGGCAAAACAGTAGCCAACTGGCATGGAGTCAAGCCGCCACATAATCTGTCAAAAGAAAAAGTTCATAATAAATCAAATGTCACGTAAACAATATTATTAAAATGATGCAGTCACCGACACGGCACAGTGGACCTCGGAGCTGGACCTGGACTGGACCCAAGCCTGTATCCGAATCCGAATCCCAAACCCAGACGATGCACTCATTAAATGAGAGCCCAAGGCGGGTAGAAGGGTTCTCCGAGTGTGTGGGGAGCAGGAGCACTGTCGCCTGGCATGCAAAGTGCAAGGCTGGAGAGGATTCTTTACACTAAGAAAATCGGGGGGAATTATAGGGTGAAGATATGTATGATTTAAGAGGTAGAATTTCTTTGGTAAAATGCAACACGGTTCTATGGAAAGAGTTTCCTCTAAATGCTCAAGACTTTCCGTATAAATAGTCCATATTTTCAGGGAATATTTAACTACTTCTTTTTTCTCTAAACCAAATTTATCTTCTATTTTAAATCCTGCTGCCCATTTTAGACTCTAGTTTTTCAAAGTGCTTCTTGAGCTTCATCCTCCTCCTCCTCCTTGCTTATCTTGGACTATAGCTGCTCCTGCTCCTGCTGCTGCGGTGAGCATAACGAGTTGGGGCATTTAGGCCGCGAGCCCCACAAAAGTTACAAACTGCCATTCAGGTAGACGACTCTGGTTGGAGGAGCCCTCGGGTTGTAGGGGAGACTGAGGGATCTCTTCGGGTTTTTGTGCAGCTTCTGCGCGCATTTATGAGGATCCTCCATGGGTCCCGCGGGGTTTTTGTCAACGTCGCGTCGAAAAAGCAGAGAATGGATACTGAAAGCAAGACCCAAGATCCGAAGACCCAGAAGACCCAAGCTTTGTGTCAAAAAGGCTGGGCCCTCGTCCTCGATTCCCGTCTGAGTTGCAGGTACGCGTTAATCACACTTTGCGCTCGCCTTTCTCGCTTTTCGGATTCTTGTGGCTGCAGAAAAATACATTTAAAATTCCAGCCACGTCTGGCGGTCAGGCGAATTGCCTTGGCATTAAATTAAAGGGGCTTTAGGGCTGCTTCTTGCTCCTGCTGCTCTCCAGGAAAAAGAAGGAACTGCTTTTTGGGGGCCTTTGGGGAATATTGGCAAGGCTGCAAAATTTCACACCTTGGCACAACGATCCTCCGTCCAGTTGCAGGGCCACAAAAAGTCCAGTGTAGGCGTGAACCTTTTAGGAGCTCGAAACAGCAGCCATTAAAGCGTAACAAATACCCTTCGTTGCTGGTGTAATTTGGTTTGTAATAAGCCAGCCAGGCTTTTGTGGGTCATTGAACCAGTGGCCAATATGGAGCCACCAGCGGCAGCCCACTCTAATCGATAATTTATTGCAGGTTGGGAAACAATGTGGTCCAGGCATCGGCAATGGCATCAACGTCGCGCGCTGACCAGCGGGTAAAAGAAAGCTAGAGTTGGGCTCCAAGTCTTAGCAAAGCCCAGGGAAAATGCGAGCGCTTGCGTTCTGTCCTGGTTCCAAGATCCACATCTGCCACAGAAATAAGACGCTGAGACGCGGAGACAGAAAGAGAAACACAGAAACACGAAGCTGCTCTATGGGCTCAGACTAATCTCTTTGAGCACATCGCGATGTGCCAGGACCGGCTTTGGGCTTTACCTCAGCAGCTCCTCTTGCTCCTCTGGCTGCTCCTACTACTCATGCTTCTCGTACTCCTCTTGGTCCTCCTATTCCTCCTACTCCTCTTGCTCCTCTTGCTCCTCCTCCTGCTTCCCTTCATCCATTTCCTCATCGTCTCGTTGAATTTATGTTTAAGCATTTCATGGCATTGCCCGGCCACGTACTGTTTTCGATATGAGATCTTTTTGCCAGGTTTCAAGGATGAGAGCGTGACACGAATATGAAGTTTATTCTAAAAGAAATTATATTCAAAGTTGGTACAAGAAATATAGTTAAGGAAGGGATTATATAAACTCAAATTTAAATTACAGAAATCTGAAAAATATTCCCTTATTAGAAAACTGTTTTTAGGTTTTTCGAGTTTTAAATTTCACAAACAAAGTGGAAAAGTTCTAGGGTTCCTAGTGGAGGATAATGAAACTCTTAAGATAAATAAGGTATTTTTTGAATTTAATTTCAAAGAAATACTTGCTGGATACATATCTTTAAGATACTTCTGTGAGTCCTTCTCCAAACCCTTGACCATCGCTAGACCCTGTTTAGGTTCGGCTCCTGCAGCTCGTTCGCAGCTTGGCCATAATATTTATGCCGTTTTTGTGTGCCCTTTTGCTGGCTGCCACAGACGACGACGACGTCGTCTTACCGGCGACTTCCCGCCTGAGCCACCAGATCCTGCTGCCCGATCTCCATTTCCAGCTGCAGCTCCATGGCTGGGGCTGCCTGGGCCTTCAGCTGGTGTGAAATAATGATGCCGTTGCACAGATAAGGTGCCTTCTAAAAGTGGAGTTTCGTGCCTGCCCCATTGTGATTGGGGGATTGTGTGCAATCGGGCCTTATAAAGAGGAAGGAAGAGGCAGAGTCGAATGGATGGATGGATGGGATGGTGGTAGGAAGGAGGCCCAGCAGACCCGCAGCAGAAAAATAACATAAATGGCTCGACGGCGGACGGGAATGGTAAATCTCGAGCTGTGCATCTTGGGGATACCAAGATGCAGCCATTCCAAATGCGGGGCTTCGTTTGGGCCCCACTTGGCCACTTGGATTCGTTTCGTTTCCTTCGTTTCGCTGGCCACTGTCCGCCGTCCATTGTCCGTTGCAATTGCAAATTTCTTTTAATAAGCCTTTTGACGCCTCGCTGCCAATGCCAATTGTAAATTGCACGGAACCACCACGGGGGAGAAGAACGAAACGAAACGAAGGAGGAGGAGGGAGAGACCGGGACGTCTCAAATTATATATACTTAGTGCCTTAGCGGCCTTTCCGGTCCGATTGAAATAGCAGACCCAATGACGCAAACGGAGACGAACATAATGAGGATAAGGATGCACGAGGCGTGAATGCCAGCCCAACTGTTGGGGGTCACTCCAGGTCCATACAGAATGCGAAAGGGGGAAGTTGTTGCACATAATGAGAGGGGGAAGTTTCTGCACATAATGCCTTGTGATAGATCTTCCAGTACAGTGTTATTCAGAAGATTAATGCTGAAATTATAGTCATTAAGGGTTTTGGGAAGCTAAAAAGGGGGGCAATTTAAATGCTGTAACTTGTAAGAAGAATAATTTGAAGAGATTTGTATTAAAAGATGTAAATAGTGTTGCATTTTCTAAACAAAATGTTTCTACATTTAAATCTATTTAGGATCTTGAATTTAAATCGGAATTACAACAGAGAACAGCGATTTGTATTAAAAGATGTAAATAGTGTTACATTTTCTAAACAAAATGTTTCTGCATTTAAATCTATTTGGGATCTTGAATTTAAATCGGAATTACAGAACAATTTTAGTCAGCAAAAAAGTAATACTGATGAGTATTCTTCTTGAGTTGAGGATTTGAATAATCTGCTTTAGACTAAAAAACTTTAATCAACACAATAACTATATAAATTCCTTTAATTCTATGATATTATGCCTATATTTTAGCTTTATAAACTCTACCTATATTTACGTAACGCACTGTCCAATTACCAGGGTACTTTGCTCAAGTCAAGGCAACTAAAAAAAAAATAAGAGGAATAATAAGAGGAAGAAGAGGTCGTCGGGAGTATCCATTTCTCATTTCGTTTTTAGCCTCCGATGCCTGATCATTTATCTTGTCAAAGCTAATTTAAAGTTAGCGCTTGCTCCGTTGCCTTCTCTACTTATTCGCTGCCTTATTTCGCACGTGAAGTGTTAAAGAGCAGCAACTACAACAACACCAACAAAAACACCAATAACAATACCTACAGCCACAACAACTACAACAACAATCACAACAACAATGAGCATTGAAGAATACAAACCCCCCACTCGAAGAATAACAATTTATTTCTTCCTGTGGCCGCGCTTAAAAAGCCCAAGCAAAAAAATAAATGCCACAACACAACACAAAAAATATATATATATTCGTCAATTTTGGTGCAACGTCACGTAGGCTTTTTGTTGCCAAAGTTGTTGTCGCTGTTGTTATTACGATTTTTTACTTCAACAATATTCACGCCAACGTTCGTAGAAGGTTTAAAGCGGCAGAAGGAAACTAAAGAAGAGTTAATTAGTTACCCTTTATTATTACCTATTATATTGCTTTTATGATAGGTTTTTCTTTGAAAAATATATTGCAGTTTCCCACTAAAGTTTATTGCAAGATTTTAATAAACTTTAGCTAGATATTAAAAACATATACAAAGACTTACCTCAACTGAAAGAAACTCGTCTTCTTTATTGCTTTATTTAAATCCCTATTAATGGCTTAGCAATATTTCTTAAGATCAGGATTTACCCATGTATTTACTCCAAACAATGGTGGTACAATTAGCTGATTATTATTTTTAATTTATGAAATGGTTTATGATAATTTGTATCAAATAATAAATGCAGATTTCTTGATGCCAGCTCTGACATTTTGAATTTATTTTTAGATCAAGCTAAGCTTGTGAGTAACATTTGAAATCTTTTGTGTTAAGGAAAGGTGTTGATTTTGCATTTTAAGAGAAATATAAAATATAGAGAAAATATATTTCGATTTTTAAAATAAAATATATAATTTGCTAGCATTAAAAATGTAAATAATTTTTCCTTAGAGCCTGCAACTCACTGTCACTCCCATTGAAAGTTTTCTCGCAAGACAACAATTTGAGATCTTGGCATTGCCATTGGAAAATGAAAATTGGCCTCGCTTACTTATTCATGCGTCAAAGTCGCGTCTCCTGGGGGGAAGGACAACAGAGGCCCCGACTTGGTCTGGCCAAGATCTGAGAAGACCAGAGGCCAGAGACCATGCCAGACATCGGGGTAATGAGCTGCGGCTGCTGCATGTGTCTAGCCATGAGACATGCCACTCATCAATTAGACTTTTCCTCAAAAATCCACCCGAAAACCGCCCGACTAGTCAGTCAGTCAGTCAGCCCCAGCGGCTGCCCTGCTCCTCCTCCGCTTCTCCTGTCCTCTGGGCCATTGTGATTTTTTTTTCGGGGTACCGAGAACACGATGTTCGACACCACAATTTGTGTTGTACTTCGTGTACTCGACATGGGCCCCGGCAATGGTTACTGGGGGCTGGGTGCTGGGTTTTTGGGGGAAGTGAAGGGAAGGTGTACGAGGTGGAGAATCTGGGCGGAGGACGTCGCGTCTTTTGCATTGCAAAGTACAAATGGGGAACGACGCAGACGTCGTTTATGTGGCTGCTGTGCAACGACCCTGAGGAGCCGCCTCCGATGCCAAATGGAGCTGGAATCGCTGAGGCAACTGGCGGCAGCTATATAGCCTCGCATTGTTCAGCGGCTCCTGGCCGGGTTTTGGTTTTGGGTCTGAGTTCGGGTCCGGGTTCGGGGTTCCTTCTGCGGCAATCAATTGTTGCATCTTGCTCTCGCTCTGTGGCTGTGGCAGCGAGGCGGACAAACGGCGTCGTCGCCTTGTTTGGTACACAGAAAAAATTGCGAACTATTTTTGATTGCATTTAATACAAAATTGTTGAAATTTCAATATTTATATCTGAAGCTTCAGAAAAATCAGTAGAGTTGCATTTTATTCTTAATATTATTTTAAGGTTTCATAATGCAAGTTTTTTTAAAGAAAGTCTAAGAAACTTCAAGCTCTCCTGGCATTTCTTATATTTACAAACCATCCTTAAATTATTTCCTAAAATATTCCCTCTTTCTCTCAGTGCCTCTTGACCAAGTTGGGTCCTTATTTTGGACCCTGGTAGGTGATATTGCCTTATCTGATGTGTCATTTCTCTGTGTGCTCCTGCTGCTGCTGCTTCTGTGACTCTTTGCACGCGCATTGCGAGCCTTAATTTTTGGTCAACAGTTTTTTGCTTGTTAGCCAAGTTATGCGGCAGCAGGAAAGAGGCAACGAACGAAAGAACGAAAAACCGTTTACCACATTGCCCAAATAATTGTCGTGTTGCCGTCGCCATCACCGTTCGCCTTTTGCCAATTATGAGGCACGCTCCACGCGCTTTTCCTGGCTTTATTCTGGCTGTGGTGGGAGTCACTACTATACCAACCAGTCACACACACCCACACCCACACCCAGTTGCAGTCCCGCTGCTTTGTGGCACCTTTCCACCTTTTCCATAGCTGGCCTTTCCACCTCCATGGCCCCGCAGCCATAACCATGTTTTCCTCGGAAAACTCGGCTTGTTTATCAGGCGGCAGGCATCGGGCACACAACCAGCTATAGACTCCAACTTATTTTTGAGTCTGGGCTGTGGATACAAATGCCAATACTTTGGGTCTTGGTTCTAGTACATTCGTGTTTATCAAAATGAAATGTAATGAAGATCTGCATAATATTTCCTGTTTGGGGGAAAAAAAAGAAAAATTGTGGCAAAGCCTGTAATTGAAATCTGTAGAGTTCTAGTACAGTTGCAGTTCTTTGTGGAATTTTGGAAACATTTTTTAGAGAGTTTGGTGTTAGTTTGAAGTGCGAAAAGTTTTTAAAAATGTGACTGATTGTTTAAGACTTAAAAAAAGACAAAGTTGGAATTATTACATAGATGTTTCTTTACAAAATATATTTTCGAATTAACAGAGACTTCTAAACTTATATTAATCAGTGTCTTAAGCCTTGATATGATACATTTCCCACCTTATTACCTTTACTCTCAGTTCCCAAGCGATCTTACCTTTAAAGTCAGAGAGAAATCAAGATTTTCTATGCGGGTGGTTCCCCTCTGTGCTGAGGAACCCTATTTTACTGGGGCTCTGTGTTGAATAGCCCTTATTTCTGGGGCTATCCAAATGACAAGCAGTTTTCCAGCTTCCGCATCGAATGCAAATTAGTCAGAGTTCGATATCTGTTCGATTTCTTAGATTTCTTCGATTCCCCTCAATGGCAACGTGTGGCAGTCATAAAACATTTTGATCACAACAAGCGAATTCAAATTTCGAACAATAGCAGCGGGCAAAGTCAATTCGTTGTCTAATCAAACCGAAATCAAATCGAATCGAGACTTGTGGCGATCGATCTTGTTCTACTTTTCAGAGTCAGAGTCAACCTTTTATGTTTTTTTCTACGATTTCGTTGGGTTTTTTTCTTCGGGGGTATTCCATCGAAACGAATCTCTTGTTCTTTCAGAGCAGCGCATTCCTCGAGGCCATTGGCCAGTGGTGGTAAAAGTCATGCCCATTGTTCTTAGTTTGCTCCAACAATTAACATAACATTTTCCCCCAACCAAATCGAGTGGGAGTAAATATATTTATTGATTTAGCTTGGAGCTATTAACAAATTTGTGGGCTAATTAAGAAGATGTCATTCCGTTGAATTAGCATTTGATGCGAATTTTAGCGTTTTTAGCGTAGGAGGAGCTCTCTGTGGAGTGTGGAATAGCATTCACACAACATTTACTCCCCAATTATTTATGGGCCTGGCTTTCAACGATCATTATTCTCGCATCGATTGGACCTGGTATGGCTTCTGGTAATTTATGTAGATGCCTTTGGAACTGGACAGTATCGCATTTAACCCGTGTTTGCTACTTAAAATGCTTGTTTTTTTGTAGGAGGAGTTTTGGGTTTTATTTATTGAATTAAATCTTAAATGTTTTTCGTTTGTGAGGAAATCAATTAACGAAATGTAAAGCCTGTAGCAATAAATATTCAACAAAAGGGGGTTAGTTCATTATTAAATCGATGTGGCCTGTGTTGTCTTTTCAATTTCAGGAGTTTTAGCTTTATTTATGGGTTTTAATATACATATGTTTATAGTTTACCTAGTTTTCGGTGAGGCAATCAATTAGGATTTCGATAGAAAATAATTTAAACAGAAATAAAATTAGCAAAAAATTCTTTTTTAAAGCCTTTAATTGGTAAAGATATCTAGTAAATATAGAAGATTTACTAGACATTGTCTGCAACCTATTATAAATGCTCTTCTTTTGTGTAATTTTAAGTTTTTTTTTTTGTTTGTCCCTTGAAGGCATTTCCCAACTGGAAAGATCTGAAGAAGATCTTTAAAAAAAGCTCTCATGCAGCTGTCGGCGAATGTTCGCTTCTCCTGGCTGCCTTGTTGTGGCCCTTGACTGGCAGACGATGTTCTTTGAAACTGATACCGTGACACGCACTCACACACACACCCCAAGCAGGTGGAGGCTCACACAGATACAAACGCGTCAAACACTCGAATGTGTCAGCCTTTAACACTTTTACAATTTGATTTGCGTTGTCTGTCTGTCGCCCTGCTCCTTCCTCTCGATTTGGACATTCATTCCGAAGGTTCCCCCAAAAATACACTCGTACGACATGGTAGAGGAACACAGCAGAAGACAGCATAAATATGTAGATACTCGACGAACTAAAGAATACTAAAAAAAAAAAGCATAAAGAGTTCTTTCCTTTTATTTCGGTGCTTTGCTGCCTGGCACTTCACATTCATAAGACGACCCTTTTCACTGGCCGCCGCTACGTGGACTCTACATGATTGAGATCGTCTTCGCTGTCTTCTTTATCATTGGGCATCTCTATCTGTATCTGTATCTCTCTATCTGTATCCGAGATGTCCGCTGTGTGTCTCGTCTGCGTGTCCCGTAATTACGGCAGAGATGAGAGCGTGACAAATGTGGCTACATCAAAGGAAATAGTGCTGAATGGAAAGTGAAATGGAATCTATAAAGAGCTTTACAACTGTGTTAATTATTGTTACTCTAAAAGTCTTTTATGTCTATGATTTTTTGGGAATTTTTATGGGTGCTATATACTAAACACTATTAGGAATGTCATAAAAAATTAATATTTTAGTTTACGAATTGTATATTAATATTATTTAAATTGTTTTAAATTACTTCTTTAAGCTTTGAATAAAAATACTCCCTAAATCCATACTCACCTTCAAGTAGACTTCTCATCAGTTCTTAACTCACATCCATTTCACTTTTGTTATTCAACCTTATCGCTCATATTTTCGGCTTTAGTATTATTATTATTCTATTTTTCTTGGCACTTTGGTTTCCTTGTCGCTGGCTGAAATTGTAGACAATACAATTTTTTCTTTTACCCGAAATGCGCCTCTTCACACTTTGGCACTCAGCAGATCGCACTCCGTCCAGGCGTCCGTCTTCCCGTATTGAATTACAACGCGGCGGCTGCTGACATATCACCATCACCGAGTGAGCGACCGAGTGAGCATCCGTCGTCTTATCCATCCGAATTCATCCTCATCCCGATCCTCACTTCACCATCCCCATCCCCCAGTGATCCAACGAAATTGCCGTCTCAGCGCGGCAACGGCTGCTGCATCAATTTCAGTGCTTTTGGGTGACATTATTCAATTTAAGTGCTTTCTATAGAATCTTGCCATAATGAGCAGCATGATCATGACGTTGCCATGTCGGGCCAAACAGGAAATCTTCAATTGCGCCCAAGAAGAGGAGGAGGAGGAGGAGAATTGCTCGACCGACCGACTCTTCTAGGCCTTTGAAATCGAGAACTGTGCGCAAAACTTTATGAACGTCATGGGCTGGGTTTGGGACCACCCAAATTGCTGTCATTGGGGAAAAAATATCAGAAATCTGAAAACATAAAGAGCTAGAAATTATGCGGCAGCGGGGCTGCCTCCTCTCTGCAATTACAAATCAAACGTCAGTCAAAACGCTCAAGTCTAGCAGGCAGTCAGTCAGTAATAAAAATATTTGGAGAATTCATATGCGTGCACATCCGATTATATAAATAATCAACATAAATGCATGAGGCGTGGCCAACGACCTGGGCTGGCACAAGTTGCCTGGGTGGCCTGGCCATCGATCTGCACATTTGGCTGAAATAGCAAACAAACATTGCGGGGCATGAAGCCATAAATAATAACAAAAGAGGCCAGTTAAATGCAATGCCGATCATTCAAAGCAAATGATATATGATCGTTTATGAACAACAGAAATCTGCCAAAATAAGGAATGCACAATGTTGCTTCAAATTCCATAAATTCATTTGGAAAATAATCCCTTAAAAAGTTGCACTGCACATCTGCATTAATTTCATTATAAAGCTTACAATTTTCTAGACTTTGTCTCTCAATTGGACCATCATTTGGAATTTTCTACTTTGTATAGAAAAATAATCCCTTAATAAACTTGCATTCCCCTTAGACCTTGTCTATCATTTGGTTCATCATTAATTTCATTATTAAACTTGCTATTTCCTAGACTTTGTCTCTCATCTGTACCATCATTTATTTTATAAGAGGTGCCTACAAATTTCTTTACAAAAAATAATACAAATATGCTGAGAATCCATCAACCAATCACTTGAAAGCTTCATTAGGAGATCATCCTAGAAACTTGAAAGGAATTAAGTTATTTCAGAAAACAAAAGTCGGGCACTCGGAGTAATGACTATTTCAGTCTGCATTTCTCCTTTTTTTTTAGTGGGGGATTCCTGTAGCTGCAGACAAATTGATGTGATTTCAGCAATTTGTGGCTATTCTTCCCGGTCGAGAGATCATTATACTGCATTTATGCCCAAATTGAAGTGAAGATCTTCCACTCTCGGCCAACACCTGGGGGCCACGACAGTGCTATTATACGATGAGTTTTCAGTTTTCATTCCCGGTTGGGATCGCAGCATCGGTTCTGGCCAGGTCTGGTCTGAACTGAACTGATCTGGGGCCCCTAAGAAAATTAAAGCTGCATTGTGTGATGCGTTTGAGGGGCAAAACCAAACCAAAGCGAAGCGATATGATTAAGCAGAAAATGATGCACAGGAAGAAAAGAGGAGATCTTAATTTATTATAAGAAATTAGAGCACCCTTGTGTGAAATAATCACTAAAAAATAAATACTTAACAGATTTCTCTAAATTCATTTAAAGTCATTAAAGAAATTTGTTAAAAATGAACCTGTTTTTCTTATAAAAATATTGTAAAAATTCTAATATTTCAGCGTCTCTATATAAACCTCAAAAATTATTTTAAAATAAATCTAGAATATTTGAAAACTGATTTTTTTCAGTGCCCAAAAGATGAGGCCCAGCTGCAATCAGCGGGCCAACTTGTTGTAAACAAATTGAAGTGGCACTCAAAGATTCCCCTGGCTCTGCCTCTGCTCCTCCTCTTCAGCTGGCCATTACCCACCGACTGCCATTCGGGTTCAACCCTTGCCCTTAGCCGCACCTCTCACCCGTATCCCCGCATCCATGGGATCACCGAAGAATTGGGGGACCGGGGATCGGGGATCGGGATGGGGACGTGCCTTCATTAGGCCATGCAGCGCGCGTAGGCAGAATGTGTAAACACGCAGCGATTTTCCATTCCGAATGCGTCTCGTGTGCTATGCGTAATTTTAATTGATTTCATTTACGCATTTTTGACTAATGTTCACACGCCGCTAGCTCGGCTGGGAGCGGGTCTCCGGGGGGTGCAGCTCATTTAGCATGGACTCGGCGCGTTGATGGACAGAATCCAACTCCAAATGGCTGCACCAGGGGAGTTTATTTTTGGCCTCTGTCCCAAAACTAGCATCTATGCATCCGCCGTTGGCATGGGGCCTCCCCCGAAAATAAAAAAAACAAACCCAACGGGTGAAAATCTGTAACATAAATTTCACTTTGATCTTTATTTTTGAGTGTGGCCGCACCACCACCACCACTGCAACTTTGCTAAATTCCGTTGAGCAAGAAAAATATTTAAAATTTTAATTGCCAGTAGAGTGGCGAACGTTGACCCAGTTTCGAAAGTCTTCGCTTGGATTGACCAGAGTCCCCAGAATCCCCAATGGGACAGGGACAGGGGATTTTTCTCTGGGGGAAAATGTGATTTTTTTTTTATGGGAGACTGCATTTATTTTTGTTTTGAAATTTACATTTTTGTTCTAAATCAGGGGAGCTCGAAAAAGTGATTCGCGGGACAGCGAAGAATGTATTTAAACATCATGTTTTAATCTTTTTATAATTTTCATTTCCTTCACTCGGCACCTATTTAAAGCTTTTGTACAATCATCCATACTTTGCTAATTCCTTAACTGTGCAATCGAAACTCTTATGACTTTTGATTTCGTCATTAGAGATAGCTTTGGGTTTTTCTTTCCAGTTCTGCCATCAATCTCCAGCAAGCTGACATCGCTCGCAACCATAAGCGATTTGGCAAAAATCGTGTGACTGAAAGTAAACCTCCTCCGCCAAAGTTGCCGGGGCCATCAATCAATCAGTCACCTAATATGAATATGAAAATATGAACCCGAACCCGCACCCACACACACAATCATTGCGGCGGGTTTATCTTTCATGCATTCGCCTGCTGCTGCTGCTGCCATTCATTATTCATTGTCTGAGTGTGTTTTTCCTCTCGCCAGCCAAGTTTTCTTATCTCTGTGGCAACAATGTTGGCCATGTTTTGCTTACTGGAGCTACTGCCACAGAAACTGCACTCGAAATGGAACGGGAGGCACATTTGCTATCCATTTTTGCGGCAAAAACACAGTACTTGAAATGTTTTTGTAAAAAAACAAAAGCAAAGTTCAGTGAGCGAACGAACCCCTGGAAAGCCAAGTTATCCCAGACCACACCCAATGGGAGAGCGCTCCAGTGACCATCCAAAAAGTGCTTGTATCGCACTTGGTGATCATAGTAGGTTAAGTTTTTTAGGAAATTTATTAGGTCCATTTTAAAGCGATATATTAATATTTTTTTCCATACTTATGTTGCATTTATATAAGCGTTTAGCTTACTTCAGGTCTCTATAGAGTTTACTTAAACCACATAAATCGATACTCTACTATATACCAGATTTTAGAGTGATCATTTTGAGAGTGGTTGTTTAAACAGCTGTTTTACTTGCAGCACTTAAGCTCATCAGTAAACTTTCCCTTAAAAATGTAGTATATTTTTTATAAATATTTATTCAAGCAACCTAGAAAACAATTATACTATTCTTAAGAAAAATATTAAATTGCGGTGGGAAATATCTTTTAAAACAATTTAGAACTTTCCCTATAAACACTTTTCATCTCCCTTTTAAAATCCAGTGTCACACGGCCTCAACTAATGCTTCTATTCACTGGCAGTCATTCAATTCACTTGCCATGCAGTCGGCATTTGCTTTTATTTCTGCGTAATGGCGAATCTTTTGAAGCGATGCGAAGAACGACACTCGGCGAACTATATCATCATACTACATACTACATATATCGTCGCACTCGCATATGCATATTGATTGATTGCTAGGCAATTTGCACGTGCTCCAATTTGTGGCCGGCCGGGCTTTGCTTATTGTCGCCGTGTTCTCTCCATACGAAATCAGTTTGTCCAGCCACCAGCACCTAGCCCCTTGACGTCCGTCCCCCATTCATGGTTCTTACTGCACCCACTTGGATTTGTCACGTTTTCCACTTTGTTTTGCTTTTGGGTTCTTGGAAATGTGTCAAACGCCAGAGCCGCGAGTTTTCCATCCCAGCAATTTGCAATCGTTGATAGATGGCTTATGTAAATGCCAAAGAGTGTAAAAGGCAAAACACTAAAGTAGCAAAAATATAAAAAAATTATAAGCCGCTTTGGGGAAATTACGTACTTCGGTCTGCGAAATAGGAGTCGACAAGTGCAAGGCACTCAATCAATTAGCGATAGTCAAGCCACAGATATGGGTCATGTTTTGGGTTGTTATCAATGTTTTGGGCTTAGACTAGGGGTTGCACTTGGTAATAAACAAATTCGGGGAATATAGATGCCTATTTATATACCCTAAAACATAATACAAAGCTACATTGGCATCTAATTATAGTCAGAAATATGAAATTAGAGTTATGAGTTAAATACAAATTACTACAAAAAAATTAGACTGGAAAGCTTAAAAATGTAGGCCATATTTTTAAAAAATAATATAAACTTGTATATAATTTATAATTGTGAGTTTTATATACATATATACCAACCTGAAGGCCCTAGTCGCTCTGTCTCAGTTCATTGCAATAAGGAACTGAATTTGCTATTACATTAAAATAAAATAGATAAATACATATATTCCCTTTCCAACAAATTACCTTTAGCCTAAATAATTACATTTCTTGGAATTATAAGAGCGAGTGTGTGTTATAATTTACAATTCAATTCATGTCTGGCTGCAGTTTGAGTTTCATTAATTTACGACTTCTCTCCATGGTTGTAATTTAGATAATCCGATAGTCGCGTCGGTCTCATTCACAATTTTCCTAGCATGTTCAGGCTGCCTGCCTGCCTGTTCTCCATCAATGGCAGTTTTTTTATCGGACACTCGGGGAATACGAGTCATTCATCGTATCGCCCAGCTTTTGACAGATTTTCGCGACTTTCCATGGCCCGCCCAACACGCTCTGGATTTCAATTACCCGCGCAGAGTCGCCACTCTTTCTCCTTCAAAGTGAGACGCTTCATAAATAATAACTAATGTTTTGATAAGCACGCCAACAGGCGTACCAGTTTTTTGTTTATCAAATTACGGATGAAGTTTGTTCATTAATTTTGGCAAATTTATCTGGCGTTCGTTTGGGTTGCTGTCCCCCTCCTTGTGAAGCTTCAACCCCTTCCGCTGAGACAGCGTCTGTTTGGCTTCCGCCGCTGCTGGCTGACTGCCTCTGAAAGTTGCCCAGTGGGAGCTCAAGCCTCAGTCGAGGGGCTTTCGCACCTCCATAGACCTCGGCTTCGCGTAGGCTTTGAGTCGTCGTCGTCGTCAAACGGCGGAGTCAGCGTCATCATCCTCCAGGTCTCTGGGTCTGTTGTTGCGTGCAGACAGACGACAGAACTCGACGTAATCTCGGCAGGCTGTCAAACATTATCTTAAAGATGCGACCGGAGGGGAGAATCGAGGGGAATCGTCGACTACCGCCGGCAGGCAACTGGTTCTGATCGCATCTGAGTCTGGTCTAGTCTTCGCTTGGGAAGGCTTTAAATTGCAGCCTTTTGACCAAGTTTATGACACACGTTTAGCCTGTCTACTTGGCCCACGCTCATCCGCTCTTCGGTCTGAGCAGGAAGAGAGTTGGGAGCTGCTGTCCATTTCCCCTTTTCTCGGAGAACCCATCGCCCATCTTCTCCAATGTCTCTCCGCATTTCTATTTTCAATTAAGATCTCGTATTTCAGGCGCCCGACAAACGCGCAATTGTTGTTGTTAAATTATTAATTGACATTTGCCTGGCGCCAAGCAACTCAAGTGCTGCCGCTGCTCTGGCCCCTTCTTTTTTTTTTGTTTACAAATTTGTTACACAGTTTTTCAATTTACTTATATTTCGAATTGCCGTTTGCCTTTTGCTTTGTAGGTGAATTCAGTGCGAATGTTCCGCCAGACGTCGAAGCTATGGCAGCAGCTGCGCTAAGCGGCATGGAAATGGGATCTGAGGCAGGATCAGAGGGATACGAAGGCGACGCCGACAACAACGACAAGCAGAAGAAGGTCATGGAAAGTGGTAAGTCTGAGAAAAAGAAATTTTTGAAATGGGAAGTTAAAGTGTTCAAGAGTCCCATACATTGCAACGATACATTTAAAAAGTCTCAAACAATTAGGGAAAGAAAGCATTTAAAGTGTTTATATGTTCCCATTTTATATATATTTTTCCTCATATTATATATTTTCCTATATTATATATTTTTGTTATATTTATATATTTTGTTTATTATATATTTTTTCCTTATATTATATTTTTTTTTATTTATATATATTTTTCCTCATATTATATATAATATAAATAATAAACCAGGTATTTGTATTCCCTTGTATAAATAATTCAGTTTGATTAGACCAAAAACCACTGCATATTATTAGACTTTCCCTAGAATCTCCTTCACCATAAGACTTGCTGGGCATTTGTCCAGCGTTTTTCAAATCCTCGATAGTATAGTGGTTAGTATCCCCGCCTGTCACGCGGGAGACCGGGGTTCAATTCCCCGTCGGGGAGAGATGTGAAAACATTTTTTTTTTCTATTTTTTATTTGTTATTAGAAATTTTATTTTATTTTTAGTTCTAGTAAATGTTTTTTAAGCTGATTTTATTTTAGTATAATTATTTTATTGTACAAATTAACAAAGCAAAATCAATATCAATTAGATATTAGGTAAATTATTTTATTTATTTGTTTTTAAAATATAAAGAAAACAAAGAAATAAAAATTAAAAATAATATATTCAAAAGAAAAAATGTTTTCACACCTCTCCCCGACGGGGAATTGAACCCCGGTCTCCCGCGTGACAGGCGGGGATACTAACCACTATACTATCGAGGATGTTGAACATCGCTCGCCAAACGCGAAACAAACGCGAGCCGTAGATTCATGGCTTAGGTTCTCAGTCGGTTCTGTGCTCGCATTTATTTATGAAAAATATATATTTTTAGATCCGATAGCAGTGGTGGAGTCACCCTCGCAAGGTGTTAATAGGGGGAGAATGGTTGATGCGTTTACAAATTATGTTTGACGCGGTTGAACTCGCTGCGTGGCAACTCCTCTGCCTCTGTCTGTGTGCATTTGTGCCCCCAGCTCGAACTCGAGGAGGATGTGTGGGTAGATTTATGCCCAGTGCTGCGTGTAATTATAATTTATCGTTGTGGAAATTCCATAAAAGTTTAACACCTCACCTTGGGTTCGTGATGAAGTGCAGCGGAGGGGAGAGAAAAAAGAGAAAAAAGAGCCACGAAACGAGCCTGAGATGGAAATAAAGAAAAAATGAGCTGCAGTAAAGTTAATTGCACTTCACTTTCTGAAGGGTTTGGGAATACAAAAAACTCTACAAGTTGATCCGCTTTTCGGCTTTTCCACTTCGTGTGTCTTTGTGTATCTATAAGATTTTAATTCATTGCAAAAGTGTGCAAGAATGGAACGAATTCCGAGCATTTTTCCACATGTTGCTGACAACATGAAATGTCTTTGGTTTATTTTTACACACACCCAACATCGCACCGTGCCGCGCTCACACACAATAAAGTGTCGCCCACGTTGACACAAATTTCTGGTACAATACCGAAATTTCCATGCTGCACAGAGATACATGGCCTGGTATATATATGGTATCCGTGAGATAAAATGCCTGGACTGAAAGAGAGAGCTACCGGCCAACAAAAGCCACCAGCAGCAGCAGCAGCAGCAGAAACAGAGAAGAATTCGAGTTGTCCTCGGGGACCTGGACCATTGCATGACTTTGATTTAGGGCCCAGCCACACTCCAAGTGACATCTCGGACCCTTTGCCGAGACCTTCGTCTTTTGTCTGATTTCTGGCCAGGTCTTTCTGGTGATTTCTTCGTTGATTGGAAGCGGGAGAGCCTGTTGCGCACATCTGTTGGCCATGTTGTGCTGCAGTGACCCGAGGGTTTCCTCTATACAAGCTCTTGTGTATCTAATGCTGGGTCTAACAATAATTCCAAAGATACAGATACCGATTCGGATTCAGATTCGTTACAGATACAAATACAGATACATTCGGCCCGCCACTCTGTCTGGCCCTGTTCCCAGTGAGTGTCGGCCGCTTGTCTTTTTTTTTGTGTTTATTGTACCGATCGAGAAGTGTTCCGCTGCCATCCCCCGCTCCGTTTTTCACACGAAATACTCGAAAATTCAAAATGGATTTTGGATTTTGGGATTTTCTATTGTATATACAGCTCACAAAAAAGAAACAACAAAAATGTGTACATGCCTCGTTTATGGCTGGAATCAACCTTTAGACCCCGCAACGCTCTCCTCTCTCAGCTGAGGCAAAGGCTGAAAGCAAACAAATTTGAAAGCACAGTGCAGTGCTAATGGAACGTACAAATCCGAGTCTCGGCCAAAGGCTTTTTAGCACAGGTGCTAATTGGGCAATGCAGCAAATCCTCGCGTCCAACTCGCGTTCTCCCCCTTTGCGCGAATTAGCACGGAGATCGCACAAAAATTTCGCGCTAGAGATACTTTCAGAATTCTGCCTCTAATCAAATGCGATCCACACCAGTCATGGGCTCTGCACATTCCACTTTACCTAGAATCTTCTGTTTGTGAACCGTGGAGGAGCTGTAAAAAGTGTAATATAATTTTTTAATAATGTAATATAAGTTTTTCTTTAATGATAATTCATTTATGAAAGCAAAAAGTCCATCGTAAAATGTTTTTTATAGGGAAGAAATGGAAATAATAGCATAAAGGTTTTTTTATGAGCTCAAACTTATGTTATAACACATCAATTTTAAAGACTCTTTCATAACTAATATTTTCTATTTAAAAACGTTTTCTATTGATTAAGTTAATTAGAGTAGATCTTACAATATTCTTCCGTTAGAAACTGATGATTTTTCTCGATCAAAATTGTGAATCATGCCTTGGCATTTTATTGTTTCGTAAGATTCTTGGAACAATATTTATCGAAGAGGGACTTTCCCTAACGCTTAGGTCATAGGGAGATTAGCAATGAATATAATATAACACATATTTATACGAAGTCTGTAAGTTCCTAAGTATTTATAATTCTGATCGAATAATGTCTAAAGCATCTAAATACTGATAAATGCTCTCCTGAACCCCTTTTTAGTTCATAAACAAAATTAAATCTAAATTGTGGGCTTCTACCCATTAAACTCAATTGATGGTATCCCCAGAAGCAACTAGATTTTCTGGCTCCTCTTAAAAGAGGAGTTCACCATCAGTTGCCCTCAGGCCGAGGTCCCTTTACCATTCTTCATTCCCCATTCTCTGTCTCCGTTGCTCTTCTTTTTTTTTCTCCGATTCTCTGACTCTGGTGCAGCGTCTGGCTGTGCGCCGCATGACTCCTACACTTGAGAAATCACACCTCGCAGCAGCCACATCCACAAACCGGGCATTTAGGGAGTAGGGAGTGAGCATGCAGGGAGCTGGAGCTGAAGAGCTGGGGGCATCATCCAGAGTTTTGACTAGACAAAACCAGAGCACAGCCCGAACCAGATCGAAATGAATTATGGCCGCGGGCGTGATAATAAACGGAAAGATCAGCACTGCGATTGGAGTGGAAATGCACCGGGAGAAAGGAGAAGTTATAAAGTTATCAACAGTATATATTTTTTTAGAAATATAAAATTAAGCCTATTCCAAGTTAAATATTAATCTCCTCCATAAAACATAAAATATTTGTGGCCTAAGGTCGCGAGGCTAAAGTTCAGAAGCATTAATTCTCGCGGATGTTATCTTGGGCCATAAACAAAATATGTGCAAGTTGTTCGCGGATCACAGAGGTCGTCATGGTCGCTTCAAATGCGTTTTTAATGTCGCCGCATCTTCGGTTGTTAGAACAGATCTAAGATCAGGGTTCTGGAAGTACCTGATGAAAAAGGAGAAGTGCTAAGCGATTCCGACAGGTAGGAGAATGGAAACCGGAGCCTAGACCATAATTAGCAGTGACTACTGTGCGGCTAATGAGTGCCGAACAGGCAAACCGCAGCGCGATTCCAACTGATATTTATACGTACAAATATAAAAGAAGGTGGTAAAAAGTGGCACTTTAATAATTAGAAAATGAGAAAAGTTGGTCTAAATAAATAATGATAAATTAGTAACAAGAAATATAAATATTTTTCAAGTAACAGAAATACGTTGAAAAGATACAGATACAAAAATATATCTTATTATTCTTGACCTTCTTTTGTCTTGAAAAATAACCATTTAACGTAAAAGGGAGAAGCAACTACCGGTGGTATCCCATGGATGCGGCGTATCTCTGGGATACGAAGGAGGCGTGCCATTAAGTTGGCCATGGTGTCGCTGCTAATCACACGTTGCTCCGCTAACAAATTCGACCCGAACTTATTATTATTATTGCATGTTGCGTTGCATGCCCCCGTATGCAAAGGGCCCTGCAATTATGCACCCGATGATTCCCTTGCCGATTCCCGTATCTAGATATGTCAGTTATAATAAGCACCAAGCGAAATACGAGCACGGCCAGCAGCAGCAGCAGCAACAACAATAATAATAACAACAATAACAAGTTAAGGCAACAACAACAACATACAACGATGCTAACCAAAGATCAAGATACACACACACAGATACACACACTCAGGCAGGGGCCTAGGTGAGGCATTTAAAAAAAACTTGAATTTCAAGTGAGCAAACAAGAACCCAAAAGAGAGCGGGAGAGTGGATAGCCAGAGAGTGTAAGAGAGAGAGAAAAGTTTCAGTGAGAGCGAAAAAAGTATCTTTTATCATTGGCGCGATTTTAAACGCACAGAACTGCTCTAGCAAGCGTTTTTAATCGCCTGCAATTTACAGTCGCGAGGAAAACGCGTACACCATGAGAAAATAAACATACTAAATAAAAAAAATTTTAGAAATTTTTAATAATAAAGAAATTATCATCAAAATCATCGAATTTTGAATGATTGAATTTTGAATTTTCGAATGATTCAAAACTCGATGATTTTAATAATAATTCCTTGACCTTTAAAAATTTCGTACATTTTTTTTTTTTAGCTACAAGTATTTTTATACCCTGGCAGGGTATTATAATTTTAGTCAGAAGTTTGCAACGCAGTGAAGGAGACATTTCCGACCCTATAAAGTATAAATATTCTTGATCAGCATCAACAGCCGAGTCGATCTAGCCATGTCCGTCTGTCTGTCCGTCTGTCCGTCCGTTTCTACGCAAACTAGTCCCTCAGTTTTGAAGCTATCTGAATGAAACTTTGCAGATAGTCTTCTATATGCTCTCACTACTATATATTTTCAGAAAAAAATTTGTACTATGCCAATTTTCAATATATTTTCATATAATTTGATACGTGGCCATTTTGTATTATTCCAGAATTTCAGTTTTAATTTTATTCAAATCGGATCACTATATCATATAGCTGCCATAGGAATATAAATATCAATTCATTTAATTTGTTCGCAACATTTTTTGCTAGCAACATTCCGAGAAAGCGGAAAGTCAGAACATTTTTCTTCTTCTTCTACTTACTGCCAGGGTATTTAAACTTCGGCATACCGAAGTTAGCTTCCTTTCTTGTTTACTTTACAATAAAAGTTTTTATTTAATAAATATTTATTATTTATTTTTTTAATAAATATTTGTAATTCAATTATTTACCAAATATTTCTAATTTATTTTATTTTATATTGATCCCAAAGTAATAAAAAGTTATAAGTAAAAATTTACTTATAAATATTTTAATATTGATGATATTAGTTAAATGAGAGATACATATGTTATAGGATCAAAACGATAATTTCAAAAGACATTACATATAAGGAGTTGTAAAAATCTTCTAATAACATAAGAGAGTTTTCCCAATTCATATTGACTTCGAATTATTAATAATATTTATCCTAAAATTATAAAATGTTCCGAGTAAAAATTCATTGATAAATATTCTATATCAAATTAAAAATTCTTGATGATATTAGTGAAATGTTAGTTAAAAATAATTTCTAAAGACATTATATTTAAAGAGTTTTATAAACCTTCTAATGAGATGCAATAATAACGAGTTTTCCCAATTTCATAGTTAAAATATGTCGCCTAAACAGTATCGTATCGATTATAATCCAATTTGTTCAGTGTACTCGCTTGGCTCTTTGATTGTTTTTCCTCCCTGCGAGAGAGAGCAGAGACTATATAGCGAGAGCTATATATTTTTTGGGTCCGTGGCTCTGTGCTGTCGGCCTGTTGCACATTCCTCGATACTCTGTTCGCGAGTCGTGACGTATCCCGGATTCGTTAACGCTTTACGAGTGTTTATTTTCGCCTCGAAGTATCGCTGCCGCCAATTTAAATCGCCAAGAAATACATATGTTCTCGAGTTGAGTTATTTAAATGCCCGAGAGTGCTTGATAGTTAACTAAAAAACGTGTTCAAGCTGGAGATTCTGGTTGAATAGGTTTCCGTACACCACAAAAGTTTCCCCAAAACAAATTGCGCTCTCTCAGAGTCTCCCAAATAAATATATATTTGTGGTTATTTTGTGCCAGTGGTAATAATCAAAATAGTGTAAACATCGGAAGAGTAAAAAAATAAATAAATAAAAACACACTTGAGCAGAGAGGAAACACACAGGATATGCAATGAACAGGGATTGAGTTTCACCTGATTTGTATTGCCACCTTTCGTATATAATTATAATCAACGTGATCACGCGCTCACACCAAGCTCACCAAGAAGCAACGGCGGAGGAGTTCGGAGTTGGTTGCCGCCAGGATCAAGTTTTTGGCGAAACCCATAATTTCGCTGCTGCTCCTTCTTCTACCTCCATCGCGGGCTCCATGGTGTCGCCGGCTTGACCGATGCCTCAGTCGCTATAAACAAACCCAACTCCACGACCGAGACCCCTGAAGACGAAGCCAGAGAAGAGAAGAGCCAACGAATCCAGTTCTCCTGTTGCTTTTGTTTTGCTTTTGCTGCCTGCCTCGCGTTTATTGTTTTGCTGCAAGGCGAGAAGAGCGTGGAGAGTGTAGACTGGAGAGAAGACTGAAGAAAGACTGCAGACTGCAGACTGAGAGGAGAGAGGGAAGAACTGGCCCCAAACACCCGGGATCCCGATTCCCGATCCCAAACTGAACACTGAACTGAACTGAAGGAACGATCGAGGGGCAACAAGAACAACAACTAAGTTGCATCGTTTAAAAATCATCTGCTGTTGTTGCTGTTGTTGTTGCAGCCATCAGACATGGCGCCGAAATCCAGAAAGAAGAAGGCTCATGGTAAATATTAATATAACATTTCTTTTGCTTTTATTTTGTGTTCTCTCATGCACCTTGAAAAACGAGGGAAAAACAATTGTGGTTCTTTGCTTTCTTGGGTATATTTGTTTTCTGGGAAATGGAAAGTCTCTTAAGTTAAAAATATTAACTGAAAATAAAATTAAAGAAAGATTTTAACCGACTTATAATTTCATTAAGACCTTAAGGTACCTTAACAGCGAACAAAAACCATAATAACATCGGTTTTGATAATGTCAACTCAATTTTTAAATATTTATTATCACATCACTTTAGTATGCCAGAGATAAGGGGTATTTTTGATAGATAAAAAACCCTGAACTGATAAAGTATTTACGTGTCATTTGGTATCTGTTTATAGATTATTTATAAAGATATTATTCGGCCATATAATAATAACAAAGGAAATTTTATGGAACTGAACTTTGAAGTCTTTTAAGCCTCCTAGACCTATTTTGCGTAGTTTTTTTTATATGGAAGTTATATTTATTTTATGGAAGGGAACTTTGAGTTCTTGTAAGCTTTCCAGACATTGTTTCTTAGTTTTATGCTATCCAAAAGTAGCTTATAAAAAACTATGAAAAAAGGTATATATATAATAAAAAAGGTTATTGCCATCTCATGATTACTTACCAAAAACTCTGTTCTTAGTGGCTAAAAACGCTTATAAAATCAGATTGCTTTTCGTAGCCCACCATTTATTTTTATTAAATCGTAAGGGTACTTATACTTCGATTGGTTACTTTTAATACCAATTCACTTGAGGAATCTACTGCGATTCTCTGGAAGATTTTCCATGAAGCTTTCACTGCCTTGCCCCCAACCAGACTCGTTTCTTATCGGAAAGCCCATCAGCGAGCCTGGCATTGGCATTATCATCGGCACATGATCATGGACTCATAAGTATGCAGAGCTCATATTACAAATCCCTGGGCATATCCTGTTGACTTTGCTGGCTCCTTCCCTTTCCCCCGATTTCAATTGAAATCCGTTTGCCTTGCGTTTTGTTTCTAATTGCGTTTCGTTGTTCGCTCTCTATGCCAAGTGTGTGTCTCTGGTATCGGGTCTCCGAGTGAGAGAGAGAGAGAGACTGGGACCGATTCCGATCCTCCTGACCATCCCAAGGAGATCCCACATCGGCTTAAAATATGCGACGTCGCTGCCGCTGGAGTTGTGCATGTTTTCCTTAATTTTTTATGACCCTGAGAGCAGGTAGAACACAGCAAAGGCAAAAAGATTGAAAAAACAACCACAATCGGGCAGGGCACCCCTTGCTGGAGGATAGTACGTACGTAGTATCCACTGGATACCCCGAAAACCAGAACCAGAAAGGGAAGGAAAAAAAAGATCAGCTGTCAATTTTATGGGTGCCCCACTCTCTCGCTCTCGGGGAATGATGGGGTGTTGTACGCACATATTTTATGCCTTTTTGTTGTGTGCCCAACTTTGTTGTCATTCCGTCGTTTTCATTTCATTTCATTTACTTAGATTATTTTGATATGCATCTGAGCATTTGATTTGGGCTTAGACAGCCAAATGAATTTTACGACCGCGCGTGGGGATACACATTGATATAATCCCTTTTCATCCGCTTGACACAGGCACATTTGGTTGGTCTTTTAATAACTCTGCTGATGATATTTGTATATACAGTGGACGCTCTTGAATGGTATTTAACCTGTTAGATACTGGATACTAGGAGGAAGGAGTACTATAAATTTAGATGGTACTTTAACCTGGCAGATACTACCTTTAGACTGTACTTCTTTTCGTTATGGATAAATGCAATTTAAATCTAGGAGCAGTTAGATATTAGATTCAATAATATAAGAAATAATAATGATCTTGGCTTTAAAAAATAGGATTTAAATATTTTTCATAATCAGAAATGGTAGTTTTTCTCTCTAAATTCGTCTTTAGTATTCCAAAGGTTCTAAAAATATTATAATCAATAAAGAATTTTAACATAAAAACTGGTAAGGCATAATCATATATATATAAAAATATATTTTCAACTAAAATGAATGCAGAAGACACTCTGCTTTTGTTAAATAACTATCTTTTCCTCGAGGGACGACTGTAGTTTGTTTGTTTCTTAATTTCTTTAGCGTTTATAAACGCCTGCCAATTGCCTGGGCATCCGTCCAGGTGCAGATCTCTGTTTCCTCTGGCTGTGTGTGTGTCTTTTTGATTTACTTTGTGCATTCGCACAGTCTGGGTCTCTCTCTCACTGAGTCTCTTAATAATAAATTCGCCACGGGTGGTGGTCAGTCCGACGGCTGCGCCCATGACAAATCGCAACAAATGCCAAACAACAGACAAGATAAAAACCCTCGGAAAGCGCTACAAATACGAGAAACACCTTTGTATTGTATTTGGGTATATTTCGAAGACAAAGAGACAAAACCAGCCACACCCACGGAGTGAGTTTTCCTCGGAAAAGGCCAAGACATCACATCAAAAGAAAGTCGCTTGCCAGCCAGATCTCTGATTGAAAAAATTGTGTTGTGAGCTTTAGCTCCGCGATAGGAAAGACCCAGTTCCCAATGCCGTCAAGTGCAGGCCTGTCCTCCAATGATGGAATCGAAGCCGAACCACTCGATGTGGTTCCACTCCTCGTATCGCCTCGAAAATGTTTCGTGGAATCCGGCCCACAAATTGTGAGCTCTCTCTCCTGCTATCAGTTGATAGGAGAGCGACGCGCGGACTGATAAGGGTGCGGATGTGGGGGCCACTAAAATACTAATTCCCCAGGTATATGACCGGCCGTTCTAGGTTTGGTAGTAGTTCCCGGGCTGCGGCAGTGCCAGCCCGAATTCTCGGACCTAATCTTATCAATTTTGTCGTCTGCCGCCGCCGTCGTAAACAAACAAAAATAGTTATAATAATAATAAGCGCGAAGCGACACAAAAACAAAAACAAATACGTAATGCACACGTTTATTTTTACGAGCAACGTGTGGCTGCATTTCGAAGTTCACTTCTAGCACTTCAGCTCTCTAGAGATTTTCAAAAATCAAAACTAAACACCAAACATCAACTGTACCAGTGTAGAACATTTATAATATATTTTATAAATTATTTTGCTGACCACTTGGCACTTGCACTTTCAGCGCATTTATTTTTAATTTACGTAAATGCCAACCTGTCGATTTTTTCCCCCCCATTTGGGTAGAAAAGCACGCAAAGGGGGTCATTGATTTGTGCGCTGCCCTATACGTGTGCGATGCGTTCTGACCGATCAGCACAAATCCCGGCTAGACGCTCTAAATGCCGACCGTAGCGTCTTCAGACGCGGCAAGGCAATCTGGCGACAGACACCTCAGTCTGGCGAGAGATCTCCGCCATATACTTATATTTAATTCATTGGCATTGTCTCGAAGAACGTCTCATGATCTGCCACACAAAAACACGAATCATTATAATGAAGTGTTGGCCATTAAGGTGCTCTCTGTCTCTCTTATCAGATGAAAGATTAAACGAAAGCTATGAAAGCTGCTTAGAGCTGCATTTATAGAAAACCTGATTCTGAGGCTAACTAACAATGGCTTTTTTGATCTAAGCAAAACGCTGTACTTCCTTTATTGAGGGAATTACTTTACGTGAAATATCCGATTCGTTCTAAGAAAATTGCATAACTGGAATCGAGCCCGCATCTCGTTGAAGATTCGAGAAATCTTAGAAGCTTAAATAACATGTAATTACTTTATAAAGGCAGGTGAAGGTTTTTAGATGGAAAGATACATATATTATTGTTATAAACAATTAGCGTTTAAAAGCTAAGTATTGTCACGATTTGTGTTCAATATACAAACGTAAAGTTTATTTTTTTAGCAAGTTTATTTTTAATTAAAGGTGTTTGGGGTGTAGCTTAGTAGATACCTTACAGCTAGAAGATAGTTTTCTTTAAGCTCTTTAATTATATTCCCCCTAACTGATTGAGTTATCCCATATATCTTGATGATTAGCTGCACATTATTTCTTTAATGCTTAATGAAATATCAGCCACGTCGCCTGGCATTCAATTGAGAGATGTCTTTGCTTGGCTCACCTTCCCCTTTCCCCGCGGTTCTGCTGCTGTGGCTCGAGTGCACCGTCCGCATATCCTGTTTGGCAGTGTGGCTCCGGGGATGAGGGATCTCGGATCTCGTATCTGGGATCCAGTCGATGCGATCTGTCGCCAGCGTGTGGAGCACACATGTGCGAGGAGAGCGCGTGAAAATGACGACTGTGAGGCGCTGCGAATCCATCCATCCGTCGGTCTCACTCCCTGGGAGTTGGATCTTCTGCGTTCTACGTTCTACGTTATGCATTCTCCACAAACGAAGATGTGGATATGCGGATATGCTGAATGCTGAGTAGGCGGCAGCTGCTGCTGTTTGTCAAAACATTGGCATGGAATTCGCTGTGAGGCGAGGCAAGTGAAATGAAATGTATCTGCCAGATACACATATGCAACGCAGGGCATATGTAAATGCAGTTTCCTGTCCCCCAAAAAAAAAACCGAAACTCCATTAGCGAACAATAACAGCCACAACATCCACGAATTCCGCTTAATTTCGTTGACGATTAATCAAAATCAAATAAATGCAAGTAACTTGGGTTCACCTCCTTCCAAGCTGCTCTCCAGCTCTTCTCCTTTTACTAACTGCTGCTGCTGCTGCTGGCTGTTGGACGATGATGGATTTCGTGATAAATGAAGTGAAATTTGAGTGGATTTTATCTCAACTCCGCTGGGTTTGCTGTTCTTCTTCTGGGTTTCTTCTTTTTAATTTTTTGTTGTACTCCACACAAATGCGTTAAATGCTCGAAACGATTATCTTTGGCCTGCAGCGAGGAGCAGGCCCCAACTTTATGATGATTTACATGCATGTGAAGGGGGCCACAGTTGCGGTTAAAATTATCAGGGAAGTTGTTTTTAATTCGAAGTATTTTTAAAAGATTTTATTCCAGCTTTTAAGATTTAAAATACTTCAGTTTGAGACTGCATTTAATAGGAAATAGCTAACTTGAAGTTTAAAGAAGTTCAAGCAGGGATGCTCAGGGATGAGTTCAATATAATCTCGCACTGATCACAATTTCTATGATAATTCCCCAGACTGAAGAGTTTCATCTTTAAGCTTTCACTAACTTATTTAAAGCTCTTGTAATCAACTAGTGACTAAGCAAGAAAATTGTATTTTAAATATGCAAAAATGCAGGCTTTTTATAAACGATAGCCATAAGCACTATATCAGTTTCTTGGCCTTAAAATGCTTACTCACTATTAAGTTGCAAGTATGCTATTTCAATGACCTCTACTGTATGAATTATAGGCAGCTTCAGGCGTCCTCTTTAGTTTTATTACCTGGATATTAAGTGGGATTACTCTCAACTCCCTCTTTCTTATCTATGTAACTTTATAATTCTGCTTTATTTTTAGTTTTTAGAACTATCTTCCTAATCCCAATAGAATTAACAGTTTAGAGCTCAATTTATGGCTGCTAATTGTGTTAGAAATGTCTCCAAAAAAATTGTAATAACTCTTATTGTTCGCTTTTGTTCGTTGTTGTTGGTAATAAGTGAATGTGTCGCACAGACAGCGCGGCGGCATGTTTATTAGACTGCAAACAGCAACAAAAGCAGCCACAACTGCTGTTAGCCACAGCACAATGGGGGAATCGCGAATTGAGACCCAATGACAACGCACATTGGCACGTATTGCTCATTTGGCTAAATGTGCATATCATATCAAATAATATATACGAGCGATATATGTAGGTGCAAAAGTTGTATTCTATAGGAAATTTGCATATTTTTGGTGTCTGTTAGTCTGGCTGAGATTTATATACCTATACTATATAGATATATATACTATATATGCTTTCCTGTCTCTATTAAAAGCCAGCACACGTCATGCTGTCGCCGGGGCAGCCTTAAAAGGCAGCGTGTGGCTCTGGCCGTGTTTGATTCATCATCAGGTGACCAAAATCAGCGTAACAATAATTGCCAAGGCAGCCAAACAGTCGGCAAAAAAGCACTCGGCAACATGTTGCCAACTGCCACTGATTGCTGCTGGCCCTGGTCCCTGGTCGTGTGCGTTTTTTACGTATGCAGAGCGAGTTGTGGCCATAAATCGAATTGACATCTTTGACGCGACTTGCATGGATTTCTTGCTGGCTTGACCACCCACCAAGGCATTATTCAAGTCCCTGATGGAGCGCCAAATGATTCACAGTGATTCACGCACTGACTTCCTTCCTTTTGCAATTTTAAATCTGTTCGGGGAAGGAGTCCGGAGTCGAGTTGTGTCGAATCGGAGAGCACAAAGTTGCTAACAAATCGCAGACGACAAATGCGCAGACAGCTTGACTTTATTTTTGTGCCGCCAAGCCATAGCCATAGCCATACAATATATATACTATATATACACAATGTCTGCGTACGAGTTTATTTCTAGCCAAATAGCATTTGGTATTTCGTCTGGCAGGCGCATAAATTTCAAATTAGAAACAAAAAGAGCGAAAACACACAGCCAAAACGACGACGAAGACGACTACTACGACGACTAATTAGCCGCTCTGTTGTTTTTATTTTAATTTTGACCCAGCCATGGCAACAAGACAGCAAGACAAGAGCTCTTCGATTTAGTTCGCTACTGTGGAGGGGGAATATCATTTGATCGAATCTCTGCTGGAGACTGACTTTTTGCTAACGCCTTCACCTGATTAGCATTCGAAACCAATTTCAATTCCGATTCCAATTCGAAATCCAATTCCAATTTCGATTTCGATTTTCAGTTTCATGATCCCCGATCTCTTATCGCCGATCTGCCGATCTGATGATTGCCAATCATCGCCCCAATATCAATATCAATGTCATTGATCCCCACCGATTCTGTTTGCTCATTTCGATCTGGCAATCTCTTGATAAAATCGCCATAAAAATTGTATCAGCTGCTGCCGTTGAATTATGCAAATTAAGTATATTCACTCGCAGTCCATAAACAAGTCACTGCTCAAGACGATTTTATTATTTTTGTTTTTTAATTTTTCGCTCGATTGAAATTGCAATGTCCGCCATAAAAGTCACTGGACGATAAGATTTTTATGTGAACAGATGGTTTTATTTGTGATTTTAATTTGTAAGTCCATTGATGATTTTCAATTGCTAATTTTTGTCCTCTTTTTTTCGTTACAGGTAAGTTTCAAGACCGGAGAGATATGAGACATTCAAAGGTTATGCAAGGGAACTTGAGTGGTAAGAAAAGGGGTATTTATGGATTATGTGATGAGTATTCTGTTGCTTTTAGTTACTTTGTCTATATTTAATCAGTACATGTACTTCAAAAACTGATAAGGATTATGATTTTCGATGAAATAATAATATAATCAGTATACAATTTATATAAAATAATCAGAAAGTGGGACCCATAAATGTTTCTAAAATTGTAAAGAAGATTATAAGATTTCACACATAAAGGCCCCCCACTATTTTTATAAATTTTAAATTGAATTCCCAGAAGCTGCTCATGATTTTGGGGCGTTTTATTAACGCCTTCACTTGGGTGGTCCACCGGCCGCAATCGCAAATTAGCCATCTCGGCAGCTGCTGCAATTTTTCAATTTTTTCATATTTCTGTGTGTGTACTTTTTTGCAAAATATGATTTTTTTTTTTTGCATTTTTTTTAAATAATTTGCGCCTGCAATTAAAAATCATTAAGCCAAATCAGCGCGGTCTGCCCGACGGGCACTCTAATTAAAGCTGATTGTGTTGATTCGGTAAAGAAGAAAAAAAATGTGCAAAATATGGGAAAATTATGCACAAACATATGTACATAGCTGCATGTATGAATGCTGCAATTGTTTTTAATTGCCAGCATGCCGGACAGATATATATAGTAGAGAGAGATTGGGGAGAGTCCATAAGCCAAATTGTGTCGGACATAAATCTGACCATCTGCTGGGTGGGTTGCTTTTTGTTTTACTTTTCTATTAACGTTTCATTCATGATTTCCACGCGACTCCCAAATGGCCAAATAGAAACACACCAAAACCAAAGCCCAAAAAATAAATATATAAATAGGCAACACAGGCATTAATTATAGACGTTTATAAGGAAAAATCGTTTTAAAAGTTGTCATGCCCAAGCCTGGAGTGGACTGTGGACTGTGGAGTGTGTGTGCCGTGCAAACACAGTCTCAGAGGCTTGGCTGGCAACACACAGCGGCGTTTGTTGAAACCCGTTTACCTTCGCCATCATTCTTTTTTATTAGGAAAACAAACGATTTTGTTTTGACTTCAACTTCGGGTTAAAGTCTTTTCGCCGCCACAGCCTCTCCCTTTCTAGCCGGTGATTAATATTCTCAGATGTGTGTGTGTATATCCAGTCAGAATTTTTGGCCAATTCCCACAAGGATTTGGAGAACTCTAACTCATAAATTGCCTGACCATGTAGTCCACACCTCGGCATAAATTCCTATTTCCACAGAAACTGATTTGAATGATAGTAATTTGTTTTCTTGGAATATACAGAGCAAGCCTGAATCACACATTCCGCAAAAAACGAGTTATAGCCAAGTAAAGTTGTCTAGCAAACTCAATAGAAAACTTTATTTAAAACTTTATTTAATATGCCATTTCTCCTGCCCACAATGAAGCGCCTAATTAAAGTCATAAACTTTCTTTAAACACTCTTGCAAACCTGTGTTAATATCTATACAAAATACAAAATTATATGTGGGCATTGGAAATCTATAAGTCATTGTTCCATTGGAGGGCGTATGCAAAACGAAATGGGTAGAAAACAATTAATTGCTATTGATTTACGGGGCGTATGCTTGATTTATTTAGCAATCGCTTGACCAAAAAGCAGGCGGGGGCATTCATTTTCTTTCTTTCTATATATATATGTAGATAATATTATTTATTGCCCACATGCGCCATACAATGGAAGACCTGAAGCCAATAGAAACTGATGACTTCATTGCCAATGTTGCAACATCATCAGCAATAATCACAGTAGCCATTGAAGGAAGCTGCTGCTTCAGCTGCTTCTGCTGCTGGTAACCCGCAGGCGAAATTTCGATTCCATGTGGGCTACTGTTGGCTGATTTTGTGGTTATTACCCTCACCGTGTCTTGTAGCCGCTGGTTAATAGCTGGTAATAACTCTCTGATGATGCTGGCGAGAGATGAGAATGATGTAATTATGCTGCTAGTTAGGCTCAAGCTGATCTGTTTTGAGATATACTCTTTTGTTTCATTTTTTGACTTCAATAAAATGTAGATCAGACAAACAACTTTGATTCTAAGTTTTCATGGCGCCCCCGGGTGGTTAGAGCTTTACATGTTAACTTATTTCTGTCCCAGCCTCCGAGCAAATGGCTTTTGTTTTCTTAACTGTTTTCGCTGTCGTTGTCGTTGTCGTTGTTATCTTCTCTCTCGAAACCCGACTAATTTATGCAGCGCTCTATGCTTTGCATTTCAAGCAGTTTCCTCTGCTCGATCACATGTCCACCAAACTGGTATACATAGCGACCAGACCAGACAGTGTATATTCACTATATAAGACTGAGTTACTTTTGAACCCGGATGTGCCTGTGTCGGTGTCTGTTCCCCTCTCTAATGCCAATTCAATTTGAGGCTAATGTAGATTGAGATACGATTTATGCAGATTATGCAAAGGGCGGTCACCGACGATCAATTCTCTGGCCTGTAGGTGTAGGTGTAGTCTGAAGTCGGAGTTACGAGGCGACAGAAGCCGCATCCATCAGCATCCACAGCATCCGGCTGCCCACGCACTAAGCAGAGAGAGAGAGATTGGAATACAAAAAACTAGACAGACATTTTGCTTAGCATTTTGTTGTGCCAACTGTCCCATTTGCTCAGATCTCAGATCTCAAACCTCCTCCTCCCTTTGGTGGGTATTCAAGAATCGCTCGCACGCTCCCTCCAAAGCCCACGCCTGGCTCGACGCAATTCGGCGCGGTTTTTATCGCGCCGCTTGGGCGTTTGTGATTTAATTAAAAATATGCGACACTTAATTAAAACGCATGCGACGAGAGACACACTTGCAAATATTTAAAGAGAGAGAGACTGCATTTTATTAAGAATTTTGACAGCGTTTTGATTAAGAGCCCAGCCGCCCGAGGCACTTGGCAGGTTCACTTCACCAACGCCCACGATTCGGCAGCAAGTTATGGGGGAAATAACTGGTTGCCGCCTTGATTTATCGGGAGACGAAAAAACCTAGGCAGTCGGCCATTCATGGCTTACACACAGCTAGCAGCTTACATCTTACAGCTAGCCTCACATCTCTGAGCCTGGCTAACAGCAAAAACATGTTTGTATTGGCTGTGACACGTTTTGAAAGTCAATTAAACGCTTGTAAAATGCATTTATGCCTCAAGCCAATGAAACGCACTAGGAATTTTATAGACAAAACAATGGCTTTAAGATGTGAGATGTGAGAAAAGAGTTTACTGTACAACCAGTTTCCTTTCAGAGTTAATTACACAGAACTAACGCTTATCTGGCCTGCACATCGGTCCAATCTCATGGCTGAGAAAGGGAAAGTTCCGGCGCGCCACAACAGAACGCTTGAAATGCGCAAATGCCTTTTGATAAAAACAAAACATTTTTTGGCAACCTCACAAACAATTGCCGCAACTAAATTTAAATTGCCCCCAAAAGAATTATATAGCCAAAAGTAAACCGCAGAGGCGACCACGTCGGATCCCATCCGAGGCAGGGAAACAAACAAACAAAACAAACATCAGATGATGTGGATAAAAAGCCAACGTCAGCAAGTCACAAGAAGTCGCGGGCACCAAATAAATCTGCCAATATAAATATAAATCCGCTTTTGGCAGGGGAATCAGATAGGAAAATCAAATGCCAGCCCAGGCAATTCATTAGGACCGACAGAAAATTATTATGGAAAATGCCGCCCACTTTTCTTGAAATTTGTTCGCCTAATTTCGTTTCAGTTTTTGTTATTTTTTTTTTTTTTATAATAAATACCGGGGAATACAAGACGGCGGCGCGGCCTACGTTGAACAATAAAACTTAAAATTATTATATAAAAACGAATCACACAAAAACAAGCCATGAAAATGAAAACAGACGCCCACAGGCCGCAGGCAACGTAAAAAAAACGGTGGGCGGGAAAACGTGCGGAAAAGCACAAAGGCCTCAAGTGGAAATTTTCATTAGGTGACTGGGAGGAGCCCCTTAAAAATATTACATTTAAAAAAAAAAAAATAAAGAGGAGAAAGCAGGAAAGGATGCAGTCATTTAATTTGATGAAGATTTTTAACCCCTGGATAATTTTTTTTTATAATTTAAAAGTTTTATTAACCTCAAATTTTCAGTTAATTGCTTCCATATTTTTCTAAGTTTCTTTTTGAAAGAGCATTTAGCTTTCAACTAGCTTTTTCCTCTTAAAATTCCTAACAGGTTCGTGTCCCGACTAGCACCTCCCCAGACGTCACAGTCTTGTTCTTAAATTTGTTGATATTGCAGATTTTTTCTCTTTTTTTTTTGTTTTTGGCTGCTTTTGTTTGGACAAGATTTAGGGAGCTGATGATGCGCATTCCATTCCATTCCATTGATGAGCTCACAGCGGAGGCAGCAGCAGCCATCAGGTGTTTGCTTTACTTAGCGCGTACTACAAGTAGTAGATGGATTTGTGTATCTTGGGCAATCACATGACTGCGTTCAGCAGAGTAAACACTCACCGAATACCTTTATACAGTCAAACATGCAGAATAAGAACTGTATTTTAATATAAAAGATATATTTTAGATTAAAAAGGGGAAGGTGTTTGAGAATAGAAACAAATGAAGAAGTTGTTAAATGTTTATGTAATAAAAAATAAAATGTAACTTCTATTTGGGATTAAGAATTGATTGATTCTCAACGAGTCTATCATATTTTAAACATTTTATTAACGAATTCAAGACAGGTTAACATTCTTTTCTATACCAACAACTCTCGGTAGAACTTCAAAGTTTGTTTTAGCTTAGTTGCAAGGCAGTTTCCGCTCTAAAAGTTGCACTTTACCTTTTAATTTATTTTTTATCTCAGAGTATGTAGGCGATCAACGGATGTGGTGTAGAGAACCCCAGAGTGGGGAGGGGGCCTTTGCAAAAATTCCAACCCAATGAGGAAGGGATGGGAGCTCAGGGAGCTGCAGCTTTTTTGTGTGTGCCTTGTGGGAGGAGCAAGCCCATCGAGTATGCCGCACAGATATATTTTTAGCCATTTGATGCAATGTTCGCGGCACGATCTCGACAGGGAGGCGGCCCACGCCCCCAGCCCACAGTCCACAGCTCACGGATCGGATCGGATCGTAGCTCTCGCTGATCGCAGCTCTCGGAGATCTCAGATCTCAGATCATTGTAGCATCGCCAGTGGAAACTGCACCCATGTGATGTGAGAGAGAGCGAGAGCGTTGGCAGCGGAAATCGTTAGCTGAATCATGCCGTAAAATATTCCCCACATGCGCCCAGCGACAGTGCGTTGCAAAACTGTAAAGCCACTGGGCCACACACACACTAGAGTCGAGATCGTGTCAATACTTTTACTGCCCACTGTTTAGCCCGTTTATGGCTCTCTGTGAAGCAGCTGCTCAAAGCCGACGGAGAGGCTAATTAAAATAGCAATCCAAATAAAGTAATTACAGGTCAATGTTAATCTCTTTCGGAGATTTGCTGGCCAAATGTGGGGATTTCAGGCATGAAAGGGGACTGCAATTGCCTTTGATTGCCACATTGTGGAAATGGAATGGCTAAGATATGTGTATCATAAAACAAGTACCCATAGTTATTGCTTTATTTAAAGAATTCTTGAGTGCTTTGTCAGTAAAAACATAACTTATCAAATCGGGTCAGTTGAGGAAAATTAAATCCATTATCGAATTGGGTTACAGCTAAAGATAGAGATAAAGGTAATCTGATAATCGCATTCAATTAGTGATAGAACACGTTCTCCTCTAGAACTGAACTTGTTTTTCATTTAGCGCAATTAGCCAGATGAATGTGGTGTATTTTAGATAATGAAATAGCAGGCAGGTTGTAAAATAAATAGGTATAAAGAACCAGGGGAATGCGGAAATAATTCTACTAAAGATAATACTTACACATCAAGGTTTAGATGCTGTTCAATATAAAATATTTGTGATTGAAGTTCATACAACATGACATACATATCTCTACTTAAGATAATATTGAAACAGGAAGGTTTAAATTGAAGTTCATGCAAAATAACATAAATATTTCTACTTAAGATAATTCTTAGACAGGAAGGTTTAAATTCTTTTCAATATAAAATATTTATCGATTTGAAGTTCATAAGAATAAAATTTAACATAAATCAGCGATAGACAGGCAGTGATTCTCTTGGCTCACGAGGCTCTTTTCCTTATATTTTTGGTAGTCTAAGTTCGAGGAGGAATTTGACTTGAAAAAGGCCGCAAAATCACATGATTTTGTGTGTTGACCGATGTACCTGAAGATGGTTTGCTTGCACATTCTGTCTGGCTAAGAAATGATTATCTCATTGCTCCTTATGCTATATATTTTATGCTCAAAGCTGATATAAATAGTTGCGAGTGTGCCTGCCTTGTTATAATGTCAATTTTGATTGGAATCCGCTTTAGTTTTCGATTCCATTTATGATTGGAAATATTATTTAACGATGCTGCTGCTGGTGCTGCTGCAACTTTTGTGCTGTTCCGACCAGGTAGGGCGTCCTCCCTTGACTTCCTTTTCGTGTTTTGAAGAGTTTCACATAAAAATGGTTCTTTATGGCAACCGGCTAACACACACACAGAGAGAGAGGAGCCAAGGAGCCAACCTGAAGATTGCTTTGTTCTGGGCTGCCAGTTTGTGGTTTTTTTCTTCCACTTTTCGGCTTTTGCTGAGTGCGGCAAGCGCGTGCACTTGGCGCCAACTTGGAGCCGCCGCCACATTGCCTTGCCCCTCGAGCCACATGTACTGGAGGAGGCGGCAGCCAGCCAGCCATCCTCCTCCTCTTCCGCCTTCCTCTCTCCCGGCTACCGCGGTTCGTTTCATAATTTGGTTTCCCCCCCTTTTTTTTTTTTGGGTCTCTTCTTGGCCTGCAAGAAATTCATAATTTGTCTGCAACGCCAAGAGGCTACCGTGCTACGTGGCCATCTCTTTTGCCTCTGATTTTTCCCGGCCAGAAAGCAACAGGTATTCGGCGAATGAAACTTGGCAAGTCTCGAAATGAAAAGCGAAACAATTGAGTATATATGTAGATATGTATATGTATATCTCACGGGAAACGCGTGGCGACAGCAGCCAAACAGCAGCTGTCGCTGGCTATTAAATTGTAATTAAATTATTATCTCGACGCGGCCGAGGAGGGCGTGGCCAAAAAGGCAGGCAACATCCGCCAATTTGTTGGCTTTGGCTCGGCTTTTAGCCAATTGCCAGTATCAACTGTGCTGTGGCATGCAGTTTGCAGTCTGCAGAGGCATGTGTCACTTGTTTGGTTTTTCACAGCCTTGACTACACGCGACCCGGGCCAGGTAGATTGCTCCCAAAAAATACGCTCAGCATTCCGCCAGTCTCATTCATTGTTGGGCAACAACCAACTTGGATCGTTAATCAGTGGAATTGTATCTTTTAGAGCCGTTTACACATGGCCATTAATGGCTCTGCAACTGCGATCTCGTTTTTCGTGTGAATGTTGTGAATGCTTTGATGGATTTGCTGGATAGCTTGAGGTCTCTCGTAACGAGCGTAAATAAGCGAATGGAATTCGAGATTTTTGTTTTCCTAGAACGAGAGAGAGAGAGAGAGCTGCCCGAGCCAATAAACAATAATGGGAATCGGAAAGCCTTATCGAGTCAGCAAAACATTTACATTAAAGTTCTCTCTCCAGCAGACCAAAACCATGACACACATCCGCTTTTGGCGAACGATCTCCACTTTACGACTTCTAAATGGGCGACGGCGTTATAAAAATCGTCTAAAAATATGTTAAATACTTCGCACAGTCTGTCTGTCTAGCTGTCACGGGAGGGGAATTTACAAACAAATCACCTTTGGCTGCCACGAACCGTAAAAAATATGGCTTTGAAGGCGTTTTTATGAATGAACTGCAACTGCTACGGCAACGGCGAGTGCAATTAAAACTGGGAAAAAATGCATTGAGCCATGGGAACATCCATTCATCCACCCACTCGACTGGACGTAACTCAGCCATCTAACGGGTGTCTCCTCGGCGGGAAAAACGCACGCAAAGTCCACTCTCGAATGGCTGTCGCAGGCGGTTTAAGCGGCCATAAAACTCGCGTCCAATGGCCCGACGCCCACCATAACGGTTGAGCTGCATGCTCATGTTCTCTGCCTGCCTGCTCCATGCTCTGGAGTGGAGTGACCAACAGTAGGAACTACTGGGCACTGGCTACCGAGCAAACAGCAGCAGCAGCAGCCACTTGCAACGAGCTTGTAATTAGTTGGCAGATTTGCCAGCGACCTGAATCAATTGCCCGAGTTACCGTTACCCCCCGTTAGGCCCCACCCACCCACAGCACCCAAAGGCAGGCTCCCCACTTGCAGCTGCCACTTACCTCCTCCACTTGCCACTGCCACAGCAGCCACACGGCCCACTCTTCATGCTCAGACGCATTTTCACGCAACGCTGCTCGCTGGCGGTTTGCTCGCGTTTTAAATCGCCAGTGAAAACTCAACGATTTATTCGTTTATTATGATTTAGTTATTTATTAATATGATATTTTATAATTAATTGGTGAAGAATATTAACCAAAAGAAATATTTTTTAAGCAACAAAGTTGCTTTTGATGTTCTTGACTGGGATTAAACCTGAAACAGGTTTACATGATGCCATTGATTGGCTGTAAGGAGAGACTTAAGCCAGCTTTCTCATCAAGCTTAAGTGCTTTTTAAGCCAGGAGAACCTTGATTATTAACTATGGAAAGAGGATAGCAAAAGAAGGCGAGGTCAGGGGCTTAAAAATGCATAAACTACGTTCTGAAGAACTTCTAAGTAATCAAAAATAAATTGAATAGCAAAGCACTAAAGTCTCTCGCTTTAAAAAAATACCACAAATATTAACCCAAAGCTTAATCCCCACAAAGATATTCATGCTAATTTCATACTCTTCCCATTACAGCCCGCTCACTGACCTGCTACTGCGATGGCAGCTGTCCGGACAATGTGATCAATGGAACCTGCGAGACCCGACCCGGCGGCAGCTGCTTCAGCGCTGTCCAGGAGCTGTACGATGAGACGACTGGCCTGTACGAGGAGGAGCGCACATACGGTTGCATGCCACCCGAAGAAAACGGCGGCCTTCTAATGGTGAGTATTCAAAACAAAAATAAAAAATTAAAAACAATTACTAATAGCTACCTTTCCCTTTGTTACAGTGCAAAGTGGCCGTCGTTCCCCATCTGCATGGCAAGAACATTGTCTGCTGCGACAAGGAGGACTTCTGCAACCGCGACCTGCATCCCACATACACACCCAAGCTGACCACACCAGCGCCGGAGCTGCCCGACAGCAGCGAGTCCATGCACACGCTGGCCCTCTTCGCCTCCATTGTCATCTGCCTTTCCGTTCTCATGACGATCCTGTGCAGCGTCTGCTTCACGTACAAGCGACGCGAGAAGATGCGCAAGCAGCCGCGTCTCATCAGCTCCATGTGCAACTCACAACTGTCGCCGCTGTCGCAGCTCGTGGAGCAGAGTTCGGGCTCCGGATCGGGACTGCCGCTGCTGGTGCAGCGAACCATTGCCAAGCAGATTCAGATGGTGCGGCTGGTGGGCAAGGGACGGTATGGCGAGGTCTGGCTGGCCAAGTGGCGGGACGAGCGAGTGGCCGTCAAGACATTCTTCACCACCGAGGAGGCATCGTGGTTCCGCGAAACGGAGATCTATCAAACAGTGCTGATGCGTCACGAGAACATCCTGGGCTTCATTGCCGCCGACATCAAGGGCAATGGAAGCTGGACACAGATGCTGCTGATTACGGACTACCATGAGATGGGTAGCCTGCACGATTACCTCTCCTTGTCGGTGATTAATCCACAAAAGCTGCAGCTGCTGGCCTACTCCCTAGCCTCGGGCTTGGCCCACCTGCACGACGAGATCTTTGGAACCCCTGGGAAACCGGCGATTGCCCATCGCGACATCAAGAGCAAAAATATACTGGTGAAGAGGAATGGTCAGTGTGCCATTGCTGATTTCGGACTGGCGGTCAAATACAACTCCGAACTGGACGTAATCCATATTGCACAGAATCCCCGTGTGGGCACGCGACGCTACATGGCCCCCGAGGTGCTGAGCCAGCAGCTGGACCCGAAGCAGTTCGAGGAATTCAAGCGGGCGGACATGTACTCGGTGGGTCTGGTGCTGTGGGAGATGGCCCGTCGCTGTTACACCCCAATTTCGACCAAGACGACCACCTGCGAGGACTACGCCCTGCCCTACCACGATGTGGTGCCCTCGGATCCCACATTCGAGGACATGCACGCGGTGGTGTGCGTAAAGGGCTTCCGGCCGCCAATACCATCGCGCTGGCTGGAGGATGATGTACTGGCCACCGTCTCCAAAATCATGGCGGAGTGCTGGCACCCGAATCCCACCGTCCGGCTGACGGCGTTGCGGGTGAAGAAGACGCTGGGGCGGCTGGAGACGGACTGCCTGATCGATGTGCCCATGAAGATTGTCTAGAGTCGCCGCCGTTCTAGGTTTGGCCTAAGTTGCATTTAGTTTTTCCGTTTTTTTTTTTTTGGATGCGTGAATGCCTTGTTGTTCCGAATGGAAATGGAACTTCCTCTAGTTAGTAAGCAGCCTGTACTTGAGCGGAGCAAGGCAGAGAGAGAGGATCATCCTCGAGAGGTGCCTATTCTACCGATTACTTTAATCGCCGCACTGATTGTAGGCTAAAGCTTAGGGTTAACGCTTCGATGTAAGTTGAGTTTAGGAGCTACCAAGCTCCCCTGCAAAATCTTTGGTTAGAAAAATGCTTTAACTATTTGAGAAATATATAGGCAGTACTTGTATGTATATTTATGTACATAAGTAAAATCGAACTAAAATCAATCGGAATCGAAATTTAAATGTAACATATAATATATAGTTTTCTGTGCCAGCTTTTGTACGCTTTATTAACGTTACAAATTAAGCCCCCACATTATGTTTGTGTTTTTAGTGATTAAGTAACATAACACAGACTTTGCCGACTTGTTTGTGCAAGTGAATGCTGCCTTTTGTAAAATCCACGGAATTAGTTGCCTTAAGACACGAGTGTAAAGACAGGAGAAAATACAGACAGAAGGATGATACCAGCCTGACCCCCAATCCTTCCTTCTCTATGCTAGCATATATATTTTGCACTTTAGAGATATGTAGAACCAGCTGTAGTTCGGTTCCTTTTTGTTTTTTCCCTTTTTGTAAATAGCAAAGATGTTTATAGGCCGCTAATCATACAGATATATATATAGTATATATAAATTATATATATTATCGTTATAAGCGATGCTGTAAATACTATATATGTTATGTATCTTTATCTGTAACCGTATAACTTATCTCTTATCGGTCGTATGTCGAAGTAACCTTGTTTAAGCTAGAGTTAGACGTAAATCGCTAGACCGTAAGAAGAGTAAAGAGTAACGAGTAACGAGTAATGAGTAATGTAAGCTAGTTAGATTTGTATCTGTAAGTTCAGTTCAGTTTAGTTTCTTTTTCTGTTTCATTATTACTGCGCGCAGACGACCACAAGAACTAAAGTTTGTATTAAAGCGTTTAGTTAATTTATTTAAAAATAATAAAAAATTATTATTAAACCCAAAAGCTTCATATTCTATAAATGGTTGGTATTATTCATTGGTCAGCAAGCACGATTCCTCTAGTCGCCCGTCATCATCTCCATGAATTCTGCGATTACAAAAAGGGGAGAAAAATAAGTATTAATTTCACGCATTTCACACTCTCGAAAAAGAGGGACAGCCAACCGTCAAAGTCCACGGTGCCGGAGCCATCAGTATCGATCTCAGCAATGATGCCGTCCAGATCGCTGGAGGATAGCTTGTCATCGAGGGCGGCGAGAATTTCCTTGAGCGTTGAGGTGGTGATGTAACCATTGCCCTCGCGATCGTACAGGCGGAAGGCCTCCTTCAGCTCCTTCTGTATGGCCTCGGCATCCTCCTCCTCCAGGAAATGGGCGGCGATGTTGCAGAAGCCATCGAAATTCACCTTGCCGGTATCCTCCGGATCGTTCTCATCGATCAGATCCTGCAGCTCGCTCTCCTCGAACATCTGACCCATGCTGTTCAGGATGGTCTTCAGGCGCAGCGTCTCAATGAAGCCCGTCTTTTGTGTGTCGAACATTTGGAATGCCTTGCGCATGATGTCCATCTTCTCGTCGTCCTCCTGCGGTTACCAAAATTAGCCCACATTCGATTGCACAATCTCTCCCAGCGATAGATACCATTTTGTATGCGAGTATCAGTCAGTATCTGTGTGTTGCGACAATAATTGCGAGCGAACTACCGCGTCGAGTCCGAGTCCGAGTCCGAGTATCCCAGCGAGTCGAGTCGAGTATCTCCAAATGCGTTCCAACTGCGTTGGCCTGCGGGCGCGCACTAAACCGATCGCCTGGCCAAGATCATTATTTATAAACAACAAATTTCGCTTAGTGGAAGCGTCACTCATACGCAGCGTACACCTCGGCAGCAGAGGCACCCCAAAATCCATGGGTTATTGTTGGTTTGCCTTTCGGCAAAGCACTTTATTAACAGCCATTGGAATGCGACCTGGCAGAGGCGAAAACGGAGACGGAGGCGAAGGCGGAGGCGGATGCGGAGACTGATTCTGGCCAGACGCGCTGATCTAAATCAGATCAAAGTGTTACAGGTGCACTGCCTGTTGGCGGATAGGGATCGGCATCGGGCATCGGGCATCGGGATCGGTTTTTCAGGGGGTTCGGTGTCGGCTGATGCCTAAGGTCGGCGGCAGAACGACGACGTCATCTCCATCATCTTTGGCGCTGGCAGCCGGAAAAACGAGCGCACAGCGCACGCCACAATTATGCAAAGAACAGCAGCAGCAGCAGCACCCATATTGGGGGCTACACACAAACAGATACAGATACAGATAGGAGGAGACTCAGATACAGCTAAAGATACACCCTCGCCTCCCACATATCGCTGTGTGTGCGTGTGCCTGGTCGGTCGGTCACTCAGTCAGTCACTAAAAATCGACTATAAACGTCTTCACAATCAGTCACAAAATCAGCGCGATTTTCTCACGGTAATTGTATTTTTAGTACTTTATAGCAATTTTTGTCCATATGATCATGAGTGTGGGCCAGATGCCTCCGCTGGCTTCCACAGACTCATAGCTCTGCTGCTGCTTCTGCTGCTGGTGCTCCTCCTGCTGCTCCTCCTGCTCCTCCTGCGGTTAACCACACACGCACACCACAGCCCCATCGGTCGCGACGCGCAAATTGTTTTCTGCGCAAAAATGTTGATTTGGTTTTATATTTTTGCTTTAAAACAAACAAACAGGCATTCAAGCTGGCAAATGGACATCAGGGGCAAGATGGACGACAGGCCAGTATAGTGGGTTTTTTTTTTTTGACTTGGGTTCTTGGATAGTTCTCTGTCCGTGTGTAACCTTCCGGCGACGGCGGCGGCGGCGGCATTTTTTGGCAACAGCCAAAGGCAAAAGGCAGGCAGTAGCAGCAGCAGCAGCAGCAGTAGCCGCCGCCGCAACTTTGATGGTCATTTGATTTTTATTATTTATGACAAAACGTGAAACACTTTTGGAATGTCCCGCGACAGGTGGGGGCAGGGTGGCCAGGGAACGGGTTGAGTGCACTCACACAGCGACACAAGCCTCCTCGACGACAGTTCGATTGTTTTTGCATAATTCTCGAAATGTGCGCTTCCTCATATAAATAGCTCAAGTGGAAAGTGGAAAGTGGAGGGGACGGACCACAGACGTGGCACAAGTTCTAATTCGGACGCTGACAGTTTGGTGGCATGAAATTTAAGGCTAGATTTACGACGTAATTACCACAACGAATTGTACTTGGGACCTAGGAGAGAGTACTTTGGATGCGTGTTTCCGTTTTTATGATATGATTCATGCCAAAGGAGCTTTGGGAAATTAAAAGAAAAATCTTTAATTTCAACCCAAATGCAAGAAAAACCCCAAACAAAGGAGCGCATTAATACAGCTTTCTAGAACAGCTTCTTAAATTATATTTAAAATACCATTTCACTTCTTAAATATCACAAAATAAACCTTATTTAATTTAAGAATATCTCCTAGAAACTTATTACACAACCGGACAGTCCAGAACTAATGCAATTACCCGATTGTTCTGCAATCGTAATCCCATTAGGCAAACCAAAAATAACCTTAACATGAGAAAGCTTCTATTAAAAGTTATAACTTCTCTCAACCTCCAAGGCATCGGAAGTCATGTTTCTCGCGTGGAAACTCCTGATTTTAATAGGTAACTTTTCCACTTTTCCAAAACTTTTCCATTAACTCCCCTCCTTGTTAGGCATTTCATGTCAAACCGTGTACGCTGCCTATGAGGAGGAGGACGAACCCGATTGCTTTACCCTCACTGACGAAACGTGTCCCAATGAAAACATCACCTTCTGGTTCTACACGTAAGAGAGACTCAAAGGAGGATAGACCACGGTGTATCATCTATCATCTATTTCCAACAGCAATACTCTCCTAGAAGGAAGACAATTATGGATGCACAATTTGAGCGATGCTGGATTTCTACCCCGCAAAACGCTAAAGGTGCTAATTCATGGTTTTCACGGTGACCGCGACAAATCGCCCAACAACAAGCTGCGCCTCCTGCTAACCTCTCAGAACTATCATGTGATCTCCGTTGACTATCCAAACTTGGCCGTGGAACCCTGCTACTCGCAGGCAGTGGAAAATGCCAAGTATGTGGGCCGTTGCCTGGCCCAATTGCTGATAGAGCTTGTTAACGCGAAACTGGTGGCCGAAGAGGATCTGCATTTGATTGCCTTCGGCTTGGGTGCCCATGTAGCCGGACTTACCGGACACTTTATGCCCAAAGAGCTACCCCTGCAGCGCATCACCGCCCTCAATCCGGCCAAGCCACTCTTTTTGCACACCGATTTGGATGAAAAATTGGATCCCAGCGATGCGCAGTTCGTGGATGTCATTCACACGGATGTGCTGATGCTTGGCCTATTGGATCCAGTGGGCCACGTGGACTTTTATGTGAACATGGGCATTAGCCAGCCCAACTGCGGGGACATAAGCAAGAGTAGGTCAAATGACTCTTTAATTTGGAATTTAAAATCTTAAATTTAATTGAATTTCATTCATTCAAATTTATTCCATTAAGTAACCACTCACTACTGCTACCACAGTCGAGCCGTAACTTACTACGCGGAGTCCATCACGACGCCCGTGGGATTCTTTGGTTACCGCTGTCCCACCTACCATAGTTTTCTGGATGGAGTGTGCAAGGCCAATAATGATGTGGAACAGATGGGCTTCTACGTACCATTGGGGTTTGTGAAGCTGTCTTTTGGATATTGGCTACAAAAGTACTGATTTTTTGCTTGGATTACAGGGCCAGAGGCATTTACTTTCTGGACACTAACTATATGTCACCATATGCAATGGGAAGGAACCATCTGAATCTAAGCCACGACATTAGGAACAGAACTTATATAAGCGAAGACTTCCTAGGTAATCTCTGGGACGTTAAACCATCACCATCCAACTTATAATAGGAAAGTGTTGCAGTAAAATGTTATAACCACAATGATTATAACCCATAGAAAAATATTTAACAAAAGCAAAAGTAAAACAAGGGGCTCTGGGAAGGGGAAAACATTATTTTTAAATATCTAAAGAATGCATAGATGTGAGATTTCGACAGTGTACTTGTGCATAAGGTGAGAAGCAGGTGAGTTTGGCCCACCACCACCACCACCGTGACAGCCATGTCAACAACTCGTTGGGAACAGATGACAGATGCCAAGAAAAAGTTGCCGCCACTCACAGTCAGCAGCGTCAGCGGTGCCCTGAAAGTATATATGTATCTGAGAGGCAAAGTATAGAAAGCAATTTCACGCGCCTTTAGGTTTTCATTTGAAATGGAAACATAATGGAATTTTCGGTTGCCAGCGAAACTAACGCGAACGAAACTAGCGGACCAACCAAACCAAACAAGTGTTTGCATTCCGTCGCTACGAAGCGACGACAGCCGAGGATATGGATGCAGTTGCTCGACTTGACTCCGCCTCGACTTCAACTTCAAATCAAAGCAGGCGACCGAGTTTGATCGATAAAAGTCAAATGAAAACGTTTGTTAGGAGCGGCGCCCAACTTTTCGAGCTAATCGGAACGGCGAAGCTTTGTCGGCGATTAGTAAGTGGCTGAGTCTCACCCAGAGAGAGTCTCACTACGGCAAGCGGTTCAACATGGAGGAGCTGCAGGACGCCAGCATCCATCACATGGCCGCCAAGGTAATCGCGGCCATCAAGAACACCAAGTGCTATGAGCCCATCTACAAGGAGCTGCAGCGCCTGGTGTGCAATCCGAATGTGGACACCCACGACATGCGCAACACCCTCGAGGAGGCCATCAAGGGCGCCGGCCTGGAGACGGAGATCCGGAACATTGTCTACAACCTGGTCCGCAGCCGGCTAACCAAGTCGGATGACAAAGCGCTCTCCCATAAACAGACATCGGTGGGTTTATATTTTATATTAATTTAAGGTGCTTAATTATATTTCTGCTGAACTGAAAACTAAAGTCTTTCAGTGTGCTTAGCTACTTCCATCGTTTCCAGCTGATTTTATATTATCCTTTTATATGGAAAAGTTACACATTTTATTTGTTATGTATTCAAAAAAAGCGATTCAGTAATTTATTCTGTAAAAGGACTTGCTTCCTTGAAGCATTCTTACTTTAATAGCATTAACAATGATCTGGAAATCAAAGTCTTTAATGACTCTAAAAGTAAAACCTACTGTGGAGGCAGAAGTTAACAACACGACAATTGTTTCACAGAAACCCACCGTTAGTGATCCGCTTGGCTACTTGAAGAGGGCAGGAGTCCTGTGGGATCGTAGGGTGCGAAAGAGCCTGAACGCCATGTGCACAGAACTAAAGGTGCCCCTCCATGGACAGCCCAGAATAAGCGCCGATCGCGAAGACTTTATGGCCAAGTGGAACGAGCTGAGCAACTACAATATGGGTGGGTAACTCCCACTAACCCTCTATTTCTGTTACTGAAGTGTATGCCTTAGATTTGGCCAACTACAGGCCCGTCTATGCACCAAAGGACCTTCTGGAGGTACTGCTCTCGCTGAAGGGTCCCGCCAAGACCACCGAAAATACTGAGTAAGTAGGAACTAGGCATAAGGCATCACTATCCAATAAGCTGTTTTTGTTTGTGGCTTTAGCCAAATCCCCCTGTGGGAGTTCTCACACATCGCCTTGCCCGTGAAGAATCTCTTCGAGCTGCGCGGCCATTATGCCGATCTGTTAAGGAGCGATAGCTACCTGGGGATACCTGACCTGACGGTTCAGTGCCAACGGATTCTGGAGGGCAGGCATGCGCCGATGTGCCAGCAGTTTCTCAAGAAGGGCTGCACTCCGGCTCCCTACAGAGGAGCTCTCTGGGCCTCAGTGCTGGACAGTAAACTCCACGACTACGTAAGACTATCTACCTATCTACGTATCTATCTTAAGGAAGTCGTATACCCCACAGGACATTGACTACTGGCACAAGTTGCGTAATGCTGTGTGGACCACGGATCACATTGTGGACAAACTGGTCTTTAAGGATATCCAACTGACAGCCTCCAATGACGACCAGTACTTTGTGTTCGAGGATGTACTCTATCAGGTGCTGCTCTGCTTCTCCCGCGACACGGACATTGGGAGCTGCGTTGATTACGAGACATTTCCGGTGAAGGGCAAGACGTACGAGGGTCCGCCCTCGGGCGTGGTGCCCTTCCACGGTATCTGCATGTTCGCCGCCCCGTTCTGCTATCTGTACGACTCGCCGGTGAACCTGTACTATACCTTCCGGGCCTTCTACATACGCTACTGCCATCGTCTGACCACGATCAACACGCACCCGCAGGGCATTGTCAGTCTGTGCCTGCTCTTCGAGAAGCTGCTGCAGACGTACGAGCCGCAGCTGTGGTCACATTTCCGGGAGCTACAGATCCAGCCGTGAGTAGCGGGGATTGGGAGGCGGGTTCTAGGAGGCACCTATTTTATAGCAAACTACCAACGCATCCTTGCAGCCTGCGGGTCGTCTTCAAGTGGCTGATGCGTGCCTTTTCAGGACATCTGCCGCCCGATCAACTCCTGGTTCTCTGGGACCTGGTAAGAACTTAAAACGGGACCATCTAAGAACCCCTAAGAAAGCATTGCTTTGACATCTTCTCTCCCACATCTTCTTTAGATACTGGGCTTCGACAGCCTGGAGATCCTGCCACTCTTTGCCATCATTATATTGAGCTTCCGTAAGGAGAGCATCATGCAGGTGGCCTCGCTGGACAACATCGAGGCCATTCTGGCGGATCTGTCTTCCATCAAAGTGCTACCTCTTGTGCAACTAGCACTGAGTAGGGACTGAGGAACGAATTGAAAGCTGTGTTTATGGTAATTCGTTACAAAATTAAAGTATTATTTCGGTGTATTAAAATTGTCCAAGCTTTATGAAATATTTGCTTTAATAATTTGCGGAATTTACACAAATTAAAGTCGATCGTATCTACTTGCGCTCCGTAAAGTCAAGGAAAATGCCTCCTTTAAGGGCAGCCATAAAGTAGGTATCGTCGAACCTATTATCGGTACGGGTCTTGGGATTAACCTTGATGTCAAAGTTTCTCAGAATCTCCACCAGAGCTGCTTTAATTTGGGTGACTGCGAACCTTTTACCTGTGCAATAAGGTGGATTATTCAAGAGTTCTGACTCTGCTCAAGTAAGAGTTCCCACCTGGACAAATGCGTGGTCCATCGCCAAAGCCAAAGTAGATGCCCTGATCAGTGTACTTCTTGGCTCCTCCATTGGCCTCCAAGAAGCGTTCTGGCTTGAATGCCTCCGGATCTTCATAGTACTGAGGATCGTGGTGAAGGGCATTAACTGGTATGATGACCACATCGTCGGGATACACCTTCAAGCTGACGCCATTTTTGTTCACAAATACATGCGGCTGAGTTACCACTTTGCGGGCGGTCAGGAGAGGTGGGAAAATGCGCACAGTTTCTGGAGGGTGGGATGCCAGTTAGAATTCATTGGATCGATTTGTGGATGTGACTAACCATGGATGCAGGCCTCGATGAAGGGCAGTTCACTCAACTCCTCAAAGCTTAGCTCTCCGGTACCGATTTCCTCCCTCAACCGCTGCTGATCCTTGGGATTGCGAGCCAGCATGAGCAGGATGTGGGACAGCACTTGGGCCGTGGTCTCAAAGCCGTCCGTCAGGAAGGTCATCGTGTGCGAGGTCAGCTCCACTGTGTCCATGCCCTTCTTCTCCTGCAACTGGAGCATATAGTTGAGGAAGTCATCGCGCTGCTGCACTGGATTCTCCCGCCTCAGCTGGATGCACTTCTTCATAATGTCAAAGAAAAACTCTTCGACGTCCTTGGCAAATAGGCCCACGGAGTAGATTTTGCGGATCGGAGGCCATATATTCGCTACCACCATGTAGAAAATAAATCCAAAGGACTGCTCAAAGACGCGCTCGATCATCCCCTTCAGAGGTGTGGGATTGTCCGTGAAGCTCTGCGCGGAGATGCCCAGGACGCAGTCGGACACCACCTCAGTGGTGAAGCACAGGCACACATCCTTGGCATTCAATCCCTCAGAGGTGGCCATACGTTGCTGACGCCTGATGAAGTCCACCAGCTTCTTGCAGACGCTCTGCGACACGGGATAGACGGCTTTAACCTAGGTTAGGTAGGTTGGAGAAAATATACATTAATTCCTGGCAGTAGTAGTATTTTACTTATAAGATTAAAGCACTTTTACTGATTAGGCAGGGAAAAATAATAATGAGAATGATAATGAAAATGATAAGATTGGAGTGCTTTTTGCTACTCGACAAAAATAAATTGTTTATTCCAGACAATCAAATTAAATGGATTTGTTGCCTATCAATTCAGTAAATAAGCGTTGCCCTATCAATACAATTTCCCTACCACTTACGGCCTTAAATAATTAAATCCTATAGACTCTGGCTTGAACTCACCCTGTTGGCCGAAAGTCCGGGTGTTACCTCGGCGCGTCTCTCCTTCCAGGCCTCGCCTGTCAATACAAATGGATTGTTGGCCAGGATCTTGTCCACCTTCTTGTTGGTCTGTAATCTAAAGTGTCTTAGAACTTCTCCGGAGACCAAGTCACTCATTTATAACATACAAACTTAGCCATCTCGTTGTCGTGGAAACTACGGAAGTCAGTGACAAATATCTGATGAGCGAACTCGGGACTCAAGACCAGCAGCTGTGGCATCCGCGTGTTGAACAGCCCCACAAGGCTATCCGTGTTCTTGTACTGCCTGCATTGCGATGTGTTTGTTACTCAAAAAATGAAACCCTTAACTAAAAACAAAATTAGCTTACTCGTAGATATCGTCAATGTCGTAGACCATGTTTCGTTTCTGAGTGAAAATGCTGGGAAAACTGCCCACAAACGGCCATGTTTTGGCAGTGGGAATGCCTCGCTTCTTCCAGTAATTAAAGTTCCATGTGAGGAAAACGTAGATCAAGGCCAATAGGGCCACCAGCAGGAACAGAACGGTGGTAATCGGACACATGGCACAACCGTTCGGCAACGCAGATAGGAACCAACTGAAGCTCAATTGAGCAACCTCAGTGATTTCAATTGAACTTGATGTCAGTCAAGTGGCGGTGGTCTCGGGGAGCTGGGCGTATTCACCCAGTAAACAAATTGATCAAATTGTCAGTGCTTCCCACGAAGAGCACACTGCCCGAGTTCCGTTTCAGCGATATGACCCGGCGTTGTTATCAAGATCAAGGGGCAAACACTCGGCTATTTCTGGGCAAATTAAAGGTGATAAAAATAATAATAATGGGTGCTCCTACAAGCCCATGTCTATCTGGTTCAAGACAGATGCACTGATAGCAAAGAAATATACGAGGTCTTTTAGGTTGTATTTTATTTATTCATAAATGGTGGAAGCCTCCACAACCGCTCTTTAAAATCCAACCAAATGCCCCCCTTCAGGGTAGCCGTAAAGAAGCTGTTATTGAGCTGATTATTCGGGCGTGTCTTAGGATTAACCTTGATCTCGAAAGCCCTTACGATCTCCACAAGTGCAGGCTTGAACTGAGTGATCTTTTAATTTAGTAATTTTAGGCAACTCACCGGGACAGATACAGAAAGACGCCCATGTCACGGTACTTCTTTACCCAACCATTTGCCCCCAGAAAGCGTTCTGGTTTGTAGGAATCTGGATTCTCATAATGCTAAGGATCGTGATGCAGAGCTTTAACGGGTATTGTGATAACATCGCCAGGATTCAACCGCAAGTTGACTCCAGTTACCAGTTACCAGTTTGCGAGAAGCAACTTGCGGTGAAAACAAATGCAATGTTTCTAGGAAAAATACAATTTTGTAGGTATTCATTTTAAGTAAGATATAAACAGCACTATCTTACCATGAATACAGGCTTCCAGGTAGGACTGCTCCGGCTGCTGCTCGAAGCTCAGATCTGCATTACCAATTTCCTGCAGCACCTTTTTCTGCACCTCTGGATAGCGTCCCAGCATCAGAGTTTTCAAATTAGATTTAACATTGCTCTTTAGCCAAGCCTCGAACCCCTACGTACACTCCGCATGTATAACATTCGTGCCACGAATTTTGACATGGGATTTAACAGAAAGATAAAGGGGAAATCCGATCAAATATGTTCGAAGTCGAACTTGCTTCGACGTTGTTCGATTGCAACAATTCGTTTCGATTTCGGTGCTGGCAAAGGGTTTCGATTTTGAAGCGAAAGGATGATTTCTTAATCTCTTTACTATTTAATATCGGCAAGATATATGTGGTTGTATTTTCATTTTTAAAATCAGCACCGCTTCAGCGACTTGTGGTTGAGCATGTATTCGACTTTCCGGGGCATGAAAATCCGGTACTGCTATGAAAATATCAAGCAGATCACCTTGCTAAACCGCATAAAACCGAATCTGGCTGATGTTCCTACAAGACTCTAGCTCAAGGCCATAGAGAATCGTTATTTACTTTAAAACATTTGCCAACTCGATTACCGTGTGATTGGGTCTTTAGAATATAAAAACTTTCCATGCGCCAACAAGAACAACTTAACAAAACAAATATAATTTATTAGCAATATATGTTATCATCTCTGCCCCTTAAAAGTTCACATTTCGTCAATGCACATAAGTTTTAACACGCGCCAAAAAGAACAATTCAATACAACAAAAATATTTTAATTGCCATATACTATAGCCATATACAAAAAATTCCACGAATTGGCCTTATTCAATTCCAAATCTTCAGTTCATTTAAGTTTCGGCAGCTCTTGCGAACAGTTGTGCGATAATGGACCCGATTAGCTTGGCACTATCCTCGATTGCTGTCTTTGTGGCACTGATCTATGTGTTCCTCACCTGGAACTTTGACCACTGGCGGAAGAAGGGAATCAGGACGGCCCCCTCTTGGCCCTTGGTTGGCAGCTTTCCGAGCATCTTCACTGGCAGGCGGAACATTGCATACGACTACGATGATATCTATGAGTAAGTGCGAAGAGTTTAGTGAATGAAGTATGGTGGATAAAACAGAGATCCTTATGCAGACGGTTCAAGGATACGGACAAAATAGTGGGTGTGTTCAACACCCGAAGGCCACAGCTGCTGGTTACGTGTCCGGAGTATATAAGCAAGATTTATACCACTGATTTCCGGAGCTTCCATAATAATGAGTGGGAAGAATTCGTAAGTAGAAATAGGCCTTATGGGTGTATCCATATCTGCATCTCATATTTCCCAAATTAGACGGACAAAAAGTCAGACAAGATCCTGGCAGATAATCCCTTTTTTCTGACTGGGGATCATTGGAAGGAGAAGAGATCGGAGATCACGCCAGGATTGTCGCCGAATAGAGTGAGTTGATGAGTCCTTTATCAGGATATTTTAATGCCTTGCATATTATTTTGGAGTATTCTAGAGCTTCCCTTTAAAGAAATCAAATAAATAAAATAAATAATCCAATTCCATAGATCAAGGCGGTGTTCCCCATCTCCCAAAGTGTTTGCAAAAAGTTCGTGGACTTTATCAAACGGCAGCAAAAGAAGGCTACCTCACAGGGATTGGATGCCATGGAACTCTCCCTCTGCTACACAACCGAAGTCGTGTCCGACTGCGTTTTGGGTATCTCCGCGCAGAGTTTCGAGGACACGTGCTTGCCCATGGTCCGAATGACCCAGAGTGTGTTCAACTCCTCATTCAGCTTCATCTTCTTCAACATGTTGGCCAATATCTGGCCTACAATACGCAAGTTCTACAACGTGGCCTTTTACAACAAGGAGGTTGTGGCGTTCTTCTCGGATATCATCAAACGCTGCATCACATTGAGGCAGACGCAGACCTCGGAGCGCGATGACTTCCTCAATTACATGCTGCAGTTGCAGAAGAAGAAGGGTCTGAACATGGAGGAGCTAACCACGCACACGATGGCATTGCTCACGGACGGCTTTGAGACGACGGCCATGGCCTTGGCTCATACTTTGTTGAATCTGGCACGCCATCCGGTGGAGCAGCAGAAGGTGTTAGAGGAAATTGGAAGCGGAGATTTCACCTTCGAGCAGCTTACCGATCTGCCCTACTTGGACGCCTGCCTTCATGGTGAGAGGAGAATCCGATTTAAATTTTCCCCAAATCTTAGTACGAACTCTGTGATATTTTCCAGAAACATTGCGTATATTTTCACCGCAAATTGCTGCTCGCAAAAAGGTAACCGAAACCTACGACTTTGTGAATACGAACGGTTTAACCCTGCGGGCGAATCCTGGCGATGTGGTCACCATACCCGTGAAAGCTGTGCATCATGACCCTCAGTATTATGAGAATCCGGAATGCTTCAAGCCGCAGCGTTTCCTCGAAGCAAATGGTGAAGGGGTGAAGGGGTACCGCGAAAGGGGTGTCTTTCTGGCCTTTGGCAATGGACCGCGCATCTGTCCAGGTTGGTGGGAAATCGACTAAAGTTTATAAAATATTAACGAAACAATCTCTCCTTGCAGGCCAGCGCTTTGCTCTTACTCAAATCAAGGCGGCACTCGTGCAGATTGTTCGCCACTTTGAGATCAAGGTTAATCCCAAGACTCGCTCGGACGATCTGCTAGATGATACCTTCTTCATGGCAACCCTAAAGGGTGGAATTTGGTTGGATTTTAAGGAGCGCCAGTAGGAAGAACTGAATTAAATAATAAACAAAACCCAGTTAAAACCCACCGAAAAATAAAAAAGTAAAAACTCTTAAACCACGTTTTCCTCTTCCCCCATATTCTCTAAAAACAAACTCTCTATCCACAATTATTTTTAAATTTTTCTTTAATAATCATAATGCATATAAAGGTACAGTTGTTCACAAGAAAGGAAATCTTAAAATGCTACATAAATTATATTAACTGGATAACGGCGCTCAATGCTTGATAATAACCAGATAGAAGCAGCAAAAATTACACAAATTTAACAGTTAAATCAAACTTAATTAAATACATAATAAATCGCATATATATTCTAATAAATAAATGTATGTATTTTCTCTCAATAATTGCTCAGGCGTTAAATCATAAAAAATATTCATAAACAAGTTGGATAAGTATAAGGCAAAGATATATTATATTTAATTAGGTTTTTTATCAAAAAATATTAACAACAAAATAGGTTACTTTTTTACTGGATGGACTAACGCCACTTGTCTATATATGCAGATTGCAATTTTACCATTTTTTTTAACGCATTTTTCTCTTTTTGTTTTTTTGTTTTTCATTATTCATTTCTCATTGTTTCAATTTCATTTCATTTAATTTTTGTATACGCATTTTACAGTTTTTCTTTTTATATAGAAAATTTGTTGGTTGGTTTAGCACCGGCATAGGACACTTGCTTCGTTTTGTTCAATGCTCGCGGCACGCACGTGGCCCATTTCTAGAGAGGATTGGCCCCGATCAATGTCTATGGTAATTTGGAAATGAGTATCAGGAATGCTTGAAATGTCTAGCCACCTTCTGCTGCAGTTGGGGTTTAAGGATAAGAACGGGTTCCCCCTAGGGACCTGTGGCGGATCTCTTTGTGGGGTTTATGTTCTTCTCTAACCCCTCTGGCCTTGGGAGAGAGCTTGGCCAGGGGGCAGAACTATCCTTGGAGCAAGGTGGACTAATGTGCCGGAGGTATCTAAACGGTCACCAGTGTCACTCATCAACTGCAAGGCCCTGAATTTGGGAGAAAGGCTTTGCAATACAAAAGTGACATTGATAGACGACTAGTTCTCTCCGAGCGATTGGTCTATGTGGGTCATGATTTGTCTTGAGGTTTTATCTATTGGCCAATAGTAGATAGCAGGCAGGATGTTGTGTTCGGGTTTCTGCAAAAATGTTCCACGAAATTTGCAAAACTCCCAGCACAAGTCCCTGGCTGCCATCGAGCTCTCTCTAGAAATGCTCCACGTGCGTCGATGAGTAAAATTTTCGTGTGCGTATTTTGATTTCGTTTAAGCTTAGTTATCTCTTTCTTTTTTATATACAAAATGTTGGGGTTTTTCTCTTTATATAGTTTGGGATCATATATGTTTGGGTATATATATATGAATATATAAATTGTTTGCTGTGCAAATATATATGTATAATGTATATATCGTTTTACAAAAGGGTTTCGTTAGTTGTCGTTTTAGAAGTTTTGCTTATAAGGTTTTTTTCATTTTCATTTAGTGTTTGTAGTGTTTGTTCTTCTCGTCGAGGTTTTCTGTTCGGTTTATTTACAAATTAATTTTGCTTTATTTAATGCCTCTAGCTATGAAATCATTATAAAATTACACATAATTACAAAATGTAATTAACTACACACAAAATGTACAACTCGATCATTTCGTTTCTTGAATTTTTTCCTCGCACAACAAATGTGTGCGATCGCTTTACAGGAATTTAGTTACAAAAGGCATCTCTCTTATTGGGTAATCTGTGTTGTTAGTTCTTAATTCTTGAATTAATTCAGTTACTGTCAGGTAGGTTAGGTCAGGGGTTTTGCTGTCATTGCACTAGTCCAGCAGCAGCCGAGCCTAGGTGGGTGGCGGCCCGTGGGGATACGACAACATGGGCTCCAGGCTGCGGGCGAAGGTGTTCGAGAACATACAGGTGTAGTCCTCACCTTGGGGCACCAGAGTGGCCACACCTAAAAGCAGCAGCATGAGCGCCTGTATGGGCAGGGAGGCACGTGCAACGCGGCCTAGGAAGCGAGCACTGCGCGCCAGCACCGTGGTATTGATGACATCGCCATCGACAGCATCGACGCCATCGGTGTTGCTATGGAAAGTGAAAGGGGGAAAAATTAATACAAGATGAAGTGAAATATAAGAAGAAAACATGCAACTACAGAGGGCTAACTATGTGCTCTAAGTGCACACAATTTGCTTTAACCAAAAAAAGAGGTAAACAAACTACTTTTTGCTTGTTGTGTAAACTTAAATCAATTTCTATTTAGATATTTACTTTGCATTTTCTGTGTTGGGTGCGGCGGCCTGCATGGAAGAGGTTGATAATGTAGTATTATCCAAAAGCTAGAATTGCCACAAAGAAAGAAGGAAAAGAAAAACGAAAAGAAATTATAAATAAAATACGAAATCATAAGGTTTGGATTTTCCGTTAACAATTTCTCATCACAACTTCTTCTTGTCCAATTGGTTTCACTTACTTCGGGTGCGCTCACAAATCAACAAATCAAATCATATATACTTTTTCAGGACACTCTGAAGGAATCACTTCAAGGACTTAAGACACTTACCTCGCTTGACAACATGTGCAGTGGCACACCCAGAGAGTCGCCCTCGTAGCCCAGGACAGCGCCCAGCTTCACAATGTAGATGCCGGCTAGGCGGCGCAGGGACTGCAGGCGCAGGCGGAGATCGGTCAGTCTGGAAAGGGTTCTGGAACATTTAAAACATTTGCAACGGCTCTTGGGGAGGTCAGTGGGGATGAAGGGTTAGAATGGGCGGACGAAAGAATTTTGAGTACCAAAAAATACAACACAAAATAATATATAATAAAAATACGCAACAAAAACAGCAACACAAAAGTGTGTGTGTGTGTAGAGGCAAAAACAAATGTTCGAGAGATCGGTACGAGATTGAGTTTGTATAACTAAGAAGAGATATAGGGCTTAAAAACAAGTTCTACTAAGAAAGTGTGGATGGTTTGGAGGGGTTCTCCTTAAGGGGTTACAAGGGGGAAAGTGTAGTTGGGAGTTTCCAAAAAGTTGTAGCTCAGTTTTAGTATAATTTTGAGGGAAAAGGAAGTAGACAAAAGTCTTTTCAAAGGTTCATAGTTTTCGAAAGTATTTGTGGAAGGTGAGGGATATATAAAAATATATTTATGAATATTTAAAATGTTAAAAGAGGCAAGCATAAAGGCCGAAATTTGGATAATTTGATAATGGGGAAAGCACTTAGGTAAACAGATGTTACTAGAAACTACATTATAAACTAAAAGAAATCCCAAATACTAGGAAAAGGGTATTTTCAAAACTAATTTCAAACCAATGAATGGATAACAAAATAAAACTAAAGTTAAACTAATTTGCTTTCCGCCCTACTAATTACACTCCCTCTTAACACCGAATCCCTACGACAAGCTCAAGCGGCACCCACGAATCCGTTTCGTTCCGCCCTCGGAACTGGCCCACCGGACACCTTACCTCTCGTAGGTGTGCTGCGACTGCTGCTGGGATCCTTCGACTTCGCGCAGCAGCTGATCGGCCGCATCCTGCAGGCTCACCACTCGCGGCTCGCAGCGTTCCAGCTCGGCACGCAGATCCTTGAACTTCTTGAACTTGGCCTCGAGGCACGCCGCGGTCCTCGGTGAGATCGACGGGCTCGGAGGCCTTGATGTTCTGCTCGGTGCGCTGCAGCCAGTCCACCAGTTCACCGATGGTCTGATGGAACTCGCTGTTGCCCATGAGGGCGGTCTGGAGCAGACCCTGCCATTTGGTGGCATTGATGCACACATTGTTCCAGCGCTCGTTGTCGGCTTCCAGGCGCGAGCGCAGTTGTCGCGCCTTTTCGGTATCCGAGGTGTGAGTGGCCAAATGGTCGCCCACGACATTGAGGGACGAAATGATGGACTTGTGACTCTCCAGATCTAAGAGAAACTCGCGATGATCTTGGGTGACATCCTCGAGCAGCTCGATATTCGAGGGCGGAGCCGTCTGGGCCTTCTGAGTGCTCTCGGCGAACTGCAGCCACTGCTCCAGGCGCCACAGATCGTTGTCGATCTGCTGCCAGTTGCGCTGCGTGCAGAGCGGACACGTTAGACGGCCGACCTCGCTAAAGGTTGGTGAAAGTAAAGAGAATTTATAATTAGTAATTGATTAAAATTAATATATTAAAGTTCTAGGGACTCCATAAAGCCTTAGCTGATTCAGTGTTGATGATGGGATCTCAACACAGATTCAACCTAGATGGAAATGGAGTATGAAATATGTTTGTTAGCCTAAGCCAGAGCCTTGGAGCTTGAGGCCTTAGAAAGCAGCTTTGCTTAGCTTAGCTTAGGGCATAGGCAGTTCCACACCACCCCTTTTGCTGTGCTCCACCCTGGAGACTGGCAGCCATCTGTGATCTGTTGATCTGCTGCCAGCTTTTGTCTAGTGGAAAGCCACAAAGAACACACAACAGCAGGAGGTGGGAACTACTTACACCCAACCACCCATTCGGGGGTTAATGTGGTTCAGGTAGAAACACTTACTGTATGCAGTTGTACTTGTAGGATGCAGGTAGGTGGCACCTGGCGAGTGTCATCGTGAATGCGCAGGTTCGAGTTAAGCGTAGGTAAGTTTTGTGGGTTGTGTTTAATGCGTGTGTGTGTGACAGAGAGCGAGAGACACAGAGAGAGATAAAGAGAGGTGTAGGCAACAGCGAGATGAAAGGCAATAGAACAAACAATTTGTTAGTCAAAAAACAAACCCAAAACACCAAGGGAAATGTCATAATATATAAAGAGCTTGCTAAGCCAATGTTTACGTTACTTCCTATTAAAATTCAGTTCATTCAGTTCAATTCAGTTCAAAATGAACTTCATTTTTAGTGTCCACGAACACAAGTCATCTGTTGTAATATGAATAACCACACAGGATGCCGTTCGTGTCTTAAAAGTTGTTTTAGGAGTATTTGAGACACAGATTAAAAAGGGATTTTAAAGCATGCCACTTTGACTCCCCATTCAAAGTAAAATGTAACCCAGGCTTAGCAAGAACTTCCCATATAAAAACCCATTAAAAATGTAACCAATAAAACCTAAAAACCTACCTTGAATTCTGATCGTGCTGCTGTCGCGCCTTCCACTGCGACTGCAGGGTGTCAAAGCGCAACGTGAGCTCTGCCACGGTGTCCACCTGGGCGGCTTGGTTGTCCGCCTGGCACTCGGTGAGCAGCAAATGGCTGAGATGCTTGACCAGCTCCGTGGATGACTGGGCATTGCCCAGCAACTTGGCTATCTTCTGTGGTCCCGGCTTGCGCGTCTTGTCCACCACCGTGCGCTGCAGCTCATCCAGATTGTTTTGGCACTCCGTGATGGCCGTCTGCAGCTCCATGATGTAGGCATCCTTGGCGGTGATGGAGGTCTCGCGCTGCATCTGCTGCGCCTGGCGAAGCTTCCTCTGCGAGAGGGTGTTGACCTGGACGGCGGCATTGGCTGCCTCCGTCACAGGCACACGGGATGCGGCTGCTTGGGCAGCTCTGGCCAGCCAAGTGGTCTTCAGAGTCACAATGCGGGTCTGCACCGTTTGCCAGAGGGTGGTGTAGGCAGTGATCAGTTCTAGGAGTTGTTTGTGCTGTGGCTGCTCCTTGGTTCGGGCCTTGGCCTCTTGGGCCAAGCTATCCGCCTGCTGAACATGCTGCTGGGCATCCTGCAGCTTCTTCTCCAGGCTCTCCAGCCGCTGGAGCACCACCTTTGGCTCCGCCTTGGAGGTCTGCTGATCCTCCACGCTTGGCAATTGTTCCAGAGCCTTTTGTATGGCATTCAGCGAGTTGGTGGCCTCCTGTTGGGCATTGTTGAACTCGCGCATCAGCTTGGCATCCTTATCGATGGCGTCCAGCAGGGCGTGGCAGCGGGGCGTCAACTGGCGCCACATGCTCACCATCACCTTGGTGGGCAGCGTGAGCTTCTGGATGTTCTCCGGCTCCACGCCGGCACTGGAGGTGAGCTTGGCATAGATCTGCTCCAGCTGACGCAGATTCACCGACTGGCTTTCCAGCTCCTCCAGTTTGGCTCGCAGTTCCCTCTGGCGTTCCTCCAGCTTTTGCTTGCTCTGCGACTTGCGGTCACGCTCGTAGCCCGCCAACTGACTCTCCTGCTTGCCCAGCCAGTTCTTGTGCTCCGCGGTGAGCTTAATGAGCTGCTGGAGGAGATTCCAGGTGGTGAGGATGCGTGCCTTGCGCTCCGCCGACTGACTGCACACGTTCTTCCAACGCTGCTCCAGATTTTGAGCGGATGCGGCCAGTCCCGAGGTGTTCACCTGGGTGCGCCAGCTGTCGGCATCGTTCAGCAGCATCTCGACGAGATTGAGCACCTCGCCCACATTGCTGCTGTGGTGCTCGATGGAGCGCTGTATCTGCTCGTGCTCCTTCAGCTTGGCCTCGATCACATTGGGTGTGTAGCTCTCAAAGTTCAGCGGTTTGTCCAGCTGCGACTCCACCTCGAAGAGCCAGGCGCGGATGAGGGCAATGCGCTCCTCCAGGCGCAGCAGCGTCATCTTCAGCTCACCGATCTTGGTGGCCTTCTGCTTGCACAGATACTTGAGGCGTTGCCAGCGATCGATGAGGGCATCGCTCTGCTGCTGCACCTGGGATCGCACCTCGGGCTCCGAGTACAGCGTCAGCAGTTCACGGCTAGTGGACAGAAGCCACTCGCGTTCCTTGTCGCGCAGCTGCAGCTCGGCATTGATTTGCTGCTCCAGCTGCTTGGCCGCCTGCTCCGGATTGGACATGGCTGTGACATCCGCATCCCGCTCCACCCGATGCTCCAGACGCTGCAGCCACTGGGAGATGCGTTCGTAGCGGATTTGATAGTTGGAGAGCAGGGAGAGCCGCTCCTCGATGGCGTTGATCAGGTTGGCCAACTGATAGTCGAGGTCGGCGTGCTGCTGCCAGAGCAGCCAGTTCCTTTGGCGAATCGTTTTCATGTCGTGCGGGCTGATGCACTCCTTGAGCTCCTCCTGGGTCACAGTCAGACCCTCGAGAGCGGGCACCTGGGCGCCCAGCTGGACTCGCTGGGAACGCAAGGCTCCCAGCAGCTGCTCAATGGCCGCCGGTTGGGTGGGCAGGGAGGAAGATTCGTCGCCATTCGAGTCCAGGAGCTTTTGGGCTGCTCCAAACTCCTTCTGCAGTTGCTGAACTCGCTGCTCGTACGTCTCCGACAGTTGGGTGACGCGCAGCAGGAATCCCTGCCAGGTCTTGAGCGCCGCACGCAGATTGCTGATACGCTGGCCAATGCTGGCCTGCTCCATGCGCATGGCGGTGGCCAGAGCGTCGTCGCAGTGCTTGGCCAACTCCTGCTGCTGCTCCTGCAGAGCCTTGCTCTGTTGTTCTCCCTGCTCCAGCTGCTGGATCATGGCATCCAGGCGGTTCTTCAGGTGCGGCACTCGCTTCAGGTGAATGTAACGCAGTTGCAGGCCATTGCGCTCCGCCTCTCGCTGTCGCAGCCAGTCCAAAAGGGCATCCAGCTGCTGGCGATAGGCATTCCAGCCGCTCACCCGCCGCTCCAACTCACCGTTGCGCTGCATGATCCTCGACAAGGTCTCATTGTGCAGGTTCGTCAGCGCCTTGTACTGCTCGGAGAGCTCCGATTCCAGTGGCGTCTCCGCCAGCACACTCTGCTGCGAGATGAGCAGGTTCTGGTGGATGGCACACAGCTGCTGCTGTTCCCTCAGGCTGCTGTAATCCTCCGGGATGGCACACGAGAGGAAGGACTGCACATGCTGCAGATACTGTCGCCACAGCCTCAAAGCCTCCGAACTGTTCTGGCTGCGCGCAAGTCGCGTGGACAGGCGATGGTACTCCTGGAAGGTCTCCTGGAATATCTTCTGCCACATGGCTAGCACCTCCAAGATGCCATCGTCATCAGCTGCTCCCGAGACTGAAGGGGCCACTTCATTGTTCTGCTGCTGCTGCTGGCGCTCCTTCAGCTGTCGCAGTTGCTCTTCCGTTCTGGCCAGCGTTTGGAGATGGGCTCGTAAGGCGGCCAGCTGCTCCTCGCTTTCCTTGGGATTTTGCGGTGGCTCGCGGGCAATGTCCTGCGGAGAGAAAAAATCAGATTAGTAATTAATAATCCCTTTGGTCAGTTTCATCATATTAATATTCTTTGTGCATCGCTAATTGGCCTGACCCAAATACGGCTGCTCGGATGTCTCCAGTTACCGCCACGTCTGTCTGTCCGTCTGCCTGTCCCCTGCATGGCTTCGACAACAATAACAATCGACTCTGCCTCTGCCTCGGCCACATTGCAACTCTTTCCGCCAACTGACAATGACCTCATGCCAACGTTAACGACACGCGCTCTGTCGGCTCTGACCAACTTCAATTGTCTGAAGCTTTCGGGGAGGGAGTACCACCAGTGGGTGGCCGGTCGGAAGGGAGGAAGTGGAACCAAACTGGTTGGCATGTGCCATGCTAATGAGACTACAGTGAGGCAAGGTTGAAGGGAAATTTAAACTTCTAAATGCTCTTAAGGCTTCCAAGAGTCTGCTTAAAATATTCTCTGCCTAAAATATTCTCTGGCATATTTTATTAGAATTTAATATTTAAAAAGAATTTACATTTTAATAAGAATAATTAATCATTTCTGTGTTTCCTCATCCGTCATTCTTTTAGTAGACAAGCTCTTATGCTGACATAAATATTATTTATATATTTAAAATCAATACAAAAAGTGTATAAAAATACCTAAGTAAATATTTTAAATATTTATTCTGCATCCCTTAAATATTCTGTAATCTCCTTGAAACTTCAAATCAACTAGAATTTAAATTTCAAATCTAAAAGCCTTATTTTTTGCTTTCATGTTTCTTCATTCCTTTCCCAACCGTTCTTTAAATATTCTCCCTATTCTGTAAACTCCTTGGAACTTAAATCAAATTGAATTTAAATATCAAATCTATCTATTTTATTTTTGCTTCTATATCTTTTCATTCCTCTCCCAACCTCTCTTTAAATATTCTCCCTAAACTTGTTTTCCGGCTGTCAAACCCATAACAATTGTCCTGTGGAAACTAGAACCCAGTCCATTGCCCATTTTATATCCATATGGACATAAAATATTCAACTTTCCTTCGCAAAAGCAAGTGTCAATTACGATTCTATGTCAACCGCCCAACCTTTTGCACTGAGCACATGGATTGACGCCTCTTATCAATCAATAATGAGGGAGGAGGACTGTAGCCAGTACACAAAAAACTTTTTCAACTTTTAACCCACTTAAAATAGCATGTCCTTCGTATTGGATTAACAGAACAGAAACAGAGCGGAAAGCAACAATACAAATTGCCGGCAAGTCGCGGCGATTCGTTTGTGTGGGAATTTCCACACGCGAAAAGCCCAACTAACATATGCAAATATCCATCTATCCATCTATTCGTCGCGCTATAATCGATAGACAGGGCTGGCCAGACTAGGACTGCGGTGGGGTGCATCCATAATTTTTATTAATTTGCTTCCTGCCCCCAACGACACTCACCTGCTGCACATTGTTGAAGTAGGACTTGGCCAGTGCCACCTCCTTGTCCAGCTCCTTGCGCTCCTTGTCCTGAGTTTCGGCCACATTGGCCAAGGTGGTAATGGCATCCTTGCACTCGGCCAAACGCTGACCCAGAGCATCCAGCTCGCCCTGCATGAGGGCCGAGGCATCCAGGCCCACATCGGCGGCTATCTTGGCCACAATGTCGCGTAGCTCCAAGATTCTGTCATTCTGCGTGCTCAGACTATCTTGGCATACCTGTGTGAACGAAGATAGAGATGGAGAGCGAGAGTTAGCTAATGAAGCTCAGGGTTGAGGCCATCATGTATGGCCACATAATTAACAGAGACATGTATTTTCCTAAAGCGGGCAGCTTAAATATTCTCCACTCAAAAAATTAAACCATTCAGCTAGTTCTTTCATAGTAAAATAGAATAATAATACCCCCACACCTTCCCTCATCTATTCCCATTCCTTCTCTCAACACCAAACAGAAGCTAGATTCCCTCACAATTATTTTCGATGGCTGGCAAAATGTCACTTGTTTATATTTAACTTTCCGATGTCGGCAAGTATTTAGCTCAAGCCGGCCGGGGCTCGTTCGGTTCTCGGTCCGAGAGAGACCCTTATCAATTGCCGTGCCGCAGTTTGTGTCGAGTGCATTTCCCTGCTGGTCGGTAATTGTAATTAGGGCTGTGCTCGTCGAGCGCACACTTTCGTTTTCAAATTGTAGAAACAGGTCACTCTACGAAATAAATTCCCCAATTTAGAGCACAGAAGAGTGAGCATTAAGGGCCTAATCATTGTGTGTGCCCTATGATATCATCCGGCAAGTATTTGCCGATGCTTTATCTTTGCCGCTACATAAGCAAACAGCAGCAAACGCTTTGAAAATGGCATTGAAATATCCAACATGGAATTAAGAATTTAGATTTGTTTGTTTCGTTGTTTTCTACATTTATCTTCAAGGCATTTTGCGGACCTGTTCCCCCTCCTCCTGCTTTTCGGTTGCTTGATAAAGCTGCGATGTGTACAAATAATAACGAATGTTCGGGTTGATAAACTCTGCTCCTCTCTTTCCATGTGAAATGACAGTTGGCTGTCCGAAAATATAATTACAGCACAGTCGTCGTTCGTCGTTCGTCGTCGTAGGCCTATAATATAATGACCCTAATGATCAATAAACACAAAACGACGACGACCGAGTATGCGTTAATTTTTTAAGTAAATACCTAAAAAAGAAATCGTACGTTTGGGTTTATTTACCAAAGCATAATTTATGACACACAAACACACACAGCGGGAAGTTACCTCATATATGCCGCCCATTACAAACCGATTACATTGACGCGCCCAAAAAAATTGATAGGAAGTATTCTCTGTACTACGAGGAAAATCAATGTAATTACTGGCTTTTCCCGAGTTTCCTGGTGGTGCCCTGGAGGGCAATTAAAGCGTCACATTGCCGCGCTAGTTTGCTGCCAAAATCAAATAGTCCGCCCACCTGGCCAGCGGAACAGAGCCGTGTCCTGTTCTAATAGGCTTCCGGAGTATACCAGGAAGTGTCTATTTTTAGCTTTCTAAGCAATCAAAATTTTCTACTTCCTTGGGGATTTTCTAGCTCACAAACATGGCATCACCCACGCGATACCCATCACTCATACGACACGTTGTTGCCGGGATGTGTCACGACATGTGGGAAGGAGGAGTCACCCTCTAAGAACTCACCTTGGCGTGCTGCAGGGCATCCAGTGGCTGCTCCAAAGACTTGACCGTGTCCATTTGCTGGTCAATCGAGCTCTTGACAGCCGCTGAGGCGTTGCGGTACTTGTCCCACAGTTCGACGGCTCTCTGGTATCGGGTGCGAAGCTGCTGCAGATTGTCACTGGTGTCATTCCAGGCGACCACTGCCTCCTGGACGGCCGATTCTATCTGCTCGACAATCTGGACATCGCAGCTCTCGATCAGCGGCTTGGCGGCTCCCTTGAGTTCATCGATCAGTTGCTCGCGGTTGTGTAGATCGCCGGCCAGTCCCTGCGATGTGACGAAGCAACGGAGAGAGCGACGGATTAGTGGGATTAACAAATATATTTTATGGTATTCCGGACGCGACGGTGAAGATACGCGCTCGGTTCGAAGCTAACGGCAACTGGCGACCGCACAAAACTTGCTACGTAAAGAGCACCACGTACGCGCGAGAGCTTACGGAAAAGCTGGGAAAAACTGTTTAGCTTTTTTAGCTTTCGCGGGTAGCAGCTGAGTTTAAATTATTTATAAAGCTTTCCGATTTCAAAAACATAAATAATTATGGGGTTTTTTATATTTAAATATTAACTAATAAATAGTTAGTTGAAATTGTAATAAAGAATATATATAATTACCGAATTCTTATCAAGAAAATATTTCGATTGCTTGAATTGAATTTGTAATTTAATTTAATTTCCTATCAAAATTTGTGTACTACGAAAAATCTCTTTTAAATTTGTAATTTGAAATTTGAACTCTGTTTTTCCGGGTTAATCTTAAAGGTTCAACTGTCACCGAATTTTTAATTTAATTCCTATTAAAAAATACCAAAAATCTCTTTTGAATTTGAATTTAACTCGGCTTTTCCGCGTTTATCTCAAAGGTTCAACTGTCACCGAATGACTGACGGCTGTCGAGAAAAAGTTCTGCATTTGAAGGGAAATTTTTGTGCCAAAAAAAATGCCAAAGATAGGCCAAACTCGTGAAAATTCGCTCTCAGCAGGTAGCGAGCGAAAAACCGGAAAACCGCGTAAACAAAGTCATAAAAGTCTTCACACACTCACCTCCAAACGCTCTGTGGCTTTACGCAGTCGCTCGTAGTCCACTTGGCCGTGGACCCGAATCAGTTCCATCATGAAGTCGGTTTCCTGGACGGAGCCGTGAACCAACTCCAGTTGGCGTTCGTAGCGCAGCCAGATGGCCAGACGATTTCGCAAAATGCCCATAATATTGGTGCACTTGCTCTCGAGGAAGGCATGGTCGTCTTGCAGCTGCGAGATGTCCCGCTCCAGCTTAACCGGCGACACGGACATCTTGAGGCGCATGGGCAGGGTGTGCAGCATCTGGCGGATGCGCATGATCTCCTGCCAGCTGGTCACCAGCTCCTCACCGACGCCCTGGCAATCGGCAACGGCCTTTTCGAGAACATCGGCACCTTGGCGCTCGGCGGCCTCGCATTCATCCAATATTACTGAGATCCTGGCCTGGTGTTTGCGCTGATTGCTGATACCCTCCTGGATGGCCTGCAGTTGGTCACGCAGCACAGAGGCGCCCTCCAGCTCCTCGGCTATCTGGGTGCTGATCTTGTGCGAAAGGGCAAAGAGTTCGCCCACCTTCTCGGGCTCAATGGCCGGCTCTTGGAGGCCAATCCTGCCCAGCTCGTTGCCTATGAAGCCGACGCGTGTGCGTAGCACCTGGACGCGTTCGATGTAGAGGCAGAGTTCCTCCTCGTTCTTGATCACACCCTTCATGCTGGTCATCGTCAGGTAGATCTCCTGCAGTTCCCGCTCCACCATCTTGAGCTTCTCGTCCGCGGGCACATCTTCCGATGACAGGCACTCGACAATGTTGTGCTGAATCAGTTCAATGGCCTGCGAAACGGCCTGCCAGCGATCCTCCAGCTGGGCATGGAACTGCCGCTGAAGCATCTCGTCGGCCAAGGGGATGACCTGCAGAGACTTCTCAAAGCTCAGGCCGGCATCGGTGCGCACATTGTTGTGCAGCTCAAAGCGGGCCTTGATCTCCCAGAACTGACGCATGTGCTCGATGGGCTGCTGGGTGGGTTGGGCAGGTATCTGGATCTGTCGCAGCTCCTGCTCCGCCTCACGAACGAAGGCCTCCAGCTTATCCGTTTGCTGTTCGTACTGCACCCAGATTTCCTTGAAGACCAGCAGGCGATGCAGGTACAGGGCCACCTCCTCGCGAAGCTTGAGAAGCACAATTAAGGCCTCATTGGTCTCCTCCACGAGATTGGGTGCCTGGACGAGCTGTTGCAGTTTGTTGGCTATTCCCGAAAGCTGCGTCATCTTCACGTAGTGGTGGGAGATGTCGTTGCTCAGCGACTGGTAGAGTGTCGTGTACTGATCGTAGTCCGCAGAGGTGACAGCCGATAGATCGGGCACCCGCTGTTGAGCCACCTGCAGCCACTGCAGCTCATCCCGCATGCCCTTCTCCAGGACGGTCCAGCGGGAGGCAGCCTGCACCAATTTGGAAGACCTCTCCGAGGCCTTGTCCAGCAGTGTGGTGGCCCTGTTGTAGAGCTCCTTGTGCAACTCCGAGTGCTTCTCACGGGTCTCACTGTCGATGTTTTCTTCCAGGGACTCCAACATGGCGCGGCAGTGGCTCAGATTCACAAAGAACTTGCGCTGCTTCTGCACCTCGTTGTTCAGCTGCTCCAGCGAACTGGAAACTATGGGGCTCTCGACCAGTTTGTCGGCCAGCACTGTGATATTGGTGAACTCCTTGAGCGTCTGCTCGTACTCCTCCGCCAGCGATTGCAACTGCAGGACACGCTCTCGCTCTGCCTGAATATTGTTGCCGATATTCTTGCTCGTCTCGAAGGCATTGTGCACATCCTGCGGCATCTTCTTGCCCGGGAAATCGCGCTGGAAGGCGCGGGCGTTCTGGCAGAGCTGCGCCAGCTGCTGTTGGGCTGCCTCATGCTGACCCTCCAGCTCATCCAGTTGGTTGAGCTTGGCGGACAGGGGATACTCCTGGTTCACAAGATGATCGTAGCTCTGCTGGAGATGAGCCAGAACAGAGGATACATCGTGCAGCAGAAGCTCAAAGCTGTGCCACTTGTCCAGGTCATTGCTATCCTGAGCTTGGTTCTGCTGAGTCACTTGCTCCACGGCATCAACATGCTCCTTCAGGGTGTCGACGCATTGCAGCAACTGCGGCTCCGCGTTGGACAGCTGTCGCTCCAACTGGCTGACGTTCTGCTTGATGGTGCTCAGCTCCTCATTGAGTTGGTTGTAGTTGTCCAATTTCTCCTCGGAAGGTCCTTCGTTGGAGTTCTGGCGGATGAGATACACACGGTACTCGATGGTCTCCAGCCACGTTGATACCTTCTCGATGACGGTTATCACGGTGGTTTGGATAACAGTCTTATCTCCCTTTTTAATGGCAGCATCGAGATCCTGGAGTCCTTCGCTGACCTCCAACAGACGTTGCTCCGTGGGCAGGTCCTTGATCTGCTCCGAAAGCGTGGCCAAGTGGAGGACATTGCTCAGCGGAGTGGCCTGCTGAGGGGTCGCCTGTTTTAGCTTGCTAATGCGATCCCCGATGGCTTCCTTTGCTGTGATCAGGATAGGTTTCTGTTGCCTCTGCTGTTGTCCTGGATAATGCTGCAGGCTTTCGCTCATGATCAGAGCCTGGGACAGCTCCACGGGTGTCTTGTCCACACTGGTGGTGGCACTGAACCACACGTTGCTGGGTCCATCACCGAAATTGTCCGGTCCCGGGGTAATGGGCACCACCAGCTCTTCCGTGGGAGAGCCCACCTCTTCAATGGTCACCGCCGAGGTAGTGGGTCCGCCTCCAGACCGCTTGCTGCCTTGTTGCTGCTGCTGCTGCGAGGCAATGAGCACCTTGTTTTGCTCGGTGATGTGAACCGGCAGATTGGGATACTCATCGTAGACAGTGGTCTTTGTGATTTGCAGCTGCACCCTCGTTGGTTTGGATCCGTCTTCTGGTTCGATGATTGTCTCCTCCACAACAGGTGTGACATGTGGCACCTCTTCAATTTCCTGGTTGGTGGACACCACGATGCCCGACTCGGACAACAATTCGGGTGCAATTTCCACAGTTACACTGATTTGCGGCTCCTCTGGCACCAGCTGCTGCTGCTGCTCCACTTCAGGGACTTCCTTCTGCTTCTTCTTCTTGTCCTTTTTGGATTTCTTGTCCTGCTTGGGCAGCTGCATGGTCTGGGTGTACTCGTAGACCGTTGGCTCAGCCACCGAGGTATCCGAATCTGCGGGAATGGCCACTGTGGTCTTAACCTCCAGCTCGTAGGGTTCCGAAATGGAAATCGAAGTGGCGGTCAGCGAGTTGTCATCCAGGGAGGCGGGCTGCTCATAATCGCCACGAGGCGTGGTCTGCATCTCACCATCGGCAAGCTGTACCAATTCCACCGTTGAGGTCTCCTCATGGACCGTCTCGGGCTTGACGGCGGCTTCAATGCGTTCCGTTGGCTCTGGCGTTGTGGTCTGAACATGGATCTCAGTGGTTGTGGTTGTCTCAGTGCCGGTCGACTGTTCGCTGGTGGGCACTGGCAAATCGGTGGTCATATCCTTGACCAAATCCTGTAGCAAAGATTCCACTACATCACTGCTGCCCGGCTCCGGGGCACGAGGCGAATCCTTTGGCGTGGTCTGCAGCTCCTTTTCGATGGTGGTGGTCACTGTGGTCTGGCTGGAAATCTCCACTGTCTCCGCCGGCTGGCCACTCACATCCGTCTGAATCTCGGTGGTGGAGAGCTCAACAGCACTTCGGGTTTCTCCTCGCCGCGCGGTGTGGTCTGTGCCTCAGTCTCCGCAATCTCCACAATCAGGGTTTGCGATTCGTTCTCCTGGTTATCGGGCTGCACCTCCAGACTTGTCTGCAAGCCAATCTCATCTAGTGTCGGTTGATGCACTGGCGAAGTCTGCACGGATTTGATTTCCTGCTCAACTTCAGGCCTTTCGGTGGGCGAGGGAACTCGCGGTGTGGTCTGCTGCTCCTCGTCCTCAACTAGAGCCAGTTCCACCACCTCTGTGGGAATGACCAACTCAACCATGGGTGCTCGCGGCGACTCCGAGGGCGACGAAACGACGGCATCTTCCACCACCTTGACCTTCGAGTCGATTTCGATGCTGGACAAATCGCTATCGGCACTGATCTCCACAATGGACTCATGGCGAACGTTGTCGCGTGGCGAATCCTCTGGAGAAACGGGCAGATCGGACTCAACTTCCGGCTGATGAAGTTCTTCTTGCTCGACGTCGTCTTCGTGCTTCGTATCTCTTCTCTTCTTTTTCTTTCGACGCCGCTTGGCGTCGGCAGCGACGACGGGCGCAGCTGCTGCGGTCTCGATGATGGTCATGCTTACCTTGCCAGTGGCTGGGGCGGTTGAGGTTGAGTCTTCATCCTTGCCCAGCACAACCTTCAGCACACCAGCACCATTGTCCTCCAGGGATGGGGCTGTGATCTGGAAGGATTTCTGCGGAGCTGCTGAGGCTGCGGCCTCGCCAGAGATAAAGAGTTGGGTGGCCACGCGCAGGTCGGTTTGTGCAGGAACTGGCTCCGGTTCTGGTAAGGGTTCTTCTGGCTTTTGTTCAGTCTTTTCAGTAGCCTCAGTAGCCTCAGTGACTCCAGATTCCGCTGGTTCAACTGGGACAGCTTCCTGTAGGGCTTCCTCAACTTTGGTGGTGGAAATCTCTACAGTTACAGGTGCTTCCTTCACCTCGAGAGGTGCAGCAATTGCCTCTGGCAGAAGATCCACGATTTCATCGATGGAAGTAACAGCTGGCGTTGAAGATTGTTCCTTCAAGGCTGCGGCCAGGGATTGTTCAGCTTCCAGGAAGCTCTGAGTGTCAGTCTTGGGCTTGGACACAGGCTCAGCTGGAACAATGGTTTCTTCCCCAGGCAGTTCAGTGGAGGAGCTTGTGATGGTAGTTGTGGTCTTGGTTATGGTAATACTGCCAGTGGTAATTGGCTCAGCTTCTGGTTGTCGTTCAGTCTCGTGCGGCACCAAATCCTCAGACTTTGTGCTCTGCTCACGCGGCGATTGTGGCTCGAATTCGTACTGCTCCAGGGTCAAAGAGTTTCCTGTCTCTGGGCTTGTGGGCCAGATCTCCTCCACTGGCATGGAGGCTGCTTCTGGCGCTGTGACTGCAATTTCTTCGGTGTGCTGGGAGAATTCAATGTTGGTGGGTTTTAGATGATGCTCCTGTGGCCAAATTTCATTGATATCTTCAACCACTTGCGGCTCATCATCTACAATGGCTGCTGGGGAGTCTTTGGGGGGTTCAGCTACAACATCCGCTGCTGGAACATGAACGGGACTGGTAGTGGCAACTTCTACGGGTTGTTCAACATCTTCTACTTGAGGTGCTGGCAACTCTACAGGTGCTTCTTTGGTCGTTTCTGTTGTTGTTGTTGGTGGTGTCTGTTGTTCTGGCTGTTCTTGTTCTTGTTCTTGTGTGGTTGCTGTTGTTCTTGTGGTGGTGGTGACTTGATTAGACTCAATATCAAATACCTGTTGCTGCGGTTCTGCTGCTGCTGTTGGCTTGCACAGATCCGTGGCAACTTCTTCGATGACCAGGCCGCCGCCGGGCTCCTGCTCCTGCTCTTGTAAGAAGCGCTGGAACTCCTCCTCAGTCACCACTTTGCCGTTCACAGTGCGCACAATATTCACATTGATGTGCGGTGCTGTCTCCTCTTCGGTGATCTCAACCTCCTCGGGCTCCTCGACCACCTCCTCGGTAATGTGCTCCTTGCCATCGATGATCACGACGCGCTTAATGATCTTTCGCGTTTTACGGATCACCTTGCGGGTCACCTGATGGACCACAGCTCGTATGCTGCCCTGGGTTTGCACATCGCCGCCCGGCACAATCACCTCTTCGAACGTCTCAATGGTGGGTTCCGTTTCGAACTCCTGCAGGATCACGCCGCCTTCGGGCTGAGAGGAATCCACAAGAGCTCCGCGCGTTTGCTGCGTGACAACGGTCTGGATGCTGCCTTCCAGAGGATCAGCCTTGGTGTCCGTGGTGTGCACATTCTCCAGATTAATCTGTCCCGTGGAGTGCACCTCAATGTTGCCATCCGAGTCGCTGATTGTCTCAATGGAGCTGATCTGCTGCTGCTGCACAATCTGCTGGCGAGTTCGGGTCACGACCTTCTTGAGCACAATGTGCTTGGTGCCATCGGGTCCCACGACCACTTCCGTGGTCGTCTCATCCGGCTCCACGAATGTGGTTTCGAATGCCTGCGGCACGTTCTTCAGAATCAGCTCGGTGGCGCGGTCCACATCGCCCTGCGGCCGTTGGTGATAACGAGCCTCGATCTGCACATCCTCCGGTTCCTCGGGCACATTCTCATTGCGCGTGGTGTCGATCTGGATGGTCTCCTTGCCATGCTGCACCGTCTGGGTCACCATAATGTTCTCAGTCGGCGAACGCTCCTTTTGTGTCTGCAAAGCCACCTCTGCGGTCTCCACTGGCGGCGACTCCTTGAAGCTCGTCTGAGCCTCAACAGTCGTGGTGGTCACCACGGGAGCTGATGGTGCCTGGTGCAGGCTCAGCGACGTCTGGGTCTCAACATACACACCCGTCGTCGGTGGTTTGATCTCCTCTTCGGGCATAGAGCTGGAGTCTATTGTGTTCTCCTCGTTTGACTCGATGGATTCAGGCGCCGCCTCGATAGCCGCTGGAATTTCCGTTGGTGGCTTGATGAGCGAATCGGCGAGTACTCGTTGGCGTTGCGCCTCCTCGCTCTTGGCCTTTCGCAGGTCCACAATTCGCTTCTCGATGGTAAATATGCGCTTGGTGGCCACCGTGATCTGTTCCCTCAGAATGGTTATGATGCTCTGCAGCTGCTCCATCAGCGTGTCGGCCAAGGGGGCCACATCGGGATGCGACTGCAGCTGGCGGGTCTGCTCCACCAAATCATCCATGGACTGCTGGCGTTCCTTAAGAGTGCGCAGCAGTTGCTGGCTCCTCTCCACCTGCGACTTGAGCACCTGCTCATCGGTGCTGCTGTCCGAAGTGGGTTCGAAGGAAGCCAGCTCGGCTGAAACCTCGATAATCCAGCGCTCCAGTTCGAGCAGATGCTGCTGGTACTCGTCGATCTCCTGCTGCCGCTTCTTCTGGCCATGCATAGCATTCTGCAGGATAGGAATTAATAATTAATATTAATATAAAGGATGATAAACTATTCCAAAACACTTGCCGCTATCATGGTGATGCCCTGCTGAGTGCGTCGCAGGAGCAAGTCAATGCGATCCACTGTGTCGTTGAGCAAGCGTTCGGTGGCTGGGTCCGTGGGCAGCGTCTTGGCCTGGGCCTTTAGCTGGCTGGCGTCCCTTTCGTGTACTTCGAGATTGCTTTGGATTAGCTGCACATTAGGCGGGTAAAATAGAGAGTTTTTTAGACATGTGTTCGAAACGATGTTGTTTGTACAATTGTGATGATTCTGATCTGGGCCTACAAAAATTCAATATACTTTGACAGCAAAGGAGTCGGCAACTAGGACAACACTAACAAAACTGAACTGAGAGTTTACCTATTGGAACAACAATGTACGATTCAGTATGGAGTGATGCGATTGAGTTATTAAAAATCTCCGACACACGCCAGCATCCATTAATCGTTTACAAAAAACTTTATTATGTACACAGGTGTAAGTATATTCTAGCTACGTTGGTTAAGAGGTGTTTTGGTTGCCAGTTTTGCAAAAAACATGCATTCAGATTATGCTGTTATTAAAGTTAATTTTATTTACCTTCAGTCCCTGCAGCATGCCCTCCAGGCTGCTCTGGTTCATGTTCGCGATGCCATCCTCGACGCTCGAGAGCGATTGTAGCAGTTCGTCGAGCTCTAGCGCAATTAGTTCCTATAGATTTGCAAATGTGTTTGGTTTTTTTTTTTTGGGGATGAGATGGTGTAGAAAGTGGGTTAATATTAATTAATAAACAATTGCAAGTTTCCGTCTAAATAAATGTGGCTAATTAACGCAATTGATGTAAATATTTGTTGCCGGCTTACACAACATATTTACATGCGAGTAAGTAAATTATTTTAAAATATTTATAAATGGATGCACACAGCCATAATACATGAAGTCTTTTTTTCGGGAATGCTTTTAAAAATAACTCTAGCTCTTAGGTTTAGCTTCTTTTTTAGGGTAAAAATTAACGTAACATGCAAATGGCATAAATAAATAATATTCTTAGTTGTAAATGGCGGCATAGTTTTTTGTATGAGGTAGGCGTATAGACAAAAGTACCAAGAAAAAAATAAATGCGTTGCCTTACTGCCTGGCTTTGAGGGTAAAGTTTGGAAAATAGAATGCAAATGCTTGTAACTTACTTTGGCTTTATATGTGTAAAAAATCTATAGAGATTAATCTTTAATGTTCTTCAATGTTGTTCAGATCTAGGTCCGATATCTACACACACACTTTGAACCTAACACAACATTTATTTAGATTCTTGAAATGCTTCTTTTTCGCACTCAACACTCAACACTCAACGCCTTCATTGCACATTGCAGACTAAAATTGTAAAATAAACGGGAGACTATTTTCGAGCAGGCCTGCACCGCGTTGCACCGCATGGATCGCCTCGGATCCGGGCTGTATTTATAGCCGTGGCAGGGAGCAAGCTCTGCGCGCAAGAATTCGCAATAGGAGGAGGCTGGGCGGTAGGCAAGACAATGAACTCGTATATATACTCTATAGGTAAGTGCTACACACATTAGGGACATGTATATATATTCTGCATTTGGGAACTTTGTAATTTGTGGGGCACTGTGTGTGTGCGGGGCAGGAAGAGTGCGTGTGTGCTCGGTGCGTGTGCATGTCAGAGTGCTCTGTGTGTGTGGAAAATCTGCGAAGAAAACTACTAACTGGGTAAAAAATCAGCTCAGCATTAAAAACGTGCAGGTTGGTTAATATAGATTTTATTATTATTAATTATGGTATATTCTCACTACCATTAGTAGTCTGTGATTATTACTGGGCTTTTACAAAGGTTAATATCAATATTAGTAGAAGGAACTTAAACTTAATCAAGTAAGGAACGTAAATCAAGTCTACATATTTTTGTGTCTACGACTAAGTTAGATGCTTCTATTTCGGATTACAAACTCAAAACATAAGGCTTTCGGATGCGTTTTAGCAGAACACAACACATACAGTACAAAAATAATAAAGATACGAATGAAAAACTTAGGTAAAACATAAAAAATCAAACATGGTTTTTTTTGATAATTAATTAAGTTACGTTAGTAGTTTGGCAATCGCCTTAGTTGATTGCCACTGTGTAGACACCAGGCCCAGGCCAACATTTTACTGCGGATCTTATGCCTGACCGCAGCAGCATGTGTTGCTGGCCGGAACCTGGCCACAGCAGCAGCAACCGCAGCGATTGCCGTATAAAAGCCATGAACAAATACCGAAACCACACAGAAAAGCTGCAAAAATTAAAATTATGAATAAACGAAGGCTCAATGTGATGTTCACCTTCTGGCGTTGCTGTTGTTGCAGCTCGTTGCTGCTTGTGGTTGTTGTCGTTGTGGTGCTTGTTGTCGAAGGCGTTTCAATTGTGGTTGTTGTCGTTACGGTAGTGGTTGTTGTTGTGGTGCGCTTGAACGCCTCCCCATTGTCAATGGGGGCGGCGGCGGCGACTACCGTTTCCTCCTGCCTGCGGCTCGTTGTTGTTGTCGTATCGGTGGTGTGTGATGCTGGTGCCACCTCAGGCTCTGCGGCAGCAGCAACTGGTGCCACTGCCGCCGGCTGTGTGATCTCCGGAGCTGCGGCTTGTGCCGCAACTGGATGCTGCTCCTCCGCTGGTGTTGTCGTCGTTAGCTTATCGACTACGGCTGTGGCAACCGGCAAAAGGGCGCTGGTTGCCACCAGCGCTGCTGCTTGTGTCGCCGCTGCTGCTGCGTTCGCCTTGGCGGTCAGCGTGTGAGTTGTGGCGCTTGCCAATTGGATTAGTGCGTTTGCAACGTTTAGGGGATTGGTACTGGGACTAGTAGTTTCAGGGGCTTGGTCTGATGGGACAGATGGGGCGGGGCTTGTGGTTTTAGTTTCGGTTAGTAGTACAGATTGATCATCTCCTAATTTCACCTGAGGCTGTTCGGCGGCTTCTAGAGCCAGATAAGTACTCTGATCCCGCCAGTGTCCCACACCACCCGGCAGATCCGCGGACCTGTATTCCGACGAGCAGCTACGGTTCTGACCCTGCTGCGCATCGTGCTCGGGAGTGGGAGTCACATTACCACTACTACCGCTACCAGGATCTCTGTCGTTCGGTTTATCATCGTCATCGTTGGGCTTACGAATTTCAGGCACAGTCGGCTTGTCCCCCTCATCGTCATCGTCGTCGTCGTCGTCATCGTCGCTGTCATGGTCGTCCTTGTCGGGTTTTCCAGTCACATCGGGTTGCTGCTGCTGCGGTTTCTTGTCTTTGTCAAGTTCCGATTCCCCACTGGCAGAATCAGCACGTTTCAGTCTGTCGATCGAATTGTCGGCCAAATCTGCATCGACACCGGTTGGTTGCCAGTCGTCCAGATGCAGATTCAGTCGCAGCTGATCGAGGTTGCTAGGTGATGGTGCTGCCGGCGGTTGGGCGGTAGGAATGATTGGTAATGACGATGCTTCTGGTTCAGTCTTTTCTACAACGCGATCAGTAGTAATCGTGGTCGTCGTGGTTGTCACTACAGTTTCTGTAATGCTGTCAGTCTTATCGTGCTTATCGTCTTGAGTTTCCTGAGCATTCGTCCTGTCTGTGGTTGTTCCCGGCAGCAAAGCAAATGCTTCGTTTGCCGTGTGCCTGTAGTGATTGATTAGCTTGACGAAGTCGTCCTGGCTAAGGTGCAAGAGCAGATTGCTGGGCTCGTTAGGGAGTTGTGATTGTTCAGGGATGGGAGTTTCAGCAGAAATGGGTTCTACAATGGGTTCTACCTCAAGAGTTTCTACAACCTTAATTTCCTCAATTTCGGGTTCTGTTTTTACAATGGCCTCAGCTGACTTTTCAGGCTTAAGGACCTGGCTAATGGTATCAACATCTATACGAGTTTTGGGTACCTGATCGAGATATAGATTGAGAGCAAGAATTTCGGAATTAAGTTGGGGTATAGCTTCGGGTTCAATTATCACATAATCATCTAGTGTGTCAACTTCCTGCTTAACCTCAATTGGAGACGTTTCCTCCGGAATGCTTACCACCTGCAATTGTTGGTATTGTCCATACAACAAGTCGTATTGGGGACGCAGATTGAAGCCTTCGCGGAAGAGATTGTCGACGAGGTTTTCAGGTTCGTTCAGTTCAATGATTTTGGTCTCAATGATCGATTTTTCAATTGGTTCTGTGTTCAAAGCAAGATCATTTGTGTGGCTGGTCACCACTGTGGACACATAGGATGTTGCTGACGGCTCATCCTCTACAATTGTGGTATCCTTATGTGATGTTACAGTTGTGGTCACGTAAGTGGTCGTAGTTGTTGTCACCTCCTGCGTGTCTTCGACACCTTCAAGAGACTTGGGCTCCTGGAAGTCGGTAGTTTTGCTCACTACAACGGTGGACCAATCAGGCGAAGTATTATCTTCCTCTTTTTGTTCGGGAGCTGGGAAGATTTTCGTCTCGGTTTGGACTATGGCCGACCAGGTAGTTGGTTGGTCAGTTGGTGACTTGACGGCTACTTCTTCAACAATTTCATTACTAGGAATGGTTACTGTCATTGGCTTGGTTTCCTTCTCATCCGTTGATGTTTCAATTGTGGTTACAGTTGAAGATACCTGTCCAGGCTTAAGTGTGGCAGACCAGTAAGATGTTTCACAAATGAAAGAGTCATCATCACTTGGATGTACCGTGGAGTCAGAAACTTCTTCAAAAGGTGCCAAGGGTGTTGAGGTCTTTTCAGAATCAGGAGTGGAGGTTTCATCTGCAGTAGTTTGCACAATTGGCTCAGACTTGATAACTTCTTCAACAACTGTAACTTCCTCCTTTTTGGGCTCAGGAATTGGTTCTTCGGCGACGACAGTTTCAATTGTGACGACCTCGGTTTTCTCAGGAGCCTGTGTAACTTCCTTAAACGGAGCTAAAGGTGTTTCTGGTACATTTTCTTCATCGTCAGAGAAGTTCATCGGCTCATCCAAGACATCCATCCAAGAGCTGGACGAATCGTCAACAGGCAGACCGGCGTACGCAGGTTTCTTTGGTTCCTCAGGTTTCTTCTCAGGTTCCTCAATCTTTTTCTCCTCCGCAGGAGTGGAAGTTTCTGTTGTTGATTCAGTAGTTACTGTTGTAGTCGTGACTGTAGTGATGGTTTTGGTTTCATCCACAGAAGTTTCAACAATTGGCTCAGACTTGATTACTTCTTCAACAACTGTGACCTCCTTTTTGGGCTCAGGAATTGGTTCTTCGGCGACGACAGTTTCAATTGCGACGACCTCGGTTTCCTCAGGAGCCTTTGTTACGTCCTCAAACGGAGCCAGAGGTGTTTCTTGTACATTTTCTTCATCGTCAGAGAAGTTCATCGGCTCATCCAAGACATCCATCCAAGAGCTGGACGAATCGTCAACGGGCAGACCGGCGTACGCAGGTTTCTTTGGTTCCTCAGGTTTCTTCTCAGGTTCCTCAATCTTTTTCTCCTCCGCAGGAGTGGAAGTTTCTGTTGTTGATTCAGTAGTTACTGTTGTAGTCGTGACTGTAGTGATGGTTTTGGTTTCATCCACAGAAGTTTCAACAATTGGCTCAGACTTGATTACTTCTTCAACAATTGTGACCTCCTTTTTGGGCTCAGGAATTGGTTCTTCGGCGACGACAGTTTCAATTGCGACGACCTCGGTTTCCTCAGGAGCCTTTGTTACGTCCTCAAACGGAGCCAGAGGTGTTTCTTGTACATTTTCTTCATCGTCAGAGAAGTTCATCGGCTCATCCAAGACATCCATCCAAGAGCTGGACGAATCGTCAACAGGCAGACCGGCGTACGCAGGTTTCTTTGGTTCCTCAGGTTTTTTCTGTTCCGCAGGAGTGGAAGTTTCTGTTGTTGATTCAGTAGTTACTGTTGTGGTCGTGACTGTTGTGATGGTCTTTGTTTCATCTACAGCAGTTTGCACACTTGGCTCAGACTTGGTAATTTCTTCGACAACAATTAAGTCCTGCTGTGGCTTTGGAACTGGTTCTTCTTCGGTGACAATTGATACGTCTTTAACTGCATCCACCGGTGGTTTTTCCAGAATGGTTTCATTGTCGATGTTCTTGGGTTGCTTCGTTTTTTTGCTGGTCTCCTTGGGTTTTTTAGGTTCCTCCGGCGTAGAAGTTTCGGTGATGGACTTGGTGGTTACTGTTTTGATGGTTGTAATCGTCTTTGATTTTTCCTCAACGGGAACTTCAACAGTTGTCGTCGTCTTGTCAACGTTTGCAATAACATTTTCGGTTTCTGCTTGAGGTTCAACGAAAGGCGCCAAACGAGTTTGGTTTTCAATCTCTGCTTCAAGAAGTTCGACAGTTGGTTCTATATAAGAAGGCTGGCAAACTTGATGGGTAGATTTTTCAGCATTAATGAAATCCAAAACTTCAGTTGGTGATTTACGCTTTGACTTTTGCTTAGGCTTTTTAGTTTTTGGTTCGGGCTTTTCTAGGTTGAGAGGGATGCTTACTGTATGTGACATAGATTGCGTCTTTACATCTTTTGGTAAAATTTCCTTGGTCTCAACTTCAAGAAGTCGAATTTGCTGAGCCGGCTGGGGTACATTGTGTGCTGCTATAGCAGCCCACGACATGCCAGAAGTGTTGAGAGCAGGAGCAGGGGCAGGAGCAGGTGCAGGAGAGGGTTCTCGCACCGCAGGAGTACTCGATTTTTCAACTAATGGCTCCTTTTCTATTGGGAGTTCAACTGCTGGAAGCGGGTCGACCGGAGCTACGGATGGTATTACTTGTGACTTCTCCTTCGGTTTCTTGGACTTCTTCTTTTTTGGTTTCTCATCACAGTTCGAAATTTGCGAGTGCTGAGACCGAGAACGGGACCGATTTCTTTTCTTCGAAGTAATTTCCAAAAATCCATTGTCACTTTCAGGCTGCAGTTTTGTCTCCGATAATACTTCGGTTATCTGTATTATTGGTTTATCGCTGCCTCGCGAACGTCTTTCCGGTTCTGGTTGCTTTTCGATTGGTTCCCGGGAAATTGGTTCTTGATACCATGAATCCGTAGGATCCACATCGTCCTCATCTATAAGCTCTCTCCAAGACAACTGGGATGGTTTTTCGGCATTGTCATCGCTATCAGCTTGTAAGCCTAAAGGCGTAACGGGGTCGGGGAATTCTAGAAGAACATTTTGGGGCTGCACTTCGGGTGCAATCGGCTTTTGTTCAAACACCTTTGCCTCAGCCACTTCAACAGTCTTATATTTTATATTCGTGTTGTCGGTGTAGCCGGACTTTTTGACTACTTCAGCGTAGGTCTCTGATGATGACCAAACTGATGGTTTGGCAGGTCTTGGCAGTTGGATATTAAACTCCGGTGTTGATGACCCTGAAACTCGCTCACTTTCTGGTTGCTTCTCGTAGACAAAGGTATCTATAACTTGTTGATCAGCTTCCTTTCTAGGTAAGTTCTTTTGCTTCTTAGTCTTTTGTTTCTGAGGCTTCTCTTCAACGTAAATATCGGGTTCCTGATCTTGAGGGACGTCCTGAGGTTTTGGAATTACATCGACGGAGTCACTGGAACGCGATTCGGTAAACGTTGGTGTCAAGTCGATATTATGCGACACAATTGATGACCACGATAAGGTTTGTACCGGCAACTGCTCAGGAACTGGCTTTGGTTGTTCTTGTGGTACGAGTTCTTCAGGAACAAAAACAGAATCAAAGCTTGGCTGTTGAATTGGATCCACAGTTTTCTTTTCCCTCTTAGGTTTCGGTTTCTTCGTCTTATTGTTCACAATCGTTGAGTAGTTCTGCTCCTGCGCAATGAAGTCGTGAATACCTTGGGTTTTTTGTACATTTTGCGATTCAATTGACTTTTGATTTTCAGAAACAGTAGTCAGAGAGACAATGGATGACCATGACAAAGGAGACGAATCTAAGACTGTCGTCGGTTGAGGTTCTGGCGAAGGCTTGATTTCCTCAGCGACAGTTGGCTCTACAACAGGTTCCTCAACTGCAGTCACTTCAACAATGGTCTTCACAACAGTTTCAGGAACAGGATCAACTTTAGGTTTTTTGTCCTTCTTTGCCTTTTGCTTCTTAGGCTTTTCTTCCACAGATTCTGCAGGTTTTGGCTGTTCAGGTTCATGGCTGATGACATCGGTAGTGACTTCTGTAGTTTGCGAAACAATTGACGACCACGAGAATGGCTGCAAAGGAGCAGAAACTGGTGCCGGTTCTGGTTCTGGCTCAGGCTTAATTTCCTCAACGACAGTGGGCTCTGCAACAGGTTCCTCAACTGCAGTCACTTCAACAATGGTCTCCACAACAGGTTCAGGAACAGGCTCAACTTTAGGTTTCTTGTCCTTCTTTGCCTTTTGCTTCTTAGGCTTTTCTTCCACAGACTCTACAGGTTTTGGCTGTTCAGGTTCATGGGAAATGACATCGGTAATGACTTCTGTAGTTTGCGAAACAATTGACGACCACGAGAATGGCTGCAAAGGAGCAGAAACTGGTGCCGGTTCTGGTTCTGGCTCAGGCTTAATTTCCTCAACGACAGTGGGCTCTTCAAAAGGTTCCTCAACTGCAGTTACTTCAACAATGGTCTCCACAACAGGTTCAGGAACAGGCTCAACTTTAGGTTTCTTGTCCTTCTTTGCCTTTTGCTTCTTAGGTTTTTCTTCTACAAATTCTGCAGGTTTTGGCTGTTCAGGTTCATGTGAAATTACATCGGTAGTGACTTCTGTAGTTTGCGAAACAATTGACGACCACGAAAATGGCTGCAAAGGAGCAGAAACTGGTGCCGGTTCTGGTTCTGGCTCAGGCTTAATTTCCTCAACGACAGTTGGGCTCTGCAACAGGTTCCTCAACTGCAGTCACTTCAACAATGGTCTCCACAACAGGTTCAGGAACAGGCTCAACTTTAGGTTTCTTGTCCTTCTTTGCCTTTTGCTTCTTAGGTTTTTCTTCCACAAATTCAACAGGTTTTGGCTGTTCAGGTTCACGGCAAATGACATCGGTAGTTACTTCTGTAGTTTGAGAAACAATTGACGACCACGAGAATGGCTGCAAAGGAGCAGAAACTGGTGCCGGTTCTGGTTCTGGCTCAGGCTTAATTTCCTCAACGACAGTGGGCTCTGCAACAGGTTCCTCAACTGCAGTCACTTCAACAATGGTCTCCACAACAGGTTCAGGAACAGGATCAACTTTAGGTTTCTTGTCCTTCTTTGCCTTTTGCTTCTTAGGTTTTTCTTCTACAAATTCTGCAGGTTTTGGCTGTTCAGGTTCATGTGAAATTACATCGGTAGTGACTTCTGTAGTTTGCGAAACAATTGACGACCACGAAAATGGCTGCAAAGGAGCAGAAACTGGTGCCGGTTCTGGTTCTGGCTCAGGCTTAATTTCCTCAACGACAGTGGACTCTACAAAAGGTTCCTCAACAGCAGGCACTTCAACAATGGTCTCCACAACAGGTTCAGGAACAGGATCAACTTTAGGTTTCTTGTCCTTCTTTGCCTTTTGCTTCTTAGGTTTTTCTTCTACAGATTCTGCAGGTTTTGGCTGTTCAGGTTCATGGGAAATGACATCGGTAATGACTTCTGTAGTTTGCGAAACAATTGACGACCACGAGAATGGCTGCAAAGGAGCAGAAACTGGTGCCGGTTCTGGTTCTGGCTCAGGCTTAATTTCCTCAACGACAGTGGGCTCTGCAACAGGTTCCTCAACTGCAGTCACTTCAACAATGGTCTCCACAACAGGTTCAGGAACAGGATCAACTTTAGGTTTCTTGTCCTTCTTTGCCTTTTGCTTCTTAGGCTTTTCTTCCACAGATTCTACAGGTTTTGGCTGCTCAGGTTCATGGGCTGATGACATCGGTAGTTACTTCTGTAGTTTGAGAAACAATTGACGACCACGAAAATGGCTGCAAAGGAGCAGAAACTGGTGCCGGTTCTAATTCTGGCTCAGGCTTGATTTCCTCAACGACAGTGGGCTCTACAAAAGGTTCCTCAACTGCAGTTACTTCTACAATGGTCTCCACAACAGGTTCAGGAACAGGCTCAACTTTAGGTTTCTTGTCCTTCTTTGCCTTTTGCTTCTTAGGCTTTTCTTCCACAGATTCTGCAGGTTTTGGCTGTTCAGGTTCATGGGAAATGACATCGGTAATGACTTCTGTAGTTTGCGAAACAATTGACGACCACGAGAATGGCTGCAAAGGAGCAGAAACTGGTGCCGGTTCTGGTTCTGGCTCAGGCTTAATTTCCTCAACGACAGTGGGCTCTGCAACAGGTTCCTCAACTGCAGTCACTTCAACAATGGTCTCCACAACAGGTTCAGGAACAGGATCAACTTTAGGTTTCTTGTCCTTCTTTGCCTTTTGCTTCTTAGACTTTTCTTCCACAGATTCCACAGGTTTTGGCTGCTCAGGTTCATGTGAAATGACATCGGTAGTGACTTCTGTAGTTTGCGAAACAATTGACGACCACGAGAATGGCTGCAAAGGAGCAGAAACTGGTGCCGGTTCTAATTCTGGCTCAGGCTTAATTTCCTCAACGACAGTGGACTCCACAACAGGTTCCTCAACTGCAGTCACTTCAACAATGGTCTCCACAACAGTTTCAGGAACAGGATCAACTTTAGGTTTCTTGTCCTTCTTTGCCTTTTGCTTCTTAGGCTTTTCTTCCACAGATTCCACAGGTTTTGGCTGCTCAGGTTCATGGCTGATGACATCGGTAGTGACTTCTGTAGTTTGCGAAACAATTGACGACCACGAAAATGGCTGCAAAGGAGCAGAAACTGGAGCCGGTTCTGGTTCTGGCTCAGGCTTTATTTCCTCAACGACAGTGGGCTCTTCAAAAGGTTCCTCAACTGCAGGCACTTCTACAATGGTCTCCACAACAGGTTCAGGAACAGGCTCAACTTTAGGTTTCTTGTCCTTCTTTGCCTTTTGCTTCTTAGGCTTTTCTTCGACAGATTCCACAGGTTTTGGCTGCTCAGGTTCATGGCTGATGACATCGGTAGTTACTTCGGAAGATTGCGAAACAATAGAGGACCAAGATAATGGCTGAGACGGGGCTGCGTCAGAAGGTGATTTTGGTGTTGGTTCTGGCTCAGTGTCAGGCTTAACTTCCTCAACGACAGAGGACTCCTCAACGGTCACTTCAACAGTGGTTTCCACATTTGTTTCAGGAAGATTATGAGCCTTAGATTTCTTGTTCTTCTTTGCCTTTTGCTTGTTAGGCTTTTCAACTACAGATTGTTCAGATTTTGGCGCCTCAGGTTCATAGGATATGTGACTTTCGGAAACATTGGTCGTAGGTTCTTGCGTTTGCGAAACAATAGAGGCCCAGGAGAAAGGCGTTAATGGGGCATCTGCAGCTATTGGTGTAGGTTCGGTCACCTGAGCGTCAGTGGGTTCCTCTTCAATTTTGGTCTCTGCAACCGCAGGCTCATTAACTTGATGCGCCTTAGATTTTTTGTCCTTCTTTGTCTTTTGTTTATTAGCTTTGTTATTTACCACTGTTGAGAATATTTGTTCTTGGCTGATAAAGTCTTGTATACCTAAAGATTTTAATGAATCATCCACAATATGCGAGGCCTCTGAAGCTGGTATCGATTTATTTTCTTGACTAATTATTGTGATTGGTTCCTGGACACCTTGGCGGACTATAGAAGACCACAAAGCATTACTGTCACTTGGCAGGGTGGGTTCCAAATTTTCCACTAAATCTTCGTCGACGAGTGCTGACCACGAAGTATTTTTCGGTTTTTCATCAATAGTTTTAGTTTCGGCTGTTGGAATATCCTTTGGTTTGTCGAGCTTTTCTCGAGTTTCATGTTTCTTTGTTTTTGTCTTTTTCGAAGTATCGACGATTAAATTGGGTTCGACAGTCTTCAGATTCTTAGTGGGTTTATGTTCAGCTGGGATCTCCACATTTTTCTTCTCCAAGTCTATAAAGTCAACTGTATGCCTCAAAACATCTGCGTACGAAGAATGTAGTTCCCAAACATTTGGAATGTTTGAAACGGCAGGTTTCTTTGGTTCCTCAGGTTTCTTTTCCGGTTCCTCAATATTTTTCTCCGCCGCAGGAGTCGAAGTTTCTGTTGTTGATTCAGTAGTTACTGTTGTGGTCGTGACTGTTGTGATGGTCTTGGTTTCATCCACAGTAGTTTCTACAATTGGCTCAGACTTGACAACTTCTTCAACAATTGTGACCTCCTTTTTGGGCTCAGGAATTGGTTTTTCGGCGACGACAGTTTCAATTTTCACGACCTCGGTTTCCTCAGGAGCCTGCGTTACGTCCTCAAACGGAGCTAGAGGTGTTTCTGGTACATTTTCTTCATCGTCAGAGAAATTCATCGGCTCATCCAAGACATCCATCCAAGAGCTGGACGAATCGTCGACGGGCAGACCGGCGTACGCAGGTTTCTTTGGTTCCTCAGGTTTCTTTTCAGGTTCCTCAATTTTTTTCTCCGCCGCAGGAGTGAAAGTTTCTGTAGCTGACTCAGTAGTTACTGTTGTAGTCGTGACTGTTGTGATGGTCTTGGTTTCATCTGCAGTAGTTTCAACAATTGGCTCAGACTTGATTACTTCTTCAACAATTGTGACCTCCTCCTTCTGGGGCTCGGGAATTAATTCTTCGTCGACGACAGTTTCAATTGCGACGACCTCGGTTTCCTCAGGAGCCTGTGTTACGTCCTCAAACGGAGCTAGAGGTGTTTCTGGTACATTTTCTTCATCGTCAGAGAAATTCATCGGCTCATCCAAGACATCCATCCAAGAGCTGGACGAATCGTCGACGGGCAGACCGGCGTACGCAGGTTTCTTTGGTTCCTCAGGTTTCTTTTCAGGTTCCTCAATTTTTTTCTCCTCCGCAGGAGTGGAAGTTTCTGTTGTTGATTCAGTAGTTACTGTTGTAGTCGTGACTGTTGTGATGGTCTTGGTTTCATCCACAGAAGTTTCAACAATTGGCTCAGACTTGATTACTTCTTCAACAATTGTGACCTCCTTTTTGGGCTCAGGAATTGGTTTTTCGACGACGACAGTTTCAATTTTCACGACCTCGATTTTCTCAGGAGTCTGTGTTACTTCCTTGAACGGAGCCAGAGGTGTTTCTTGTACAGCTTCATCATCGTCGGAGAAGTTCATCGGTTCATCCAATACATCCATCCAAGAGCTGGACGAATCGTCAACAGGCAGACCGGCGTACGCAGGTTTCTTTGGTTCCTCAGGTTTCTTTTCAGGTTCCTCAATCTTTTTCTCTTCGGCAGGAGTGGAAGTTTCTGTTGATGATTCAGTAATTACTGTTGTAGTCGTGACTGTAGTGATGATTTTGGTTTCATCCACAGAAGTTTCAACAATTGGCTCAGACTTGATTACTTCTTCAACAATTATGACCTCCTCCTTCTGGGGCTCGGGAATTGGTTTTTCGACGACGACAGTTTCAATTGTGACGACCTCGGTTTCCTCAGGAGCCTGTGTTACGTTCTCAAACGGAGCCAGAGGTGTTTCTGGCACAGCTTCTTCATCGTCAGAGAAGTTCATCGGCTCATCCAAGACATCCATCCAAGAGCTGGACGAATCGTCAACAGGCAGACCGGCGTACGCAGGTTTCTTTGGTTCTTCAGGTTTCTTCTCCGGTTCCTCAATATTTTTCTCCGCCGCAGGAGTGGAATTTTCTGTTGTTGATTCAGTAGTTACTGTTGTGGTCGTGACTGTTGTAATAGTTTTAGTTTCATCTACAGTTGTTTGCACAATTGGCTCAAATTTGGTAACTTCTTTAACAGCTGTGACCTCCTCCTTCTGGGGCTCAGGAATTGGTTCTTCGGCGACGACAGTTTCAATTTTGACGACCTCGATTTTCTCAGGAGCTTTTGTTTCTTTCTCATCAAATTGATGTTTCACTCCCTTCGTGACTTTCATTTCTTGGATGGTTTCAATTATCTTGTTGATATTTGCTTCCTCGCCATTTTCGGGTAGAAGTGGTATTTCCACTTCGTCTTCAATTAGTTCCTTCCAAGATTTCTGTTCCACTACGAAGTCTTCCTGAACATCATCAATCATTTCGGCCCAAGACCTTTGAGGCTTATCAACAGTCTGCAAAGCTTCCACCAACTGTGGGGAAGCATTGTCTCTTGGCTTCACTTTTTCTACTGCTGGTCTAGGGGTTTGCCTGGGCTTTTCTGCATTAATGAAATCAGTGGTTTTGTGACCAACAACAGAGGCCCATGACTGTACGTCCTCCTTCTGACCTTGAGGTAGTTCTGGGGAAATGCTTCGAAGCCTTTCTTTGGCAGGTTTGTCAAAACGATCGCGTTTTACCTGTGGTTTCAGAGGCTCAGGTTGTTTCTGTTTGATTTCCTTTTTAGTTTTTACCGGTAAATCGGTCATATGATCTATTTGACTAGCCACTTTAGCCCAAGTGATTGTGTTTTCATCTCGAGTTTGTATTACTTCAGCCACATCGCTCTCTTCAGATGTTTGGATAACTTCAGGTTCCTGCTTTTCCGTTTCAAATTTATGTTTGGTGATTTCTGCCTTAGGTTTCTTTGTGATTTTTGGAGATTTGCGTTCTTTTCGCTGTGGAATTTCTTCCTTGCGATCCTCAATCGGGACTTCAATTGGCTTCTTACGAGCAGCAATATCATCAACCCACTCACCAGGCTTTTTGACAAGAGAGGCCCATGAGAAAGCGTTTCCAGTGTTATTAACAGGTTCTGGGGTTTTGGCCTCTGCGTGTTTAACAACAATTTCCTCTACCGGTTCGCTGCTAATTTCTGGCTCAGACTCCGTACTTTGTATGGGTTTATTTTCCGGCTTCTTCTTCGATTTCAGCTTTTTGGGCTTCTCTGGTTTCACAAAATCTGTCTTTGTTGGTTCTTTTACTACGGATGTTGCAGATACTGCCGTCTTGATATGTGAAACTGTGTTATCAATCCATTCGCCGGGCCGTTTTACAAGTGATGCCCAAGAGAATTCACTGCTTTGCTCTGTCTTTTCCTTCTTTTCCGGTTCGGGTGTTTCTTTAATTTCCGCTGTTAAAGGCTCAGGTTGTTCGTCTTCAGATGTGGTCGTGACTACTTCCACAACCGGTTTCTTCGACTTCTTTGATTTCTTAGCCTTTGCGGGCTTTTTGAATTCCTCCTTTTCTTTTTGTCGCGGCTTCTCCTCAGTGACAGCACTTGTGTGGGCAACTTCCTTCTTAACTACAGTTGTGTCAGACCACTCGCCTGGCCTACGTACAAGAGCCGACCAGGTCAACTCGGCGGTGCTCGACACCTCCCTTTCATCGGAAGACGGTTCCTTTGAGCTTTCTGTTGTGGGTTTGGACAATTCGCTTTCAGTCGTTGGCTTGGACGGTTCGCTATCGCTATTTGATTTAGATTTGTCGCTTTCAGTAATTGGTAAAGAAGGTTTAATTGGCTTTTCAACTGGCTTGTGCTTTTCAGGCTTTGTCTTTTTCTTAGGCTGTTGAGTTTTGGTGTGAACAATATCTGATTCGGATGCGATATCTTTCTGTTTTTGCACTGCTGCAGTTGTCACTGCTGTTGTTGTCACAGCTGTAGTTGTCACAATATCGCTCACAACGCCCGAGTTGAGCAAGACATCGGCATACGATTTTCCATCACGGTTCTTTGTCCAAACACTCTCAACTTCCTCAACTAATTCAACAGGTTCTTCAACAACTGATTCTTGGTTAGGTTTAACTGGTGGAACTTCCACCTGAATTTCGGCCTTTTTATTTTGACGTTTTGGGGTCTTAGTTTTCTTTTGCTTTTGTTGTGTTACAATGGATTGGTCTGACCTATTCCTTGGAATAAATTCGTTGTATACTCGTTCATTTGCAAGGAACGTGTGAGTCTGATCTGAGTATGTGTGTCTTAAATAGGATGGAGTAAACTCAGGAGCGTCCGCTGACAATGTGGAAATAAATCCAATGTTTCCAGTATTAGGAACTGAGTCCTCTAATACACTAGACCAGGTGTCGATGGGTTCTTCTAGTGGTTTCTCTACTTGTGTCACCTGATCTTCAACAACACTTATAGGTTGCGGCTCAGCAGCTATAGAATCCTCTTCGGTTTTAACTGAAGTAGTTATTGTGGTTGCTGTTGTGGTCGTAACTGTTGTGATGGTCTTGGTTTCATCCACACTAGTTTCAACTATTGGCTCAGACTTGATAACTTCTTCAACAACTGTGACCACCTCCTTTTGGGACTCAGGAATTGGTTTTTCGGCGACGGCAGTTTCAATTGTGACGACCTCGGTTTCCTCAGGAGTCTGTGTTACTTCCTTAAACGGAGCCAGAGGTGTTTCTTGTACAGCTTCATCATCGTCGGAGAAGTTCATCGGTTCATCCAAGACATCCATCCAAGAGCTGGACGAATCGTCAACAGGCAGACCGGCGTACGCAGGTTTCTTTGGTTCCTCAGGTTTCTTTTCAGGTTCCTCAATCTTTTTCTCTTCGGCAGGAGTGGAAGTTTCTGTTGTTGATTCAGTAGTTACTGTTGTGGTCGTGACTGTTGTGATGGTCTTGGTTTCATCCACGGTAGTTTCTACAATTGGCTCAGACTTGACAACTTCTTCAACAATTGTGACCTCCTTTTTGGGCTCAGGAATTGGTTTTTCGGCGACGACAGTTTCAATTGTGACGACCTCTGTTTCCTCAGGAGCCTGTGTTACGTCCTCAAACGGAGCCAGAGGTGTTTCTGGTACATTTTCTTCATCGTCAGAGAAATTCATCGGCTCATCCAAGACATCCATCCAAGAGCTGGACGAATCGTCGACGGGCAGACCGGCGTACGCAGGTTTCTTTGGTTCCTCAGGTTTCTTCTCAGGTTCCTCAATCTTTTTCTCCTCCGCAGGAGTGGAAGTTTCTGTTGTTGATTCAGTAGTTACTGTTGTAGTCGTGACTGTAGTGATGGTTTTGGTTTCATCCACAGAAGTTTCAACAATTGGCTCAGACCTGATTACTTCTTCAACAATTGTGACCTCCTTTTTGGGCTCAGGAATTGGTTTTTCGGCGACGACAGTTTCAATTGTGACGACCTCAGTTTTCTCAGGAGCCTGTGTTACGTTCTCAAACGGAGCCAGAGGTGTTTCTGGTACATTTTCTTCATCGTCAGAGAAATTCATCGGCTCATCCAAGACATCCATCCAAGAGCTGGACGAATCGTCGACGGGCAGACCGGCGTACGCAGGTTTCTTTGGTTCCTCAGGTTTCTTCTCCGGTTCCTCAATATTTTTCTCCGCCGCAGGAGTGGAATTTTCTGTTGTTGATTCAGTAGTTACTGTTGTGGTCGTGACTGTAGTTATGGTTTTGGATTCATCCACAGAAGTTTCAACAATTGGCTCAGACTTGATTACTTCTTCAACAATTGTGACCTCCTTTTTGGGCTCAGGAATTGGTTTTTCGGCGACGACAGTTTCAATTGTGACGACCTCGGTTTCCTCAGGAGCCTGTGTTACGTCCTCAAACGGAGCTAGAGGTGTTTCTGGTACATTTTCTTCATCGTCGGAGAAATTCATCGGTTCATCCAAGACATCCATCCAAGAGCTGGACGAATCGTCGACGGGCAGACCGGCGTACGCAGGTTTCTTTGGTTCCTCAGGTTTCTTCTCCGGTTCCTCAATATTTTTCTCCGCCGCAGGAGTGGAATTTTCTGTTGTTGATTCAGTAGTTACTGTTGTAGTCGTGACTGTAGTAATGGTTTTGGTTTCATCCACTGTAGTTTCAACAATTGGCTCAGACTTGGTAATTTTTTCAACAACTGTGACCTCTTTCTGGGGCTCAGGAATTGGTTCTTCGGCGACGACAGTTTCAATTGTGACGATCTCGGTTTCCTCAGGAGTCTGTGTAACTTCCTTAAACGGAGCCAGAGGTGTTTCTTGTACAGCTTCATCATCGTCGGAGAAATTCATCGGTTCATCCAAGACATCCATCCAAGAGCTGGACGAATCGTCGACGGGCAGACCGGCGTACGCAGGTTTCTTTGGTTCCTCAGGTTTCTTCTCAGGTTCCTCAATCTTTTTCTCCGCCGCAGGAGTGGAAGTTTCTGTTGTTGATTCAGTAGTTACTGTTGTGGTCGTGACTGTAGTTATGGTTTTGGTTTCATCCACAGAAGTTTCAACAATTGGCTCAGACTTGATTACTTCTTCAACAATTGTGACCTCCTTTTTGGGCTCAGGAATTGGTTTTTCGGCGACGGCAGTTTCAATTGTGACGACCTCGGTTTCCTCAGGAGTCTGTGTTACTTCCTTAAACGGAGCTAGAGGTGTTTCTGGTACATTTTCTTCATCGTCGGAGAAGTTCATCGGCTCATCCAAGACATCCATCCAAGAGCTGGAGGAATCGTCGACGGGCAGACCGGCGTACGCAGGTTTCTTTGGTTCCTCAGGTTTCTTCTGAGGCTCGTCAAGTTTCTTTTGTTCCGCAGGAGTGGAAGTTTCTGTAGTTGATTCAGTGGTTACTGTTGTGGTAGTGACCGTTGTGATGGACCTGGTTTCATCTAAAGGCTCAGGTTGAGAAATCTTTACGTCCTCAAGAGACGAAACTAATTCAGAAGTTTGTGTTGAGACCGCTGAGCTTTCGACAATTTTGTTTAAAGTTTCTGCCTTGGTTAAGGAAATAATATCAAATTTAGGAGCCTCAAAATTGTAAAAAGCGGGAACAGATTCGATTTGTTGGGAGACCTCTTCAGTAATAGAAGTTTTTGTTGCAGGTTCCGTTTCGTTGTCAAAGCTTACCGTTTTTGGAGATAAAGTATTATTTGCTGTAGTTTCAACTGTTGTGGGTTCCTGAACCTTAGAATTTATTATGTGATAATTTCCCTCAGCAGTGTTAAGTTTAAGAATATCAAATTTAGGAATTTCAAATATTTTATCAAGGGGAGAGATTTTTTCAAGTTGTATGATAGTATTTACGGTGCTTACCGAGTTAGCCACAAATGCGTCAGCAATTAATGCGCTTGGTTTGGCAGGATCGAATAGATTAGCAGGATTAGTAGGAGCAGGACTTGACTGAGTTTCACATGGAATTTCTACTTCTTCTTTATTGGGAACAGGGAGCACTTCAGAAACTGGCGTTAACGTCTCTTGATAAAGAATATCTGCCTTAGCGTGCTCAATTGTCTTAACAGTAGAGATTAGGGACACATCTTGAGAAATATTTGGAAGTAATTTTTCAGATTCTAAAATCGCATTCGGTTGAATTTCAATCTGAACTTCTTCCTTAACAATAACTTTAGGAACTTCGGATACTGGAGAAATATCCTCCTGAATGTGAGCTACAGGCTCATTCTCCGAAATGTTTTCAGCTACAAATTCTTGCTCAACTAAGGGTTTAGGAATTTCGATTAGAACCTCGTTATCAACAACTACTGATGGGGCATCAATATCTAGATTACCTAAGCTTTGTTCTGCTATAACAGGAACCGATTCGTGTTTAATAAACTCTTCGGGAATTGCAGGGCGCTTCTTCTTATCTTTCTTGGACAGCTTCTTCTGAATATCCTCAAATAGCTGCTGCTCTTCTGGGCTCAATTCAGCAGGGGACAGGGGCTGACTACTACTTTCTACAACGGCTTCGTTCGGGCCTTCAATAATCTTGACAAATTCGTCTGATTGGGTAGAGTCTACGACAGGCAGGGGGTGTGGGGTCTTGCTTGGATTCAACAGGTTCTGGGAGGGATTCTACAACAATCACGGAATTCTCACTACTCTCGGCTGTTCTCTGCAGGGATTCCACATTTTCGGTCACTGTCTCGGTCACCCGAAGACTAACCTCTGGAAAATCTAAATGCATTTTCACAATAGGTGTCTTCAGTTTTTCTTCATGAGTGATTAGGGATATTTTTTGTACTGTACCAGGTGGATAGTCACCGTCAATGCCTTCTCCCACGAAAAGAACATTTGTGCCATCTTCCGTTTCGAAGCTCCGTCGCTGTGTCGTTGTGAGTATCGTATTCCTGGTAGTCGTCGTAGTAGTGGTAATACTATCTGTCTCGTTAATGTCTCCATTAGTCTTTTCGTCGTACTTTTTAGGCAACTGAATGGTGTTCGTCTCGATGCCAAGTACTTTCACCCCTGACGGGCTGTCCCTCAGTCCTAATTGTATGCTTGCACCCAGATTTTCTAGCCTAAGCTCGCTGCTAGGTGTAACAGCCGGAGAGGGCGTTCGGGACGATACTGCCGGACTAACAGGTCTCAGTTCGGGCATCTCGATGCTTGAAGTCACTATCACATCTCCGGGCGTCTCGCTCTCCGTCAGAAGTATTCTTCCGTCATTTGTTACCCTCTTGGTGATGCGCATTGTTCGTATCGTGGTAGTTTTGATAATAGCGCCATCGATTTGACTAGATGTGGTTGAAGATTCGCTAGGCACTTCCGAAATCGTTGGCGAAGATTCTCGCACTGTCACTGGTTCGCTAGCAGTGCTCGTCTCTTCTGTCGTTGTCTCACCATCTTCATTCAGCTTCTTCACGATTTTTGTCGTACGCACGGTTGTTGTCTTGGTTACACCACCACTCGTCTCCTCAGGCACAGGCACCACAGGTTCCGATTTTTCAGGAGTATCAATGAGCTCATCAACGGTTTGTTGTTCCACGTTTTGAGAGATCTTCTTTATAATTTTAGTTGTTCGAACAAATGTGGTCTTAACAACATCACCAACCTCAGAAGATTCGATTTCCGGAACCGGAGCTTTTGTAGCAGGAGCTTCAGGAATACATTCAGCTTCGAGAGGAGCATCTTCAGGCTGAGCATTTAATTTATCGAGTTTTGGAGAGCTTTCAGCTGCAATGAAGTCCAACACTGTAGACTTTATTTGGGCAGTCTCAGGAACGTGAATAATTTTTGTTGCGGTCAGGAACTTATCCTCGATGCCAACAGGAATATCAGGAACCTCCGGTAAATGAAGAGGCTCATCCACTGTCGGCTTGCTCACCGCCTTTGTGGTTCTAGAAGTTGTAGTCTTAGTTATTCCGTCACTATTCGATTCCGTTGTAACAGACTCGGCCACAATTGGAGCGTCCTGAATAATTGTCTCAACAATGGGCAGGGAGGAAAAGTCGGCATCGCTGCTGGTTTCGCTAATGTTTTCACTTTCCTGGGAAATCTTTTTAATAATCTTCGTAGTTCGGACAATGGTTGTCTTTATCACTCCTCCTTCCTCAGGCTCCTCGACAACAGCTTGTGGAACAGGTTTAATTTCAGGTGCAACATCTAATGAAGGTTCGACTTGGACTTCTTCGACCTTGGGAGATTTTATGGTTTTAGTTGTCGTTGTTTTAGTTGTTTTCACCACACCCTCATCGCTTATTTCCCGGCTATTTGTCTCCGATTTCTCAACTTTGGAGGGCTCAATGGCTTCCTCTGCCAGCTCATAGGATCCCAGAGACGATGGTCCATCTGAGTGCGTCGAAGAGGACATCTCTTGATTCTCCTGCTGACTGCTGTTGATTTTTTTGACGATTTTGGTTGTTCGGATAACTGTCGTTTTGACAAGGCCGCCATCATCGCTGACAGGAGTTGGCTCAGATGACGGAATAGGTTTATTATCCGTAGTTGTTGCACTTGTTACACTCAGGGGCTCTGTAATTTCTAGTTGTGGTTGTGGCTCAACGATTTCTGCCACCTTCTGCACAATGGGAGAATTGTGATTGCTTTCCGATTTCTTTTGCTTCTTCTTATCCTTTCTGGAAGGTTTTTGCGGCTTAATCTGCTCCTGTGCCTCGACGACTGGAGTCAATACTTCAACAGCAGGCTTTTCCTCAGTTTCAGGCTGTTTATTTGTCTGAGTTACTTCCTCGGCTTCTTTCAAAACCTCATCGACTACAATTTGCGCCACATCCTCAATGACATTCAGAGGGGGTACATAATTTTCGATTGTAGTTTCTGTCGTGCTACGTACTGTCGTTGGCAACAGAGTAACATCCCGCTCTACTTCCGGCTCATCTTCGAAAACCTCCTCGACAATTTCCTCTCCGTCTTCGGTTATGCGCTTCAGGATACGTTTGGTTTTGGTAATCACAGTCTTGGTTATCGATCCTTGCTGCACGATCGTGTCCTGGGTAGTCGAAAATCCGGTAATATCGATTGGTGTATCACTAGCAGCAGATTCGACCGGTGGAAGGTTGTATTGCTCAACAGATATGTTTTCTTCGGGCAAATCATCAATTACATCTTCCTCGACAATCTCTTCCCTGCCATCAACAATGCGCTTCACAATGCGCTTGGTGATGTGCTTTGTTATTGTCCGGGTTGTGATTGTTGTAGTTCCACTTTCTGTTGATATCGTGTTTGTTGATGTGGTAACCACAGGTTCGCTACTATCGATAGTAACACTTTCTGTCGTCGTTACGTCAGAGGGGATTTCGATAACTTCAGGAATATTTTCAGAAGAGACGACATTTTCAACAGAAGAAATAGGCTCAATTATTTCAGTAGTAGTCAGAGGCTCTGTGACATTATTTGTCGCAACAGGAGTAGGCTCCACCTGTTCAAAGTTTATTTTTGTTTCCTCCCGTGTCGTTTCCTTCTTAGAACGTTTTCGGTCCTTTTTCACGGGAACTGAAACGGGAACTTCAGGTTCGGAAATCCTTTCCGCGGCAGGTTCGACTTTCTGTTCAACTACCTCAATCGATTCAATCACAGTTGGTTTTACTGCCTCCTTTTCAATGGCAGGCTCAACAACCGATATGGTATTGAGAATCGTCTCTTCCACAACTGTCTTGGTCTTCTTCTTATCCTTCTTTAAAGTTGGAGGTGGAGTTGGAGGTTGCGAAATTTTGACTTCCTCAATCACAGCAGGCTGGACAATCTCCTTCTTTGAAGTTGGAGGTGGAGTTGGGGGTTGCGCTATTTTGACTTCCTCAATCACAGCCGGGCTGGACAATCTCCTTCTCGACAACAGGCTCGTTCGGAAAAAGTGCTTACTACAACATGTTCTGCAACAACCTTGACACGTTTCTTTTCCTTCTTCGACACCTCAGAAACAACCTTATTATTCCGAACTTCTTCCTTTGGTTGAATCGGAGTGGGTTCGATAATTGGCTCATCCGCCTTAATGCTTACCAGCTCTTGTTCCCCAACCGATTTGGTTTGTTTCTTTTCCTTTCTGGTAGGAGGTACAGGTGCGACTTCAACATTCTTTACTTCTGTATTCGGAGTATCCTTTTCCTTTACGGGTTTTGCCTTTTTATCTTTCTTTGAGGGAGCAGAAGTTGGCTGAACTTCGGGTTCAACAATAGCCTCAATTACAGTTGTCACAACTTCGGTTAGCTTTTTCTCCAAAACCGGTGAAGTCTGCATTTTCTCTTTCTTAGGCAGAATTGGCGATTTTTCAGCTTTAGTCTCAGTAATGTGTACAGGCTCACTATCGGCTACCTTCTTCGACTTCTTCGATTTCCTTGGCTTTGGCTCAGGTAGCTTCGATTTCTCTTCCACAACTGGTGCAACCTCAGCGACCAATTTGTTTTCTACAGAGACACCATTGCTGTCGGGAGATCGAGGCTTCTTGCCCGTCTTTGCATCCTTTCGAGTGCTCTGCTTAATCGGCAATGGCTCCGGTTGAGTTTCATGTCTCGTTCTTTTAGTACGCGATGTCCGGGACTCAAAATTGTCCTCTTTGCGTTCCCATGTCGGTGATTTGTCGACACGTCTAGCGTGCTGATTCGTTATCGTCTTGGTTGTTGTTGTGGTAGTGGTAGTAGTACTACTTAAAGTAGCTTGATCCGGCTTGCGTTGCAATGGCGGCGAGGATGTAAGGCGCACTTGGGTTTGTTGCTGACTGGATGGCTGGAAACCTGGATGTTCTTGGTGCTGGAGACCGAATAGGACTTCGGCGTAAGTGCTGCCAGTGCTAATATCCTGGGGCCGAACTTGCTTATTGCCTCGCTTCTGGGGCCGAGGGTGTACCACGACATTGGTGGATACTTCTGGGAAGTGTGGGACATCTGCTGGTACTGCAACGACTTCCGGAGTCTGTTGCGTTATCACAGTTGGCTGTGTCTGTTTGGTAACAATAGTGGTTTCCTGTACATAGCTGGTTGTGGATACACTGGGTTGTTGATGTTGAACCTGAGGCTCAGGCGCATCCACTGGTATGGTTTCAATAGCATCAACGTCAAACTGGCCAAAGGTAATATCTGGTCGAGGCTCATTCAGCTCAAACTCCTGCGGCTCTACAGCAAGTGGTATTTGAACGTGCTCTTCGATATAGTACTGCTGAGGCTGAGGCTCCTGTCGGCTCGCTTTGCACAACAATTGGTTGTATTTGCTGGGTGCTGGTGGTCAGTGGCTCTGCGCTCTGTTGCACCATTGAGGCCAATGTGGTAACAACGCGATCCAGCACGCTGCTACCGGTTGAAGTCGACGTCAGAGTGTTCTCCACCTGATAAGGTTCAAGCAAATAGGTTTGCGGCTCTACCGACTCCTGCTGGAAATCCTGCAGCGGCAGCTGCTGCACTGACTGCTGCTGAAGTGGGTATTCCTGAGAATACTCAGCTCCTTGCTGGGCATAGTAGATTTGATTCTGTTCTGCGGGATATACAGTGGGATAGTTATCCCCCTGGGCCACCGGCTGATAGTAGCCAGCTAAAAGCTGATATTGCGCTGTCGCTGGTGGCACTGCCACTTGCTGATACTGAATGGGATACTGCATCTGCATAATCTGCTCGTAGTAGTTCTGTTGGGTCTGCTGCTGCTGCTGTTGTGGTGGTTCCGTCGTAGAGCCCGTCACGTAACCCCACTGGCCGCTATCGGCCACGTTTTCGTACATTGTCTGATACAATTGTGGATCGGGCTGCAAATATGTGGCTGCAATCTCTTCGGCAGTCATGGGCACTTCGTAGCTGCTGATGGGTTTCGGCTGCTGCTGGAGTGGCTGCTGTTCCTGCTGAGGATGAGAATAGGTAAGATCTGTACTGGCTTCGCTGATGTATTGATCCAGCTGTGGCGCTTGCTCTTTAACAGGTGATTCTAATAGCTTAGATTCGGGTACGTAGATACTGCCGGAAACCGCGGCGCTTGCATCCACCACATCCTGAATAGTAAGATCTGTACGGCCTTGTACACCCTGAGCGGCCAACTGCTCAGCCTTGAGACGCTCCATTTCCAATCCCCGGAGAACCTCCGCATAGGAAGTCGAACCGGGTACCCACATAGGGCTGCGAGATCTTGAGCGATCGTCAATGGGCAAGAAGAGTTGCTCCTGGTGGGGTTGTTGTTGCTGCTGGTCGAATTGAATCTGCATCTCGGGCTGCTGCTGTTGGGGTGACGGCGCCTGAGGTCGACGTCTTGGCGAGCGACCACGACGTTCTGGCCGTGGAGGCTGAAGTTTCTTACCCGCCGGCGGCCTTTCCTTTTGATGGTGCTGTTGTTCGCTCTCAATGAACTCGGTGTTGAGGTTGGTGGTTGATGTAGGAAGATTGGGTGGTGTAACTAATGCCTGGCGTTCGTATATTACCGTGGCAATGGTGCCACTTCCGCCATTAAAATCAGTTTGCTCCTCGTCTTGGGGTTCGTTACCGTGCGTACGTTTAGAAGTCGTGGTTGTGGTGGTTGTTATGGTTGTAATAGTTGTCTGGTTTTGGGTCTGGTTTGTGTGTTGTTGCTGCTGCTGGGTCGTTGTTGTTGTCGTCGTTGAGGGGTCTCGTTCTGGTCGGGATTTCGTAACAGGTTCATTACCGCCGCTTACCGGACTCGCTTGTCCTGACAACACTTCAGCGTAGGTCAGACCCACTGACGCCGCCGTTGGCTTCATAAGCAACGAGACAGTCGATGAAGTGGTCACCACTGAATGGGGATCCAGCGCATAGGACTTTCGAGCGGTCGCATCGTAGACTTGCTGCATGCCATCGATTGATTCCCGCATTGCCTAATTGTTCATCATCGTTCACGACGTATCAGAGTGAGAGAGAGTGGGAGAGATAGGGGGAAGATTTGCCAAAAACGTTAGCTTTGATATGTTTGCAGGGGTTTCAAAGGGGGGGACACAAAGCTAAGCTACCTAAGAGACAAGTACCTGAGAGCTCCCTAATAAATTATACTCGTTTGAGGGCATTTGCATTTTAAAAAATATATAATTCAATAATTTAATTTATTCTTTATAATAGTAGTAGTAATATATGATAATTGTATATTCTTAAACACGGGTCATGGTTTAATCTTTGATTAGCATAGAGTGACGGCAGTTGACAGTTCGACCAGGGCCACCGTGTCCCCAGGGAGAGGGGGAAACCGGCAGCGATGGCAGCGAACGGCAGACGCCAAGGGTGGCTGCTTTTTGGTTTGATCTAGTCCTAGATAGGCTTTAACTTAAGGTAAGGTAGGTAAGGGGTACGGCGGTACTTCATCCTAAATCTCTAGCTTGGCATCGTCCGGCGTGCCGCGATGTATTAACAACTTGATGCGCTCATTACGTGCAGTTATTTTCGAATGCAGATTTTTGACACGTTCCCGGCATGCCTATTGTTTATATTGTTTATATATAAGGTATACGTGGTGCATGTTTTTTTTATAGAGAGAATTGTTCGAATGGTTGGCGTGAGAGCATATATATATTGATATAGAGAAGAAATACAAGAGATGTGTCAGCATATATATATCGAGATTCGTTTATGCAGCGAGTACAGTATACGCCATGGGAAAGATACACGAAAAGCGACCATTAACCATGTTCGATATTTCCATTTTTGTATTTAAGAAGTAAGCAGTACCCATGTGCATGTTTGTTCATGTTCATTATTGGAGAGGGTTTCGAATGGGATTATTATTCAGATGTTTTTAGCAGAGGTTAGGGTTAGTCACAGGGTTTATGTAAGAGTAAGTAGCACCATCAGGCAAGCGAGCAAAGCCCAAATACATGTTTTAATTGGTTTAAAATTGGATTAGTAAAGAACAATGTTTATATGGAGAGCAAAGTGTGTTTAATAATTTTTGCATATTTGTGTTTCGATTTTTTCAGCGCAACGACACCAGGATTTTTGTTTATATTCAACAAAATTACGTAGAGAAAAGATGAAAAGAAATACACAATTGTCAAAAATAAAATACTAAATAATAAACCGTAACCATAATTAGAGAATAACCGATTTTCGCTAATATAAAATACCAGAAAGAGAGTAAGAGAGATAGAAAGGTATATAGAAAAAAGAAAGAGCTGCTTGGCTAAGCTGACTAGAAAATAAAATTAAAATAAAAATAAAAATCTCGAAAGAAATGAAAACCTTTGTAAAATGACTAAGCAAAGCTTCGTGTGTCTGTGCCTTAGAATGTGACGAAATGCAGTGTGGTGACTGTACCTAAATTAATGTTTTTTGTTTTTTTATTCGCAACTATACTTTGTGTATGGGTGAGATTGTGGTGAAGGTAAATCAAAATAAGTTCTCATAGCTAGAGCTGCCCCCAGATTAATATCATCAAAAATTTAGCTACAGTTCCCAAATCGAATTGAATTCCACATTTTGCCACTTACCGCCAACATTACAGTTCGCAATGTAAACTTAGATTTTAATATTTAAAATTAAATATGGTACTAATAGGAAAAGTAGGGAATTTATTTTATTCTATGGCTGGCCATCGCCTACCTCAAATTGTTTAGATATAGAAGTACTTTGTTTACACGCGCAACAAAAACTGAGGAAAACGTTTTAGCTCTAAAAATAGTCTGAGTGATTCTCTGTCTGGAAGAAGAATTCGGGCTAACCCTGACAACAAGAACTTATTTTTTCTCAGCATTTTTTTATAAATACTTTTGGGCGCCGTGGCACGTGACAATGAGATCCACAAGCTCAGGTATGATGTATATGAGGTATAATTTTTGTGGGTATTTTCCAATGAGAGGGCTATTATATGAAAGCAATGAGTTTGTTGAGAGAAATGGGAGGAGCTGCACGGTTGGATGATGAGAAATGTGTTAGCATAAGGAAACGCGAGACGAAATGAGAATGACAAATGTCTTTATGTTTGTGCAAAATGTATGTATGATGATATAAAACCAATTCGAAAATAAAAACGTAATAGAATTTTGGCGCATAAAAAAAGACAAAATAAAAGAAAGAAATAATAATAAAGCGCTTTTGTTTTTGTTTCTATTTCAACAAAACTAAAAATAACTAAAAAATACGCAGCCACCGTGCAACTTTTTTTTCTTTTTCGGACCTACCCGCACATTTAAGCGATTTCAAAGATTAATCAAAAATATATTATTTAGAAGAAATATATATTAAATATTCGGGTGGAGAAGGGGGTTAATAACTTGTTTGGTTGTTCTGTCAACTGTTGTTTGGTTGTTTCATTTTCATAGCAATGAAGGATCGATCGTTCACAGCAATGACGGAATGAGATAGATATAGTAAAAAGGGGGCTTTAATGACATTTCTAGAGAGCTCCTGGCAATAATATCTGATATCTGGAATATCTGAACTGATCTGCTAGCTGGATTTTTGGCTAAACGGGGTCTCTACTACAACTGGCCAAAGACTGGACGGTACGTACCTGTTGCTCGGCTAATGCGCGCTCGCGATCGTGCGGCAAGTACGTGGGCGCCATCACCAGGCGCAGCTGCTGCTCCTCCTGAATAATGCGCTGGCGCAGGGTCTGCATTTGCTGCTGATAGACATCGATCTGGGCCAGCGTCTGCTCGAGGCTCTGCGACTTGGCCTTGACCAACTCGCCCAAGCCGTCGAGGACGCGCACCAGATCATCGACATTCTCGCTCAGGCGCGGATCACCGCCCATGCCGTTGCGGAAATGAACCTGCGAATGGTAAGCGTAAGCAAGCGATTAGCCAGACCGCCGAGGCGGTGCTACTCACCTCCAGTTTTTCAATAGACAGTCTCAGTTTCGTTTTCTGCACATTAATATCGGCCAGGGTCTTCTCGCAGAAGCCGAGCTGATCGCGCAGCGGTTTCTTCTGCTGCGGCGAGGAGTCCAGGCTCTGCTTGGTTTTCTCGTGCCAGGCACGGATATCCTTAATCTTGCGTTCACATTGGTCCCATTCTTCGCAGGCCTCTTGCAGCAGGGAGTTCTATTAGAGGGAATAAAGATAAGAAAATTCGGAGAATACGAATGATTAATTTCCTTGAAGTGAGTGCTTTGCGACTCGCGTCACTTTACCCTCTCTAGCAGCACCGCTTCCACGGTTATCTTCGCATCCTCGGCCTCCTGCAGTTTGTCCTTGAGATCGCCCACAGTCGTCACCTGGCCAATGTGCTCCAGTTCCTTGTCCATTTCGCTCAGATGCTTCACAATCGGTTTAATACTCTTCACAGCCGTCACATAGTCGTTCAGTTTGTTGCGTGCCTCGGGCAGAGTGCGCAGCTCGATCGTTTGGTCGATGAACGTGCGCTTCTCCGATGCCCACGACATCACAATCTGGTACAGGTTCATGAACCTCGTCCACGCGTCCAAGACTATCACCCACCGCCTGCTTCTTCTCGTCCAGCCAGCCGCGTACTTGGGCCAGCGAGGCGGCCAACTGGTCGATGGTTGTCTGCACCAGTGTCTTCTCCTCACTGTTGCGACAATTCTCGATGATCAGTTGGCCGTTGGTCTTGACCAGCGTGAAGCGTTCGTATATGGCGGTGATCTCGTGATTAATGCGCTGCAGCAGCTCCTTCATCTGGGTGGGTGTGAGGCTTCGCTCCTGCACCTGCACCTCAGCCTGGAGCAGCCATCGCTGAACCTCATCCACACCGGCCACATATTCGGTGCGCACGGTCTTTGCCCGCTTGAAATCCTTCTCTTTGGTCTCCATGGTCACCTGAACACGCTCGGCGAGTAGCTCGAGGGCAGTGAACTCTTGGGCAATGTCGCTGGGCAGCTGATTCTGTTTGGCCTGATACTGGGCCGTCGTCTGTGCCACCAGGGATTTGCTCTCCTCGGCGGCCTGCTGCACCTGACTATTGAGCGTGATTAGAAGCTGTTCCGTTTGCGCGATGTGTTCGTCGTAGACGTGAACCGATTGTAGCTGGTCGTGCAGAGCGTTTAGCTTATCCTGCAGCTGCGAGATGCGGCGGAAGACTTGCTCGATCTCCTCGAGATCCTTGCTAACCTGTTGCTCCTTATCGCGTAGCGTGTCGTTCAATCTGCAAAGGAATACCAAAAGGGTGTTGTTTAGGGGGTGGTGATTCAATGGCAATAAATGACTCGTGACTGGGGAATATATTTATATATATAGGAAGACACTGTGAAAACCACGCGGTTCTTGCTGGTATAGATAGATCCACACAAAGATCTGAAGAAGATCTCTGTTTAGATATATGGGGGGGCGGGCGAAAAAGTTATTCCTCTTGAAAACGCTGAAGTTTTCAATGTTCTTTTAGCTGCGCATATATATATATATCACTATATATATATATATTTGTTTCTGTGTAAAGATCCACTGGGTTTCGGCCTCGGGGCTGTGGCTGCGAAGATTTCCGTGAAAATGAATGCTGCCGTCCGGCTACAAGAGAGTTTTCTAAATGAAAATGCTGCCACAAGCGAGCGAGCACATTTTCTTTGGGCCAGGCATTAGTTTTCGAAATTCGAAAATGATTTTTCGTACATTGCTCATAATTCGAAATTGCCTTGATCTCAATGAGAGAGGCGGCGAAGAGAGAAGAAAACTTAAAAGCTTCGGAAAGGAAAATAAAATAAAAATATTCCCAGCGGCGGCTGCTGGCTGCTCTTGGACACGCACAACTTTTAAAATACATCTTGTTTTTGTTATTACTGCTTTTTCTTTCCCCAATGTCTGTGTATTTTTAACAGGCGGCGCATGTTTAAATTAATCTTTTACCGCATTTATTTATGTCTGATTATTTCTTGTGCATTTCTGCCCCCAGACAAGCTGACGTCATTTGGGGCGTTGCAGTCAGCGCGAGATGACTAGGATCGCTCCAAATCAAGATTCGATGATTTCCGTTCTGTATTCGGATTTTCCAGCACATGACGCATACGCCCTGTTGCCTGAGAACTAGAATATTTATATATTTCCTACTATATATTTGAACAACAAGTGTTTAGCTTGCACTTGGCATGAAATGACGGATTCGTTAATGGAACTTTCGTTCGTCTGTTGCCCTTTTTACAGCCACCGAGAACTGAACTAAAAATGCGGCCCCAAGATGAGGCCAAGTCAACATACATTTGGCTTTGGGCCAACGAAACTGGCCCGAAAAACGAGAAAACATTTTCAAATCTAATTGTTAGAAGCTGAGCAAAAAATCGGGCAACGGAAATACACTCGATACACGACTATTATAAACTAGCCAGAATTATTTCGGCGTCATTTTTCGCACCCAACAAATATGTATCGAACTCGAGAGTGAATTCTTGTTTGGGTTTTCCGCAGCATCACGCAGCCGACAAAATGAAAATTATTTTTCCTCTGCGCTATTTTCAGTCCGGTCGGCTGCCATTTTGTACAGATTAACGATTTAAATTTAGTGCACGGCTCTAATTTAAATGGCAAAATATGCGAGAAATGCCGCTGCTGCGATAGATACGAGTGAAAGTGAAAGGCCGCGAAAGGAGCGGCGCGTGTTGCGGAAAAATACGAAAGAATACGCAGTAAAAACAATTAGCAAAACGTTTGCCGAAACATTTGCTGTTGCTGCAATATTTTGCCACAAAACATATAGTTTGATCAATTTTTTCTGGGGCAGGGAGGAATGTGTAAGTAATCAGGCTTTGGCCGGCGATAAGCATTCCGGCATTTCTATTTCTGTCGCCTTGACTACGTCATCGTTTCAAGCGTGCGAATCGTATTCTCTTTCTCTTCGAATAAAAAACACTCACACCTGACAAAACGACGACCCTGGCAGGTATGCATGAGGTATGAGTACCGCAGACCGGTGTTGCGGCGGCGACTGTTTTGCATACGCTCCAAGGGGTCGGGTTGGGTCTCTTTCTGTGCGATGACTTAATCGTGTCTTGTGAGTTGCTACTCCACCACTCAACCTCAACGACTCTCGTATTTTCGTATAAAAAAATCAAAATCACCTCTTGCTTTTCACGACTTTAGCCACAAGTGCGTAAGTCGCTGGCAATTAGCTAGAATCTCTAATTGCTGCCGCTGTCTGTGTCTGCGTGTGTTGGCGACAACTCTCGCACCTCCCCACTTTGAGCCGGAAGGGCAGAAGTGTGCTCAACTTGTTGGACTTTTCCCAGCTATCCGCTTGAATTTTCGCGAAACTCAAGCAGATGCTGCAAAAGGAACTCTTTCCTGGGACGACTCTCTCTCGTTACGTATACGCCTGGTAATCCACAAGGCGGCGTGTTCGAAACTTCATCATCATGAAAATAAAAGAAATTAGAAGACATTGTTTTTGGCCCAAAAGAAAATCCATTGCCATACATCTTTCTCTAAATCTCTTGGTGGGGTGGCGCCTTTTGTGCTTTTGCTGCTTCTTCTCTGGTTTTTACTACTTCTTAGTTAATTAATTTGATTTAAAAATATGCGTATATGTATTGCGGTCGCTCGTTCGTTTGCTCTTTCATTTAGTCTCCAGCCATCCAGTTCTGAGAAGCACGTCCGCTTGCAACTAACTCTAAATAAAAACTGATTCGAAATATTCTCGGACGCTCGCTGGCTGGCTGGCGGCGCACGCAAAAAATTGCCAAAATAACAAAAACTTTTTAGTTCCTCGCGCTTCGTCTTTCGTCGGCTGTCGATCGTTAATCGTTAACAGTGCCCGAAGGCAGCACACGGAAATAAAAGAACGAAAGCTGTTACCCCAACTCACCACACATTGGAATAAATTGGAAATAAAAGGGGGAAGACGGGCGGAATAGTGGCGGTGAGGTTACTACTAAATTAATATTGCTAAATGCGCTTGGCATTGAAACGAACTCGTAAATAAAAGCTGGCAGGGAGAGGTTCCTCCTCGCTTCCAGAGAAAAAAGCAAGGGCTGATTGATAAAGCTATAATGCCATTTCGCCGGTTTAGATAAGGAAAAGCCGGCTATAAACCACAATTAAAGAGAGAGGAGAGAGTGGAGAGTTTGGAAGAGCAGCGCACGCTTGGCAGGCGGCCTAGAACGAGCAACGGTAACAGCGCTCTGTTAACGCCTAACAGTGGCAGACATAAACTTATTATTACCCGATTACCTCATTTGGGCAACGTTTTTATTATCATTTGTTTTGCTTCTGCTGTTGTCGGCCTTTGATTTTCTCCTTTTATTTATAAATGACAGATTGCTGCTAAGGCAAATGCATGCATATGCAAATCGCAGCTTAAATTTTGGTTTGTTTTGTTTGCTGCCTGAATTTTTATAATTTTGATAATATTTTTGAAGTAAAAGTTGCCATGATTCAGTCATAGCTCAATTACCATTCCATTTTAATGAATTTGCACACATGGCTTGTCGTTTACCTTTACTTTTTTTCGTGTTTATTAATATTTAGCGTTTCTCAACGATGAAGTCACCCACCAACGAGTCAAGCAAAAAATAATTTTCACTTGCCATTTTATTTACTTATTTCTTTTTTTATGATTATCAACAGTTGTTTACATTTTGTTTCGCTTATTTGCCAGCGAGAAGAACTCTCTCTCTCTCTCTCTCTTGAGTATTTCGTGAAATATCTCCAAGTTAAAATTAAGCAAAAATCAAAATTATTTGCTAATGAAGTTAATTGTTGACTTTGGACACGCGAAAAGCCAGCAATTGTTATAAATAAATTATAAAATCCCCAAGAGGCTTACGCAATATTTAATGTCTTTTCGCTGATTAGATTTTTGCATGTCGAAACCATGTTGTATTTATATCTCAAGTGTGTAAATGCATTGAAATTTTTGCGTCGCACTTTAAGGATATATAATATAGATATATATCTCAGTTGTGACTATATAATTATCGATGACATGCCGCCGCCGGCCGCTTGGGAGCTATTTATTAGATCATTCTTTTCGGCCTGATGATGGCATAGTTTATTTGTTCAGTTTTCGAAGAGTCGCATTTGAGAAATGCAAATAATTAAAGGAAGAAATGATCGTGAAGAAAATATTCCAATAAATACAAATATTTCATGCCTCATCGATCAAGAAATATAATCATTTGACAAACCTCCTAATGAAGGCAATAAAAATGTCAGGAAATATTCATAAAACAAATATTAACTGTGACAACAATTAAATAAATGTTGCATATTTGATAAATGAAAGACGTCGCTTTTTTGGCAGCCTTCAAAACATTCTTCTTTCCTGTCGCTTTAAGCCTCCCAAAAACTTACGCACATTGCGGTTTAAGGAAAATGCTCGGGAAAATTATAACAACAGCTGCTGCTGCTCGTTTTTCAGGCAGCAGCGGACCTCCGACGCTGCTGCTGCTGTCAAGAAAACAACAAATTGGGTGTAAAAATAAAACAAAATAGACTGAACCAACAACAGAACACAACAAAAGAGGGGGCATACCCATGAAATTGTGTCAGCAAGAAAGGCCAAAAGGGAGAGCTAACCCATGTGTGTGTTGTGTCTACGTGATCTTTGAGGGGTGTGGTGAGTTTTGCGGTGAAAGAATGTTGCTGGCAACATGTTGCCGGCAACTCTTAGCACGTGATGGCAACAACTGCGGGCGATTAGCGAATGAAAATCCGAAAGATTCGGTTGAAGAATAAGCGACAACAACAAATGAATTGGCATATTGGCACAGATTTTAGCTTGTTCTAGCGCCAGGCCACAATATACATTAGATATATAATATATATACATCAAGTATTTCCGCAAGAGCACGGCAAAAGAATTCGTTCGACGGCGCTTATCAACTCACAGAAGCGGGAAGCGCCAAGGCATATAGAAATGTCTGCGCTATCGCCTTTGATAAGGCCGAAGCTTTGGCACAGTTCTATCAAAAACGGGATAGCCCCCTTCTTTGGCAGGAAAAGAAACAAAACAAACGGGGTAAAAATAGCCATAAAGAGTTTTCCCTTGGAATACTTATTTGAGAATCTATTCCCAGAACTATTATTAAAGGCTTAATGTTTTTTTTTTCGGGGGCAATGGAGAGATGAGAGAGACGTTAAAAATACATCTAAGCACCGGCTTACGTAACACACCACAATATAACAACAAAAACAACAATCGTCCACAACGAAGCGTAACAGTTGGCCTGACGTCAGTTTTTGCGGCTCAACAATAACAATAAGATGGCATTTCGAGGGCCGAACAAGTCAAGCAACCTAAGCTGGAGCCACACAAAAAATGTCTTTTAGAGCAATAATTAAAAAAATAACTATGAACGCATGAAGAGCCTCCCTTTAAAGTGGTTCCGTTGAGTGAATCACAGCCAAGTTCTGGAGAATATCTTTCAACACAAGATGAGTTCTCAAATAATTTCACTACAACTATGAAAACCTAGAAGAATTTTCATAAAACTAATAATATAAACATGAAAGCAACGCAGAGGGAAGATCCAATGATCAGATATTCAACTGTAACCAGTTAAATTCCCTCTCAATTGGCATTAATTTTCATTAGGCAACAAGTTTGGCAGCCTCTGATAATATATGCGCAAGCCAATACAATTTCCGGAATTAAGCGTTTCGATCGGAGAGAGGAACACTTTTGTGTTTTGTTTGTAGTTTCAGTTTGTTTGTAGCCTTTCAGAGTTCCCCAGACTGGAGTCACGCTCAGTTAAACCTAGGTAATAATATCTGGGGGGTTTGGGTAATTGTTTTGGGTACTCACTTGGCTTGCTGTTCCACTAACTTATCCACTTTGGCCTGTATGGCCTCCGCCGAGGGTTTGTGTACTTCCCCAAGGAATGTGAGGATGGATTTAGAGAGCGTCTCGATTTCTTTATATGATGATTTAAGTTGATTTGACTCCTCACGTAATTCCTGTTTGAAAAAGAAAGAGGGGATTTATTAAATCAATAATTTCTTCTATTTAGAAACCCATCTTTTCCCTGTAGAACTCCTCTATAACTCTGGTTTTACCTCCTTAATTTCGTTTTCATTACCAGTTTCTTTTTAGGAAGGTCAACATTGTATTTTGTTGACTTGACTTTGCCAGCTTTTGGAGCCTGAGGTTAGCTTCGATCGAGCAAAAGTCTTTGAACTTAATGATAAATGTGAACTGAGTAAAAAAAACTACAATAAATAAATCTATTTTATGGTCTCATTTGGAGAGACAGAATTAAAACCTTTACTTTGTTTTGTCTTTGCTTTGTTTATCTTCGGTGTGTTTGATTGTTCTTTTTTTTATTTTTCGTTATCGCTGGATCCGTCTTTATATGGCGGCACATGTATGACAACATCGTTAGTTCGATATGGACGGGCCTAGCTTTTATGGCTGAAAATTGCTTTAATTGAAATGAGACTTCAAAGTCTGTCAATTGTATCTCTATTTGTACTATTTTTAGTTGTACAAATCGAAAATAAACGCCAGACTATTATCGCTTTACACAATGATCTCACCCAGCAAATCGCATTCAAATCTTTGCTGATAACTAATTCGAAAATATACATTACTACTTGTCACCTTCAAGTTTGTAAAACTACTTTAAAATAATCGAGTAAATGTGTAATACTTCTGTGGGTCATCAATCATCGTGGGACTGGGATCTCTTCTGTTTTGAAATAAAAACAAAAGTCTAAAGAAACTGAAAGTTGAAATTGTTGTATTCTTCTTTTGTTGATTGCTGTGATTTAGTGGCTATCCGTGTGCTAATCATTCACAACAAACAACACAGCCCAAAGTCATTAAATCAATTTTGGAGCCGCTCAGCTGGTTTTTAGCTTTTTTATGAAGCTCACAGCATAGAGGCGAAGAGAGCGGTCTCTCAAACTAAGAGAGCGCAAGCTCCAAGCCCCAACGTGACCATGAACTTGATGTCGGCATGGTGCTGATGCCTATACACATATAACAAGAGACGAGACTCTTACATCTGGTTGCGTATTGGTAAAAATATTTGACAAACATAAGCCCCCAAGGGAGGGCGGTTTTGCCATAACGAAACTAAATGAATGAATGGCTGCCGCACACAACATTATATATACAGAAAGATACAAATATAGATTGCGAACAGCTAGAAAAAACGTGGTTAACTTTGGATTTGGGTTTGATATTTTTGAAAATACCAATCAATATAAGTGGTATTAAAACCTATTTTATTAACCCCTAATTAAACTGTCTTTTACCTACGTATTTGTAATACAAAAAACCCCCTTTTAAATTGTAACAAAATGTTTCCCAAAACTCACCTGAATGGCATGCTTCGTATCTTCCAAATGACGACGCGATCTTACAGTTGGATCGACATTGCGGAACTTATCCTCGATGCGACCAAGTGCCTTTTCCCAGGCGTGCAGGCTATTCTCGAATCCGTCCCAGTGTTCGGCCAACTGTTGCAGATTGTCGCGACGCTGCTCCAAGCTCCGGACCAGATCCTGCCACAAACGATTCAAGGCGGCGTTGTCCTGTTCGATGAGCTGACGATTGCGGGCGTCCGCCTGGCGGATGAGGGCTTGGGCCTGTTGGTTGACAAGCGTCAAGTCGCTGGTCTGGCTCTGTAAACAACAATTTCGATGTCAATGTCTTGTCTTTTCGAGTCTGACGTAACACGGATTCCTGAATCGCGATTTATGTGTAAGTAAGTAACATGAATAACGTAATAACTTAATTATAGCGAGTATTTATTTATAGTATAAACTGGACGATGTATTTTGTAGAGTGTTGGTAGGTAGCACTGTTGAACTTTGACATATGCCTGGGTATTTGAAGGGAACGAGTTGAAAGGAAAGCCCTGCTTAAATCGTTTAAAATTTTATAGATTTTTCAAACTCTCACATATGTACACACACTACCTCAAGTGTAGCCTCCTTTTGTTGTTGGTTTTTTATTAGTTTAGTTGTGTTTCTTTTTGGGTTTCTCTCATAGATTTAAATGGCTGATGACGTTAGCCGTTTTTTTTTTGTTGTTGCTTTTCGATATTGATGTCTATCTGGGCTTTTGCCTCGATTTTATTTGCTATTTATTTGCCACTTTGTTTTTGTTTCTCTGCTTTATTTGTATTCTTGTTGTTCAATTTCGATTTGCCTCAAGCACATGGCATTTTGTATTTCCTTTTTATTTATTAAAACGTCCACGAACGAAACGAGTAATTCAAATTTAACAAAGCTATAACAATTGCTGCTCGCTCTCTTCCTTCTGCTCTCTTTCATATAATATACATATATATACGCGACTTGCGAGTACAAAACAAAAACACGTTGGCAACCGCACAGATAAACGTCTCAACTGGAAGTGAACTCGACCAAACTCAACACAAAACCCCAACGGGCCCCAAAGGCAAATAAGCACGAGTTAGAATCGCTGCTGCTGCTCTCCGCCGCACAATGGACGGAAAGATACAGATACTATACAATAATCAACTTTTTGATGACAACGGATCGTAAAATTTGTTATTGCATTCGACAGGTAATAGTTCAAAAGTGTTGAATCCAAAAAATTATTCAAATCGGTCCAGTATTTAAGAAGTTGCAGGTGTTCAAAGTTGAACCTCTTTTGGGTTGCAAAAAAAGGAGTGCGTTTTTTAGAAAAATTCTGACTTTGCAGTCGATTTTTAGGTAAAATATGTAACCGACAGGCATGGTTATGGTCTCTATGGAAAGGGTCATCAAATCTCGGTAAAACCAAGATAGAATAAAATCATAATATCATTTGCACGTGCAGGCATACCTGTTTTACCGAAGTACTAATTTTCACCTATTTTTCAACTTTGATGGAATGTCAAAAATGTTATTTTGGTGTATTCTGTGTTTGGCGTATGAGGTGTTTTTCTTGAATATGTTCTTTATCATATTCAAAAAAGATCGGCTGCCCTAATCTGCCCCTAAGAAATTCCAAGGCAAAAGATACTTTCAACTCAGTGTAAAAAACGCGCGCCTTCATACAAATTCTGCTACAAGCGCAGTCGCTGCGCAGTACGAAATTGCATGGCGCGCATAAATGTTGTCCTGTATTGACGGCTTGTTTTTCAATTCCTGACTTTGTAAGGCCACTTAATGATACAAATACAAATACAATTGGATACAAATTGAGAAAACTGTCTCAAAAAACATTAATTTTTGATTATTGATTATAAAATCTACTATTTATCACACCATACAGTATGACCACTCAATCGAAAGGTACTAAAACTACCTTTCATTAAAAAAATGAAAATGAAAATATCTCAACTGGTTCAAGGGTTATGATTTTTGTAACCCTAAAGTATCTCAACTGCAAGTGTGCGCCGTTGCGGTTCTCTTAGAAGACCAAAAGAGAACCAAAAAGCCGGTCGGTTTTCAGACAAACACGTTTTTCCTTCGACTTGGCAGCTTTTTTGGCAATATACATACATATTTCCAACCTTACATACATACTTATACATGTTGGGCGGACGTGGGCGGCCAGAGTTTGGCTTCGCACATATCACGCATACGCCACCGTGAACACGTCACTCTCTCTCTCACTCATCGACAGAAACCTTGGTTAATTGCCTCTCCAGCCGGCATGCCCTACAAACCTACGACAACAACAACTAGCTCAGAGCTACAACAACCAAACAGCTGTGTGTCAAGAGCGAGTAGAGTGCGAAAGAGAGCGGGGGCCGAGGCAGAGGAAACCTCCAAGGGCCAATGGTGCTCTTAAAGCTCGCTCATCAAAAAATACAAAAATAAAAAAAAAAAAAGGAAGCACTTAACATGTGTTTGCGGTCATACCTCAGTATCTCACTCAGAAACCAGGGCTATACAAAAGAACGAAAAAAATAGCACTTTACATGCACTTTATCTATCAAATTCACTTCAGATTTTAAACTTAAAATGCTGAATTTGCAAATTAATTTTAAAAAGTTTCCTGCCGACTCGAAGCGATGGTTTTCCAAGAAATATAACTTGATAATTACGTTATAATAATTATTTTCCAAGCCCCAAAAAGTTAATGAGCCCTTAAAAATGTTGAATGTCATTTGAAATTACACCTGAAGTGTTGGCTCTAAATAAACTATAGGTTCGTAATCAGCGGACTTTGTAAATTTGTATATTTTTTAGAATTAGTTATTTTTTGAACATTTGATTCCTTATTCACAGCTTTAAGAATTGCATTCTTCAAATCAACCAAGTTTGTAATTTATAAAATAAATATTTAAGCTTGCAAACCTACAAATATTTTATGATTTACTCTGCAAATGATTAAAACCCTGGAAAATAATATTCTTAAAATTATTCTATCCCTTAAAGAGTATTTTGCAGGGATCCCTGTTCGATGCCTAACCCTCCCTGGCTTAAAACTGGTTGCCTGCTGATACAGTGTTGCCGATGATGTCATGAGCTTAATTCGTTCGGCGACAACGTCGGCAAATAACAACAACAACAGCTGATATATGTATATATAATTGTTGTTGTATTCGTTGAGCATAAAATTCGAGCTTGTGCCTTGAATAATTATAATCAAAGTGGAAGTTTGACAGGCTGAACGATAAGCCAGCAGCGGACAACTAATAGGTTAAAAGTTTAATGAGTTCCCAAGGTAAAAGCTTACGAAAGTAAACAAATGGGAACACATAGCGTGTTCAATAGTTGGGACTATTAGCTCAAAGCCAGAGAGTACCACCACTCCAGCCGTAAGAGAGAGGAGAGCAAGAGAAAGAGGCATTCTCTTGCAAGTGCAATCGAAAGTGAGTGTGTTGTTGCCTTTGCCGGCCGGCAAAACCATGAGATACATAGATACATATGAATGTATTTAAAAGCGGCACAGCAAATGCATTTGGATTGGGTGCCGACACGCCATAAAGTTTCTCTCAAGTGGATATGTTAGCACTTGTCTACATATGTGTGTGGCTGTGAGGCTGTGTGTCGCCGTTTGTGGCACATCCTTGTGCAATGTGTCATTATTGGGAAAAACAGGTCTTTCGGTTGCACACTTACTATAGGTACATATATGAACAAAGCGGTCAGCTGAATATGCGTAGATATTTTTGGCTTATTTATAAGATTTCTATATGGTCTTGTCAACAATCTATGCGGAATATCATCAGAAGGTTGATTTTTATTTCCAATTATTTTCAATTATTTCAATTTTATTTCAATTAGATTTGCTTTTTATTAATGCCATGTTCTCTACCAATTTTTCTTTTTACAAATTTATAAGGTTTCATCTTTAAATTAGTGCAAAAATGAAATAAAAAAATTATAATATTAAAATTTCAAATTCAATATGCTGTTAGTACATGACATTTAATTGAAAATTTTGTTTTTTGACTAAGTTGTGATATTCAAAAGTGCATTTATTTATCATATAAAAAAAACGATCTTAAGAGTAGTATATATCGCACATATTGTAAGTCTTTTTGGTGGTATAATAAGTATATAAAGATTTCGATTCGGCATTAAAATTTTACTGAAAAAAAAAATTAAACATTGAAAAAAATATACACAAAATTTAATTTTAAAGATTAAACTTCGTATGCTGGCTTGTTAAACTAATAAAAACCAAAACATACAAGCTTTCCGAATTGAAATTAATGGATTTTTGTATAGGTTTAGGTTTAATTAAAATATTTAAAAATAAAATATCGAAAATAATGCAAGTAATTGCCAATCTAGAATTTAAATATTGGAATTAGTCTAACCCTAGCTAGTTAATAATTTAATTAACTTAATTTAGTTAAATTATTTCAATATCCTTCTATATTTCCTAAAAAGTTTCGATTCCAAACTCACCTGAACATTTCCAATGGCATGGGACAGCTTCTGGATATTGAAGTGTAGACCGGCCAAATTCTGGACAGGCTCATCACTGAACTTGGTGCGCTCGATGGTGGCCTTGACACGGTCGATGGACAGCTGATACTCTCGCCAGCGCTCTGCCTCCTTCTCCAACTCACTCTGCTGCGTCTTGGCATTGGCCAAAGTGTTGGTCAACTTGGTTTGGAACTGCGCCAGTTCCGCGGAGAGCTCCGACTGTTCGTAATTGTTGAGAGAGGACCAGATCTTGTCGGCGGCCTCCTGGATCTGCTTGTGCACCAGATTACGGATGGGTGCCTCGTTGCCAAAGAAGATCTTGTGCTCGTCGAGATCCTGGACCAAATGCTCGTAGTCGATGCCGTGCTGACTGTTTTGCAAACGCAACTCGGCCTCGTGGACCCAATCGTTGAACTTGGCCACCAGCTGCATGTACTCCAGGCGAGAGTCACGGTTATTCTTCAGGTACTTCTCACGCTCCTCGAGTTCATGGGGCAGGGATGAGACCAGGGATCTGCCCTCGGAGAGCATTTCCAGCAGGGAGCTAGGCATGCCGATTTCGGTCTTAACACCATCATTGATCTTATTGAATTTGTTCAGATACAAATCAATGTCCTGGCTGAGGCTTTGGTGCTTCTGCAGCTCTCGCTCCACGGACTCGGGATCACGATCCAGCAGGGGACGTGACTTGACCTCGCCCTCGTGGCTGTGCAACCAATCGAGAATCTCACTCAGCTCGGCAGCCATCTTCTTGTGCGACTCCAGCTGCAGTTGATGCTTCTGGCGCTGCGACTCCACCGCCTTGCGGAGATTCTGGAGTTGATTCTTGAGTGACTGCAGCTGCTCGGTGATGCTATTCTTATCCGCAGCATTGCCCTCGGAGGCGATCTTCTGGCCCTTGTCATTGGCCGAGGCCAAGACACCCTCGCACTCCTGGATCTTGACAATCACATTGTCGTACTTGTTGATTTTATCCTCCAAACTGTCCGGTGAGTTTTCGATATCAATGATGACATCCGTGTACTTCATGATGAAGGCAATAATCTCGTTGATCAGAGCGATAAATTGCTCGCGGAGCATCAGAAGCTGACGGAGATGGGCCAGCTGATCCTCAATCATCTTGATCATGTCGTCCTGTTGCGTGAGAATGCTCTGCAGCTCGGGCAAGTCGTCCATTTGCATGTCACCCATTTTGCTCTTGCTGTCCTTGAGCTCCTTGAGTATGCCCTCATAGGCACCCAACAGATCCTGAACATCCTCGATTCGGGAACCAATGGGACGATTGAGTTCGCGCAGCTTCTGCTGAATGGTGCCCAGGAATTGGCTGCAATCGGCCAGCCTGCTCTTGGCATCCTTGTACTTCTTGATGTGATCGCCGAGGGTATTTACACGATCATCGATTGTGTTCTTGATTCTGCCATAGCGATCCTTCATGTTCTTGATGTCGTCGTTGAGCTTCAGCTTATCGGCATTACTCAAAGTGGGCAGAATGCTCTTGCCCTGCTCGGACACATCGTTGATCAGGCCGCCCATATTCTCGGCATTGTTGAGGAGCTTCTTGTAGTGGGCCAACTGCTCCTCCAGCACGGGAAGACTTGTGGTACGCAGCTCACCCTCGGTGGCCGTCTCCATTTCATTCAGCCAATCGCCCATCTTCTTCATCGAATCCTCGAAGGCCTTGCGACCCTGCAAGAGATCGTCCAGGGATTTGCCTCGCTTTGAGCTCTCATCCTTCAACGTCTGATAGTCGGCGGCGATTTCATCGAGTATCTGCTGCAGTGCAGCCTTATCCGGACCATCGCAGTCCTTCATTATATTCGCCGCCTGGCGTTGAACGTCACTGAGAACACTGTCATTGAATTGCTTGGCATCGTCATCGTACTTTCGGTTCTCCCCGATCTTCTTTTCGATCTCAGCGGAGGTCAGGGGATGATACACGGGCAGTTTGCGCACCTCGGAAATCTTAGTCTTTAGCCATTGGCGTGCCTTGTCCAGATCGTTCTCCAGGGATTTGCGAGCCTTGCTGGCCTCCAGAGCACGATCCAGTTCTGCCTTCAGTACGCCCGACAAATTGCGATTCTCCGAGTTGAGATTACGCAATGCGGACTCCAGTTGGGCATATTCAGCGGGCTCTAGCTCCTGCTGCATATTGGCCACGCGCTTCTCCAGCACATCGGCCAGGGACTGCTTCGCTTCGGCGTCCTTCATCAGACTCTTGATCTTCTGCTGCCGCGCCTCGGCATCCTTGGGCGTGTAACCCAGCGGAGTGGGTGCCTGCAGCTCCTCGATCTGCTGCTTCACCCAATTCTGAAGCTGATCGATCTCACCCTTGGCTCCGTCCACACCCTTGTTGGTCACGTCCAGCAACTGAGCCTTGCGATCGATGCGCTTGCCCAGATCGGCAAAGCGGCGATCCAGCGACTTCATTTGCTCCTCAACTTGCTGGCCATCCAGGTTGCTGATCACCTCAGCCACCTGCGAAGCCTTGCCCTTAAGCTCCTGAATCTTGGGGTGTCCTTGCAGCTCGTATTCGTTTTTGATCTCATTAATGGCTGCTGTTTTTTGGGCACAATTCAAGCCGGAGCCGCGGTCGAGGACATCCATGCGCTTGATCAGGCTGTCGAACCAGTTCTGGACATCAGCCATACCCTGGCGATAGCCATCAATTACATTTTGGCCAGCCTGCTTCTTGGCAATGGCATCCATAAGCTCCGACTCGAGCTTGTCGATGTTGTCATCCAAATCGGTGTCTTCATCGCCCACTGAAAATTAAGAATTAAAAGTAAAGATCCTCAACTATCTTTCAGCTTTCTTAAAGAGGAAATATAAATATAAATGAAATAAGGATAAACGACTCACATGATCCTGTCATCTCCAACATCAATTGCGATCTCTTGTCACCGATGGAGTTCAACAAATCGTTCATGGACACCAATTCCTGTTGCGCTGCCTCCGGGCGCAGCTTGCAGGGACGCATCAGCCAGTCGGAGACGGAGGACTGTTGCTTCTTTACCCAATCCTGCAGCTCGGCGCGCTGCTTCTGCTGTTGCTCTAGTTCGCTAACGGATGCAGACAAGCCACCCAAGTGGGATTGCACCTGCACACATAAGAAAGTAGAGCATTAAGTTTGCATATTTTATCGAGTTAATATTGTTAAATATATTAAACAAGCCTTTAATTAACAACTTTAGCCATGCGCAGCCCTCCACCTGAACGACCTAATGAGTGTCCTGCTCTCTTACCTTAGCAACCAGTTCGTTCAGCTTGCCCACATGAGCGCTATTCAGGCGAACTATGCGACGATAGTTGCTGACACGCTCGTGGGCAATGGGATCCAACAGCGCCTCGTTTACATCGCTGAGCTCAACCTGAAGCTCAACCTCATCATCGTCGTCGTCTTCATCATCCTCTTTGGTTGAGCTCTGAGTCTTTGGAGGCGGTTTCTTTTTGGCAGCGGCAAGCACAAGGCATAGCGATTTTTTGTGGGTAGTGTGCGTTTTTTTACAACAATTACGGGGCAACAACAGTGCGGCAAATCAACAAAAGTTAGGGCAGTGTTGGGGGTTGGGTAGGGTTAAGGGTTTAATATAAAAAGAACAGAAAATTGGTTAGCAAATCAAAGGTAAATAAGGTATTAAGAAAGAAAGGAAAGGAAAGATCTATGGAATTTTTATAAACTATTTTAAATATTTAAATTACTTTACTAATAAGAAAGAATATTAATCAAATTTAAATTAAATTTATAAACTAATTCTAAATGAATGAAGAATTACGAATTAGCTACTCAAATCTTTCCCTTTCTTTTCTTTTTCACAAATGCAATCAAATGGCAACTACTAAGTGTGATCACAAAACTACAAATTCATTCGAAATAAAACCAAAATCGTTGATCTCCTACCTGATCCAGCAGATCCTCGAGCTTGGCGCGCACAATGAGCTCCCTTTCGGGTATGGCCTGCATGGCCGTCTCCAGCGGCGAACTGGGACGACTGATGGATGCCGTGGCTGCCTCGCAAGCCTGAACGGCAGCCGCCAGTCGCGACTTCTCGTTGTTCAACTTATTCTGCATTTCCTGGGCACATCTCAGTTGGTTCTGAGCCAACTCCAAACTGGTGGCCGGAGCATCCAGTTCGGTTTGTATGATCGGCTCGTAGGCCTCCAGATTGCGCATGATGCTGTCCAGGGTGTCCTCGTACTCCTGGAACTTGGCCAGCGATTCAAGCAAACGATTCTTGATCTGCACTGAAGTCTGCAGCAGCGAGTTGTAGCTATCTTGGATATTCTTTAGCTGCGACTCGACAGTGGGACGAATGGTTGGGGTGGAGCTCTCATAGCGGCTAATCTGAGCCTGACCCTTCGCATTCAAGTCATCTAAGTTGGTTTGATACTTTTGGATTTCTCCCAGCAACGCTTCGTGCTGCTTGATCTGCTCCTGGGTCTGTTCGCGATTCGAGATGAAGAGGGAATTGTGGGCCATCAGCTGGAAGGAGATCTGCAGCAGCCACTTCTCCACATCCTGCAGACTCTGGTGATAGGCATTGTAATCGACGATCTCCTGCTCCAACGCCTTGATGTGAGCCGAACAATCGTTCTTTAGCTTATCGCAACGGGACTGCAGGCGATTCACTGCATCCACTTCGGTGCCCAGATCACGGGCCTCCGACTGCAGTTGCTCCAACTCGCCACCCTTCTGCTTAAGCTCATTGCCCAGCGTCTTGTAGCGCTCCAGTAATGTCTTCATTTCGCTCAATTCACCCTTAGTTTCCGGTGCCACCTTCAAGGTCTTCTCCGTCTCGTTTAGCCAGTTCTCCAGCTTATCCTTGTTGGCAGCAAAATCGTTCCAACGATTTTGAGCCTGCTTCAGATCGCTCAACTTCTGCTTGACCGCCAGACCCAAGGCATCCCAATCCTCGCGCACCTTTGTCATCAAATCGCGCAGCTTCTCCTGCTTGTCCTCGGGTGTGATATTCGAGGCCTTCGAGTAGGCGTCCTGAACCAAGGCCAGGAGATGCTGACCCTCGGGCAGGCGGGAAGCCAAGGACTGTGGGGAAACGTTAAAAATAAATAACATAATGCATAATAATTTATGCTTAATGAATAAATTAAAAGGGGTTGAAACTCACATTGACAGTGTCCAGTTTCTGGGCAATTATAGCCGCATCGCCATCGGTGGAGCATTCGTTGAGCACCTGCTGGGCCTTTTCTATCCAGGCGTCCATTTCCTTCTTGTAGTTCAAGAACTCGGTGTGATCGGACAGATTCTTCTCGATTTTGGCCACCAATCCCTGGGCAGAGGTCAAAAGCTTGGTGTAATTGGCCTGAGTTTCGATGGTCTGATCACGAATGCGAGTGCAGGCGCTCTGCTCCATGAGCAGCTCACAGTTATCGTTGAGATCCTCCACATTATCCTTTTCGGCCAGCACCTCCTCCAGAAGTTTCTACGGAAAGAGAAGGGACTTTAGTTTTCAAGGATCTACGTTTAGGTTATTGAAAAGCACATAAAGCAATTAGGCAAAAGTCTGTGTGTAAATGATTAGCTGCAAATTGAGTAATACAAGTGATTAGCTGAAAAGTTAGCAGTGTGATTAGTGAGGGTTTTAGTAAATGATTAATTTCTCACACGGTACGAGGTATTATTCAGATACAAATTTTGTTTGTCGGTGAGTTCTACTATACGTGCGCGATTTGGCTAGAATATATTTATTACTCGATTACATTTTTAGTACTTTTTATATTATATATTTTTTGTGTTAGAGGTGCGTGCGAGACAGTTGCGAGACGAAGTCGACTTTGGCTTCTTACCTTGGCATTAACCAAATCTTCGGGATTCTTGTTTTCGCCTTCCTGGGATTTGGTAACGCGCTTGCCCATCGTCTCGATCCACAAATTGATTTTATTGAACTTCTGCAGGAACGTTTGCCAGGCGGCCAGGCAGGATTCTAGGCCGCTGCGAGCATCGCGAGAGAGCGCCTGGAGGGATTCCCATTCCGCGGTGAGATGCTTAATCTCCTGGGCCACATTGTCTTGGCCCTCGCTACCGCTGGTGGCAATCACCGCCTGACTGAGCTCTTCGCAGGCTTCTAGCAGGGCTTTGCCCTCCAGAGACGAGGACTGTATGTCGCCCAAGCGATTCAGACGACTCTCCACTTGGTCCTTCTCGCCATGGCAATCGGAACACTGCTCCACTTCGATGCGGGTGCGACGCAACCAATCCTGCAGCTCATTGTAGGCCTGCTTGTATTTCTCATGACTGTTCACCTGGTTCTCCAGCGACTCGATGATCTTGTTAACCTGCGACTGCAGCTCATCGAACTTGCCGAGGCCAGGCTGGAAGTCATTCAGATCCAAGCTATTGTCCTCCTTAAGGCGTTGATTGATCTTCTCAACAATGTCGCTGTGACCATTAATGTCACGCTGAATGACGCGGAATTTCTCCAGAGCAGCGCGCTTCTCACTGAGGTCGTTGAGGAACTCATCGCTAGCCTTCACACTCGGCTCCACATCCTCCAGCCATTCGACAAGGATCTTGTACAGTTTGAAAATCTCCTCTAGTTGGGCCAGACGATTGGCCAGCTTCTGGCGCACATCGTTGAGATCCACGAGGAGTTTATCAAAGTCCTGCTTAAGAGTCTCGGTATCTTCCTGGATCTTGGCTGCTCCATTCTGTTCGGTGTTCATGATTACCTTCTCTTTAAGTTCGAGCAGATAACGAAGCTTGTTCTGGCCAGTCTCAAAGCCTTGACGAAGATTCTTAACAGTGTTTAATTTTATCTGGACTTCGTTAAGGGTTCCGGGAATTTGCTCGCAATCCGCAAGCTTCTCACGGGTATTCTCAATCCACGACTGGCACTCTTCGTACAGACTGTGATGCTGCTGATGCTCCTGGTAGTGCATCTCCAGGCGACGCATCACCTCCTTGGCCAGAGTCAGCAGAGCATTGTACTTGGTGGTGAGCTGCATAATGGCATTGCTGATCCGCGTATCGGAACAGGTCTCGAGGAGAACCTGAGCCTTCATATTCAGATCATCGAGAGTCTTCTGCCAGTCAAAGAGGGTCTGCAGATGTCCCTGGAACTGCTCGAGCACCACCTTCTTCTGCGGCAAACTGTCCTGCAACTTGTTGTAGGACTGAACCAAAGCCTCCGTCTTGCTTAACCATTCCAAAGCTTCGGTGTACTGATCCTGGTAGTCCGACCATTTGACAATGCCCACATCCAGGTAATCCTTGGCCTTGTTCAGAGCTTCCCTGTAGGCATCGAATTCCTCTTGAAGCAGCGCCACCTCCTGCTCGATAATTTCACAATCCTCGGGCTCGGCACTGCGGCAAGCGATCTCACCCTGCTCCAGAGCATTCTTCAGTTTCTCGGCTCCCTCGGGCAGTTCGCCTTGCAGAATCTTCAGTTGGTGTGTCTTCTCAGCCAGCGCCTGCTTATCTCCCGTGGGCTCTGAGCACTTGCTCAGCCGCTCCTTGGCATTTCTCAGCCAGGTGGCGAACTCATTGCCCGCATCGATGAGAGATTGATAGCTGTCGATGGTGTTCTTCTGCTTCTCGTACAAATCCTTGGCTTGCTTGGTAAGGTTATCGTATTTATCCGAGATCTCAGTGGCCGGAGCACCCTGCTGCAGATCCGATGCCTTGGAGGTAACCGACTGAATCATGGGCTCAAAGGACACAATATCTTGGACAATGTTGTTGGTCTGTCGGAGATTGGCCTTGCGTTCGCTAAGCCCGCTGCTGAGACCTGGTTGACCACGCTGAGATTTAATGATCTTCTGCTCGCAGGCCTGCTGCAACTTGGCCTCTCTGTCGGTGATCCATTGCTGCAGCTGCGAGTAACTGGAACTGTAGTCCGCCCATTGAAGGAGATTCGTCTCTAGTTGCACCTTGGCAGTGGACATTTTCTTCACCAAACGATCCCATTCGGTTTGCAGTTCCTTCATTTCATTGTTGATGGCATCGCGACCATCGGAGCGTGTGTTTCGGATTATCTTCTCGCCATTGTTGATGGCCGTGTGGACTAGATTTTGGCCAAACTCACGGTTACGAATCAGATCCTGAATCTGCTCCAGACGACGCTGGAGAGCCTCCTTGGAGCCAGCTCCCTCGCCGGCCGACTGAATGGTGGCCTTTGCATTGGCTATCCAATCCTTGGCGGACTTCATGTTGGCATCGTACTCGCGATGCTGGTCGCGATTAGTTTCCACCTTCTTGAGGACATCCTTGGCCAGGTTGACTTGTACCTGATAGACGGAACCCAAGTGTCTGAGCTGATTGTTGACGTAGGTGTCGAGATGAGATTTCAGAAGACTGGCAGCGGATGCATTGAACTTGTCGATGTCTTCTTTGCCCTTCTCTAGTCGCGACATCACATCCTTCATGTCAGCCACCTGCTTCTCCTTGTCAGGCAAATTGGGGCACAAATTGAGTTTGTGGTTCTTCACCAAGATGTCAATCTGTTGCAGCCACTCCATCAGGCGTTCGTACTCCTCCTTATAGGCTCGCCACTGGACCATGGTGACTTCAAGGTTCTCCTTCTGCTGGTTGATTTCGCGGAACAAACTCTCGAAACTGTCGCGCAGCGCACGGATATCATTACGAATAATTTCCTGGCCTGGAGATGAGGTGCTGGCAAGCACAACCTCACCAGTGTGCACCAGGTGCTCAACCAGGAGTTCACCCTGAGCCTGCTTGTTCAGCAGAGCTTCGGTGGCCTGCACTGCATTCTCAATGGCCAACTTATCGCTCAAGCTGCTCTGCTTCAAGGTGGGGAACTTCTCGCGGGCACGTCCAATCCAGCTACCCAAATCATCGTAGGCCTCCTTGAACAAGCGATGGTCCCTGTACTGATCCTGGCGATCCGAGAGCAGTTTCTGGGACTTGGCGAAGAGTTCATCGAATGTATCGAGCACCTTTTGGGCCTGGAAGGCAGCCTGGCTCTGTTGACCGCTGGCAATCATTTCCTTGGCTTGGATCTTGAGCGCGTCGACATCGATCTTCTCCACGCGCACCTTCTCCTCTGTAGATTTCACACGATCCAGCTGCGCCCTCTTTTCCGTCATTGTGGTCTGGTGTTCACTCAATTCCTTCAGCAAAGCATCCAGCCACTCGTTGAACTTGCGAACAGTTTGCACTTGATCCAGGAATCCTGACCATTGGGTTATGGAATCATCCAGATTCGATTTTACATCCATAATGCGCAGGGCAATGCTTGACCACAGATCCTGAAGATCTGACAGCTCTTTGTTGATTGCCTCGTGTCCGGCGGGTGCTGTGTTGGCCAGCACATGCTGAGCCTGCTCGAGGATCTTCAAGACACGTGCAGAGCCTTCGTCCTTCAGCAGGATAACATCTTGAATGGTGGCCAGTTTCTTGTCCAGTTCTTTTGGACTCATTGAGGACATGTCCGAGCAGTAATCCAACTTCTCTTTGATATCATTGATCCACGAGGAACAATCGGAGATGGAATTGTCGAAATCTTCGTGGGAAGTCACGTACTGCTGCCAGCGATTGTTGAGCTCCTTGACCTTGTGGAAGATCTGCTGGTATTTGGTCACCAGCTCGGGACCCGAGGTGCGATTGCTAGTGGGTCCCTTGAGGAGTGTTTGGGCCTTCTCTGTGACATTATCAACCTCCAGTTCCTTGGCACGCACATCTCCTTGCAGAGCCTTAAGCGCATCCAACTGAGCACGCTTCTTGGGCAAATCCTCTTTAAGATCAATGGCATGCAAGTTGTTGTCCGTATCGCGAATCCAAGCCAGGCATTGGTCACGCAGCTGTTCGTACTCCGACCAGTGCTGCAGGCGCGCCTCAATGGCTTCAATGGTGGTGGTGATGGCGGCCAGGAGACCCTCCCATTCCTGTTGGGTTGTGTCGATCTGGGACTTTATGTTGACCTGACCCACATCCACTGTACCCGGAATAACCTTCTCGCCCAAAGCCCTCACTTGATCAACTCGAGGGAATTCGTCGGCCAAACTGGCCTTCAGATTCTTTAGGCGATCGAGATTCGTGTGCAGTGAGATCTGTTCCAAGTCCAAGTCGCCCCAGTAGTGGACGGTGTTCTGGGTGGCATCAATAAACTCTTGGGCATCCATCACGGCCTTGGAGTACTGCTGATGGGCACTGACTATGCCCTCGTAGCGTTCGACGTAGTTCTGGGAACGCTTCTGCAGCTTTCCAAACCGATCGGCAATATCCTTGAGGATTTGATCCACGAGGTCGGTTTTTTCAGGTAAATTAGCTGCAATCTCCTGAAGATTACCCACCTCCACCTGGTGATTATTGATGTCATTGAGGATGTCACGATAGGCTTGCAGTTTGGTGCGCTTTTCATCCAGCGTCGTCTTCAGTTCGATTTCGGCCGGAAGGGAATTCTCTGTCTCATCCAGCCAGCTCTTCAGACTGTCAGCGATCTCATCAAAGCCAGACCACTTGGCAATCTTGTCCTGAATCTTCCTTGCAGTGCTGGCGATGTTGTCAAACAACTGATCGAAAGTCAGATCATCCAGCTGACTGCGAATGGCTTCACGTCCTTCGGTTGCTGTGGATCCGTAGCACTTCTCGCCCAACTCAACGGTGCTGTTAAGCAGCTGAGTAGCCGTTGGCTGCTGTGCCAGGAGCTCCTGAATGACCATTTGTTTCTTGAGGAGATCGTCACGAGATCCCACCGATGACAGGTCGCTGCAGTCGTCGAAACGTGCCTGGGCATTGGCTAACCAATCTGCACATTGCTTGTATTTATCGTTGAAGTGGCCATGATCCTGGACAGCCTGCTCGCATTTCTTGAGAATCTCCTTGGCCGTGGCCTGGATCGATTGGAATCGGGAGGAGACCTGCTGCACATTTACTGCAATCCTCGTTTCACCCGAACTCTGCACCAACTCCGAGGTATCGTCCTTCATCTTGTCAAAGTCGGCTTCGTTTTGACGTAGGTTCTGCGCCAAGGACTGGAACCGATTCAATTGGTCTTCCTTCTCCTCGAACGACGACTTTAGATTGTAGTTCTTGAGGGCATTCTCCGCCTCGCCCAACCAATTGATCAGGCGATCGAGATTAACTTCGTAGTCATTCCATTGCTGCAGGCGATTCTCCAAGCCGCTCTTTACGTCGCTCAAAGAAGCACCGAATTTCTCGAAATCAGCATGCAAGTTGGCCAAGTCGCGGGCCATCGCCTCCTTGGAACGAGCGGGTATACTGGTGGCGTGCTGCTCGATGTGGTCTTCCAGGGACTTCAATTTGGCCACACCTTCGGGCAGGGCATCTTGAATCTCGTTGATTTTCTGTAGACGTGCCTGCAACGCTGCTTTATTGCCGGAGTAATCAGAGTAACCGGTAAGGCGATCCCAGAGATTTTTCTGGTAATCCTGCTGCGCCTTCTGTAGCTCAGAGAACTGTTGGTACACATCGAAGGCGCCGTCTAGATCAGCCACCAGTTTGGCACAGTCCTGACCGACTTGCTCGTAACGCTTGTTGACCTCAGCCACAGCCTTAGCGATTTCATCGGCGTTTGAAGGAGCGGCGCTTCCCAGCAGAGCTGCTGCTTTCTCGTTCACAGCCTCCACGATGCGTTTATGCGAATTGATGTCCTGATTGGTGGCCTTGTACTTGTACAATTTGGAGCGGATCTCCTGGGCACTGGTCCAGCTGGCGGGATTTTCATTATGCAAAAGTTTCTCCACTTGGTCCAGCCAGTTGACGGTTTGGTTTAGAATGTCCTGGTAGCTGGTCAGCTGGACACCTTGGGCTTCTTGGCGTTTCTCCAGGTTGCGAATGCCCTCGTCCAGTTTGTCCCAACGATCACGGATGTCACGCAGATCCTTGCGAATTTTTTCCCTTCCCTGGGTCGATGTCTCTGGCAGAGCTTTCTCACCAGCCGCATTTAATGCCGCAAATAAGCTCTCAGCTTGCTCTTTTTCTGAGAGGAGCACCTGCAGGATGTTCGAGCTTTGGGTGGGCTCATCCTTAATGACCTTTTCCAGCTGCGTTTCAATGGGTTGCAGCCACAAATCCACCTCGTTGTACTTGTCCTGATAGAATTGATGATCGTCAACGAGATTAGACCAGCGGTTAACAACTTCCTTGCTGAGAACCTGAAGCAGCTGATAACGATTTGTGATCTGAGTGGTCAGTGTTTTCAGGCGATCTGCTCCGCAGTTGTTGAGCAGGGCATGGGCAGCATCCCCGAAGGCATCGATTTCCTTTTCCTTTTGTTGAATCAATTCCCTTTGGATTTTATACTTCTCCAACTGCTCCACCTTCTCATGGAGTGTGGACTGCAGCTGCTGCTCGCGGAAAACGGCCTCTGCATTGCGACACCACTTGGTGAGATCTTCCAGAGCCTTCTCAAACTTGTCCCACTGGGCGAGCACATCCTTTTGCTTGCCCTCAATGCCCTCGATGTCATCAAAGTGGCTCTTCATGGTGGTCTCAAGTTCGTCGATCTCCTTGTCGAGCACTTCGTTGCCCTTTTCAGAAGTCGTTGGCTTCACCTTCTCAAACTGATCGCGTATATCGCCGAGCAATTTCATAGCCTGTGGCTTGTTTTGAGCCAATTGACCCAGGGTTTCGATCTTGCGCTTGATATCTGCCTTCTCACCGTACGCGTCATCGCATTCCAAGAGTTTGGCCTTCTCATTCGAGATCCATGTCTTGGCCGAGGCCAAAGCATTGTTCAATTCGTTATGCTTTTGCACGCAGTCCTCCAGGTTGTGAAGAATAACATCGGATTTCTGAACGATGCCTTGGAAAATTTGCTTAATGGACGCCAAGTAGACATTCAATGAATTATCCTTGATCTGATCCACCAGAATCTGAGCCTTGTCGCAGACATTATCGACCAGAACGTTATGGGTAGTGATCTCTTGGTGGAGGAGCTTGTGGTTCTGCAGCTGGGCCCGCTTCTCCTGCAACGTTGTCTTTGGTTCCGTGTTGCTTAGCATGGCCTTGTCCACGTCCTTCAGCCACTTGGTGAGCTGATCCTGAGCAATGCTGAACTCGTTAAATTGCAGCAAGCACTGATCAATCTTCTGTGTGGCCGAATTCAAATCATCCGTGTAGTTGTCCCACATGGTGCGTAGTGAGCGCAACTGCTGGCGGATGATCTCGCGGCCGTCGGGGCTAGTGTGGCCATACAGCTTCTCTCCGCGATCAATGAGACCCTCGAACACAGTGGAGTCCGAAATGCGTTTGTCCGACATCTCACGGAGTTTGTTCTGCTGATCCTGCAGCACGCTCTGATCGCCCACAATCTCGTTGGCCTTGGCAAGGTCGTCAACGGATACCTGAAGACTCTGCTTAAATGCATCAAAGTCCTGATCGAAGCTCTCATGATCCTTCACATAGTTAACGTACTTGGCAATCGACTCCTTGCACAGATTCTTGAGCGTCTGGTAGCGAGTATTAAGACGGGACAGCTTAAGGTTCAAATCAGTTTCACCCTCAATCTCACGGCCTTGGTCCATCAGCTCGTTGATGGCTGAGCCACGACGATCGATATCCTTGGCAATGTCTTGGAGCTGCTTCAAATGGGCCTTCTTGGCTTCAGCAGTGCTCTTGAGGTTCTGATTCTTCACCACCGACTCGACATTCTTCATCCAATTGTCCAGCTCTTCGATGATCGAGTCAAACTCATCCCATTTCGAGCACAGTTGCTTCAGTTTCACCGATGAATCCTGGCACAAAGTCATAAAGTCCTCCCAAGCTTGTTTTGGCTCCTGGAAACCCTTAAGCAGCGCCGGATGTCCACTAGGATGGGTTTGGGAGAGCACCGTTTCCAATAAATTGTGGCAGGTATCGAAAATGGAATCCCCCTCGGGCTTGTGTTGCAAAAGATTTTCCACAACAAGAAGCTTCTCCTCGGCACCCTCCTTCTCAAAGGTAGTTTCGTTGAGTATATCAATGGCTTCCGATTTAATGGTATTCAGCCAATCCTGGGCCTTCTCCAGCACCTGGTCGTAGGCCTCATGCTTAACCACATGGTTGCCCACCGTTGTGATTCTCTCCGAAATCTTCTTCGAAAGAGTATTGTACTCCTGAATGGACTCATCGGTCTTTCGCTCGGACTCATCATCACAAAGGGTAACAGCCTTATCGTGCAATTGCTTAAGGGCATTCTTGTGAAGGGTGATCTCCTGCAGCTGCGTCTTGTAGTTCTGGAGGGCAGCCTTCTTGGTTGCCAAAGTTGGGTACAGTTCATCACCAGTGGGAACCTTAGCCTTCGATTCGTTAAGATAGTGCGATACCTGGGTGTAGCTCTCTTCGATGGAGGTCTTCTGTATGAGAACACCCTCCACTTGCTGCATGAAAGCATTGGCTTCGTCTCTCAGATAATCGAATTTCTCACGCATCTGGCGAAGATCGGCACGAATGCGTTCTCGATTCTCGGGAGAAACCACTGGATACAGGGCCTCGCCAATATCCACAGCATTGTTTAGCAGCAGCTGACCATTGTCGAAGGTCTTGATGTAGTTCTTGACGGTCTGCAACTGTTGGGCCGTGGCGGATGAAGATCCCGGAGATCCCATGCGAGCCAATTCCTGGAACTCGATTTTGGCATCACCGAACCACTCATTGAAATCCTTGGCCGCCTTTGCAAAGTTGGCATTTGACAATTGGGCACTACGGGTCTTATCGATGTAGTTGGCCAGGGCCTTGGCCACAGCCTGGTAGCGTTGCACCAAGTGAGTAACAAATTGGCCAATTCGCGCCTCCGGATTCTTTTCAATCAGCTGCTGAGATGTCTGCTCCAGGTTGGTAATTATGGGCTCATGGGCCAACACATCCTGCTGGAGTATGGCCAACTCTTGAAGCTTCTGTGGGACCTCGGGAAGATTAACCTGACTGCTCGTTTCGGCCTTAACGCGTCCTTCAACGTCACGCAACCAATTGGAAATCTGTTCGTTCGATTGCTCGTACTGAGACCACAAATCAACGTTCTCATCAAGGATGCCCTTAATTTTATCGAAGCTATCCTGAAGTGCCTTCATGTCGTTGTCCAGCAACTGGGCATCGCTGGTAAGTTCGGCCAGATTTTGTGGGGATTCAACAGCCTTCAGCATCTCGAGGGACTTCAAGGTCTCTGCATGTCGCGCCTTGCAATCATCAATGCTCTTGCTTACCTCCTGCAATGAGGACTTTTTCACATCGAGGTTGTATTTGTCGCTGGACGTTTCCGGCTGACACCAGGCCACCTTTTCGCGTTGCGTGGCAATGATGCGCTTCAGCATGCCCACCTTATCGGCATGGAACTTCTTGAGGAACTGCAGCAGAGAACTCTCGATCTTTTTGGCATACAAATCGACATTCTCATAGCGTTTCTGCACGTTATTCAGTTCCTTGGGTATGATGGACTCACTGAAAGTGGGATAGAGATTACGCAGTTCGTCGACCTTCTGCTTAATGTTGTCGATCTCATTGCCGCTATTGTCCAGTTGGGCACGCAGAGCGCGGCATTGCAGGAGACGCTCCATGATCTTGTTATTATCGCCAGACATGTCGTCGCATTTGATGAGCTGCTCACGGAGCTTGCTCACCTGCTCGCCAGCTTCCTTCGAGCGCTTGCGCAATTCCTGTTCCTGGTCATTGAACGATGTGGTTACAGCACTCAAGCGATCGGCATTATTTTGAACCTCAGCAAACTGCTCATTCAGAAGTTTATTAAGAGCAGACAGAGCCGGGATATCGGCTCCCTTGTTGATCTTCACCAAATCATTCGTTTTCTCCACAATTGAATCCTTGAGCGCCTGATAAGAGGGCAACTCTGTGCGATATTTACTCAAACGCATGGGTCCGAACTCGATCTCTATGGAGTTATCCGCGGCATCGCAAAGTCCCTGATTCGTCTCGGACAGCCAGGGGAGCAAATCCTTTTTGGCATCCTCGATCTGCGACCAAATAACTGCCTCGGTCTCGTAGACATGTGCATTCTTGGCCGTCTTGTCGTGCAGATCCTGCCAATGTTGCTTGGAAGCTGCCACTTCCTGTGGCACTTCCTGAGGAATCGGCTCGCCAATAGCACTGAATAATTTTCCCACATTGCTTCCTCGTCGTTCGAGTTCATCCAAATTGAGCTTGGACTTGCGCAGCTGCTCCATGGTCTTCCTGGTCTTTTCGGAAGCCTGCTGGAGCTCAGTTTCATCACGCGGCTGCTGGGGTATGGCGTTGAACAAATCCTCAGCCTTCTTCAGCTCCTTGGAGAACCTGTCCTTCGAGTCGGCGTACTCCTTCAAGGCTTGGCTAATCAAGTTATATTTCTGTATGCGATCGGCGATCTCATTCTGCAGCGAATCATAATTCTTATCCATGACGAGGAGGCTCTCCTGAATGGCAGGCATGCTGGCAATATCCTCACGCATCAGCAAAGAACCTTCGTCGTGGATGCGATTCTTCAGGTCTGCTTGGTACTTCAGTGCCTCATTCAGAGCCACCAAATCGGCAATGATCTGATCGATGTTGTTCAACGTCGGATGCTGCCTGAGAATCTCGTCCAGCTTGGCGCGATTCTCCTGCAGCGCCTGGCCAAAGTTGTGCTCCAGCGAATGGAACTTGTCCTTGCGCACTGTCATCTGTTGGAGTTGCTGTTGTTGGTTCTGCGAGCGCAGCTTCAGGTTCTCCAGCTTGTTCTCCACATCATTGACAATTTGGGTAGCAATCAGGGGACGTCGGGACAGAGCATCCCTCAGCTGGATGGCTGGATTCTCGTCTATCTCCTTGGCCTGACCCTTCCAGTAGCCAAGACCCTGGCCCAAATTATCGATCTCTGCAATAACCTTGGTCAGCTCCTCGGCAGGCGGTCCCTCTGGTTTGTCCAGTTGGTGTTTCAGGTAATTCAAATGCGACTCCGTGTCGTTCTTCCATCCCAAAAGCTCGGTCCACTTCTCAAGGGCAGCCTTCTTCTGCAGCATATTCGTTTCCAAATTCTGATAGTTGACCACCAGAGCAGTGTAGGCATCATTCAGGGCATTGGACTCTTCGGGAGTGGCACCCAAAGCCAGTTGCTTCACCTCATCGTAGATGGCATTGAAGCTGGGCTTCTTATCGGCATGTTCCTGCAGCAGGGCATGAATCACATGGAGACTAGTCTCCACGCGCTCCGGATTGATTTCCTCCACCTGAGTCACCTGATTACGCAACTGTTCCATCCAATTGGAGAAGTTCACCAGCTTGGCATTGAAGTCCTGGCGCGAAATAATCGCATCCGAGACTTCGTTGATGTGACCGCGAGTGGTTTCCGAAAGCTTCTGCAGTTTTCCCTTCATTTGATTGACGCGATCCTTGAGCGCCGCTGCTCCCTCCGGTGCCAAATGCAAACTAATCTGATCCGCATTCTGACCCAGAGTCACCAGCTTCGCCTGCTGCTGCGAGATCTCGTTGTTGAAGGACTTCAGCTTGACCAGCTCCTTCTCGAGCTTGTCAATGTGCGGGGTATTGAGGACAGCCGGGCGCCTGGACATCTGCTGCTCGCCCTGGCCAACCCAATCCTCAAGCTTAGCGGCATCGGCGTCAAAGGACTTCCAATTGGCCACCAATTTCTCGAGCTTGGCGCTCGCCTGCTTGGCATTCTCGTGGACCGCCGTCCAGCGGGAATGCATGGCGTCCAGCTCGTCGGGGGCATTGGTCTTGCATAACATTTTATGACTGATGTTTGATATGCCATGGAGCTTGTCCAATTGCTCCTGGCACTGTGTCTCGAATTGTTGGGCGTTGTGTTGCATGGCAACGGCTTCATCGAGGGAGATGGGCTTAGAAACTACATTATTTACCTTGACTTCGCTTTGCTCCACGGCTGGCTTGATTTGCTGCAGACCCGCCTGGAATTGCTGCCAGTTGACGAGATCCTCCTGCACGGCTTGTGCCTGATGGTCCACATTCCGATTGATGGCACTGAGGACCTCTTGCAGCTTCGTAATCTCTCCCTTCAGTCGCTTGGCCTCGGCAATGTTGCCCTCCTTCGGGGCCAATTCGGAAGCATCGGCTGCGAGTAGATCCAGTTGCTTCATGCGATCGCCAAGGAGTCGCTTGAAGGCCTGCACCTTGACCACACGCTCTTCCGGTGTCAGATCCTCGGACTGCAGGGCCTCGATGTTCTTCGGCGCCACCTTGTTGGCCCATTCCTGGAGCTCGGCCAGGCGGGTTTTGTAGTTGTTCCACTTGGCACTGTAGTCCTCCAAGTAGCCAACGCGATCCTTAACATGCTCCATGGTGTTGAAGAACATCTTCTCCACCTCGGTGACTTCCTTCTCCAGAATGGGTCGCTTGTCGGCGGCAGCCAGCGGAGCCAGTTCCGATTTGAGAGCATGCAGCTTGGGCAGAAGCTGATGCGAGGCCTGCTGCAGCTGCACATTCAGATCCCTCTTCGACTTCAAATCCTGGCTGACGTTCTTCGGATCGGTTTGCAGGGGTGTGAGGGCGCGAAGTTCGGTCTCAGCGGTTTGCAACATGGAGAAGATGTCGTTCTTCTGATCCACAAACTCGCTCCACACCGCCTGGGTGCCCTTCAAGGCCTGCAGTTTGTCCGAGGTCTCGGTGTAGGCCTGATTCCATCCACTTTCCAGATTCTTCACCTCAGTGTTCACAAAGGCGGGGGCATGGATGTCCTTGCTAAGATCTCGGCCTCGCTGTAGCATTGACATGATGTGCGGGCGCTGATGATCCAGCTGATTGATGGCATATTGCTGCTCTTCAATCATGCGATTCACACGCTCCAGACTATCCGGCGCCGGTATGTTGGCCGTCTGATCCTTGACCTTGGTCAGCAGGCAAACCACTTCGTGAACCTCTCGTCGGTAGGTGTAGCACTTGGAGAAGACCTCCGTCTTGACCATGGTGATCTCAATGGTTGGTATGAGGTTCTTGTAGCGAGCAATTAAATCCTCCAGCTTTTTCTGCTCTAAATTGGCTTCATCTTCGGTGGCATAGCTAAGCAGCGAGTCTAAAGTCTTGACGAGCCATTTCATGTCTTCGCGTTTGTTGTCCGCATCTTGACAGATTTTCTGTTTAAAATAAAGATAAAAGTGAGTTAATTAAAGGTTTTGGGAACGATTTCTAAACATTTTAAAGAAGGTTAATTACCACTAGCTCCCTCAGCTTATAGGCATGCGTGTGATGGGGTTAATGAGAAGATTATTTTTCATCGAAATGATTGAAATGGAGGGCCTTAAACTACTTAAACTAAACTTTCGATTACTCACCTGGAAGACAACCTTCTCCTTCTCGAATTCCTCCATGGTGTTCACCTCATTCACGATATTCTTCAGACTCTGATCCACGCTGTTCATCCACTGGACCATGTCGTTGAACTTCACATGATAGCCCTGCCATTGGGCGGGGATCTGTTGGAGGGTCTGTCGCATGTCGCCCAGCTTGTTGGACAACAGATCCCACTGCGACTTGGCGCTGTCGTAGGCCTGGTCCAGACTTATGTCACCGGGCTGCTGCTGGCGGTGCGCGTGGGCCAAACGTTGCATATTTTGCAGGCAACGTTCCACGCGAGGCACTGCATCTTGCTGGAGAAGGAACTGCTGGTTGCGCTGCAGTATAGAGTCCACATCCTCGTTGCGATTGAGGGCCTGTTGCTCCAACTGCAACTCCTTCTCCACATCCTTGAAGGACTGATAGAAGGCGTTCTCATCCAGACGGAACTCCAGTTTTAGGAGGTGCAAGGGCGCCTGGGATAGCACATTCTTCCAGCGCGACTGCAATTCCTCCACGCTGCGCACCACCGCCGGTTGTTCCTGAGCGGGCAGGGTGGTCAGGAGCTGTTGAGCCGATTGCACCAGATCGTTCATCCAGCGATCGTTGACCTGCTCGAAGAAGTACTTTTGCGTCTCGATGGTGGTCTTCGACTCGATGTGCTTCTCCACCAGCATGGATTCGGCCTGGGTTAGCCACTCGCTAACCACTCGCTCGTTGTCCTTGAAGTTGCTCCAACCGCCGGCGGCTGAATCCAAGCGCTGCTCCCACTGCTGGGCATTCTGGATTACATAGTTGAAGCGATCGTTCAGCTGTTGCATTTGCTGCGAGGCTGGCGCCGTATCGATCTTGTCATCGGCAGCGACGGCTTTGAGTAGATTCTGGAACACCTTGTTCTTGCTCTCCAGCATGGAACGATAGTAAACGGTGCGCGAGAAGTACGTTTTGTGCTTGTGCAGTTGCTCATTGATGGCATCCCGTCCCCCAGAGAGATTGTGCGTTCCCAGAAGTTGTTCAGCCTCGCTCAGCCACTGATGGATCTCCTTTTGTCCTGCTTCCAGGGATTCCTGTTGTATCTGCAGCTGATGGAAGAGATGCAGCTTGGCAGGCAACTGGGCGCGTATGCGCACCAGGGATTCCTTCTCCAGCTTCAGCAGCTTCATCATCTTGTCCACCTCGTCGCGCGACAAGTCCTGTATGAGGCCTTGGAAATTTCTGCTGATGGTCTTGAACAGCTCCTCGTTGTCATCGATCTCGCTGGCGAGTTGCTGCAGTTGCTGGCCATATTGCTTGATTTGCTCCGAGTTTCCCAAGACTTGTCGTTGGTCTAGAACGCTTTCCGCCCCGCGCAACCACCTGGAGAGCTGCTCAATGCCAGATTTGTATTCCTGACGCGATCGGATAATGTCACCAGCATGCATATACTGCTTGGTGTTGGCAAACAGACGCTCAAAGCGCTCCGCGAGAGCTCCATGGCGTTGACGCAGCTGCTGGGCAATGGGCTCCTCGCAGGAGGCAATCAGATAGTTGGCAGAGCTAGCCAGACCATCGAACTTGTCCTTCCACACGGGTATGTCCTGGAAAAAGTCCAGGCGCTCGTCCTCGCTCTGGTTGACCTTCTGCTCAGCGAGCAACAGCCACTCCTCGCAGGTGGGGGCCAATTGGTTCCAATTGCGCCAGCAGTTGACCACTTCCTCTAGAGAGTTCTGGCAGCACTTCAGCTCCATGGACACACGCTTCCAGCGCTCCTCGGTTTCGTACATAAAACGATCAATATCGTTGATGTCCTTGCGTGGCACATTGCCCTCACGCTTGTACTCGTCCACCACCTGTTGCATGTCGACGAAGGCCTTCTGGAACTCCTGGAAGATCTTGTTGCGCGACACAAAGTTCTTGTATTGCTCCAGCTGCTGGGCCACCTTCTCCTCATGCCCATACTTGCCCGTCCAGCCGCGCATCTTGTTCTCCACGAGATTCAAGAAGGCAATCAGGCAGCACTTGTGCTCGAGGAACTTCAGACGGATTCTACGCTCCGCTGCCTTGGGTCCCACCTCTTGCAGGCGACGCTCCATGTTGCGCAGCTGCTCGAGGGGAATCTGCTGGGCCAGTGGCGATCGCTTGGCATTATCAAACATGGCCATAATACGCGGCAGATCGGCAAAGAAGAGCTTGTGCTCCTCCAGTTTCCTGCTGATCACGGCCGCCGTCTCCTCATTCATGGCATTGGGTATCTCATTGTCCATCAATAGTTTCTCCGCTTCGGCTAGCCATTTGCCAACGGTGCCAAAGTCGCCGGGCAGCTCCGAATCCAGTAGCCAGAGCCAGTACATCATCTGGTACTGGAGGCGCTGCCACAGCTCGTTGATTTCATCCCAAGATTGCCGGGAAACCTGCAGGAAGCCGCTCTGGCTCTCAATCAGCTGCTTTAGGCGGTTATAGGCCGGCAAATGGGCATCGACTTCCGAACGTGCCAGAAGATATTCACCGAAATCACGTGGGAACGAGCTCATCATGACCATGGGCTCGTATTCGGTGGTCTTTTCCACCAGGAAGCGACGCAGCTCGTCGGCCTCCTGTTGCGCATGCGATTGGTCGCGGGAAGCACCCTTTTGGGAGAGAAAGAAAAGAGATATTAATTAATTGAGATTTTAATTAATTAATTTTTTAATAGAAAACGAGGATTCCTCTCTAGCTTTTTGTTGTTCAACCCACCTTTGGTTCGGGATACTTGTGCAAAAATTGCGCCACATATGTCATGATACTCTTCTCGTCCGGCTTGGGTACGTCCACATCCTCAGCGTCTAGGAGCTTGGCAATGCCCAGCTTGCTCTCGGCCACATCGAAAGCTGTCTCCAAACGCTGGCGATTGCTGGTCTTCTTCAGCTCAGCCAAGTTGACCAGATTCGCCTTGATGGCATCAATAAGGGCAAGGAAAGCGACGCCATCTCTCCAGCTGGCACCGAAATCCTTTACCTCCACACCACTGTCTCTGCGGGGAAGCGGGGAAACAATACATTAATTTATTTGACCCAAGAAAATGTCGCTTTCAATACTCACTTTGGCAAGGCATTGGTCACCCAATTGAGCAGGGTCTTCCTGGCGCCCTGCTTCCATTTCTCAGCCCTTACATCGCCATGCTTCTGGTTGCCAACGCTGTCGAGGGAACTCACCGAACCGCCAATACCATGACCCAAATATTCTAGGTTGCGGCTGTTCTCCTCGATCTATGAATTACAAGGAATTGAGTTAGTTTTAATATACAAAATTGTTTTCTCTCATAGAAATGTACGATGGTTAAACTTAAGAGTTATGAAAGTGCCTTAAAAAATGGTCGGCTACCAACTGAAAAAAAAACAATATCTACCCAAAATATGAGGTAACTACACAAGACAACACTTAGAACCCACCTGTGGCGCATAATTTATAACTACTACTAAGTTTTTCCGCCTCTTTTTACGAAGCTTGTTTGTGTACGTTTAACATTATGGGTATCAAAAGTATATAGAAAAAGAAGGTTTTCATAGGGTTAATTACGTTCCAAAAGGTATCAACTTGTTGTGGATTTTGTACATCTCTACATTGGTGGGTAGCCTCGTGAGAAGGTGTACAACTAGTAACCAATTTTTAGTTTTTGTTTATTATTTTGTTGGTGCTCTCAATTCGTGAACTTGGTGCGTTCATTATTTTAAATTTATTGTAAGCATATAATTATGAATATTCACCTGGAAGTACAAGATGATTGTCCATATCAAACCCAACACAACTGGTGGTCTCCCATCCACCAGATCTGCGGGATTAATATTAACCAACTTGATCCGTTTGCTGGCCAAAAACTGCAGGGCCGTGTTGGCATTGCTAAGGAAATGTGGACGTCTCAGGACGCGGCCCTTCTCCACGGGCAGGCGTTCGCCGGACAGAACTTCGAGCAATGCGATTAGTTTTGTACCATCGCGTAAGTCATTGATTAAATCATCGATACGAAGCGGTGGAACACGCTGAAAAAAAGGGGAAAATGGGATTTATTAATTAGAAAGGTTAATGGGAATATTAATAATAAAACATTATAAGTTTCTCTAGTCTCCAACAAGCAACGGAGAGAAAAAGATTATAGAGAACAAATCCTCGCTAGAAAACTCTTCTAACCCTTTCCTATTTTCTTTTTCTTCTAAATTTTAATTAAAGTTTCTCTCTTGATTCAATTTTAAATTAAACCCCATTTAACGAGCACTTATATCAAAGACCCCAAAAGTCTGGGGCAATTGCCTTCTTGTGCACTCTTTTTAATAGAAATTTTATGGCTATATTATGTGCCACTAGTGCGGCGGCTATGCCACTATGCACTCTCTCATGGCTGTGTGTAGCCAAACCAAATAAACAAACTTAATGGGGCGCAGTGAACAGATTTAATGGTGGTTCCCCCCCCCCTCTTGGCCAATTGTAGATGCTCGGTTAGGTTTTGCATAAGTTTTCCGTTTTTCGGTTAATCAATCAAATGCAGCTCACGAAGCATTATATCAATTAAAATAGTTTAAATTGCTGTGTTTGCCAAAAGCGATAATTTGCGGCTGATACTTCACAGTGCCAGAGCCCAAGACAAATTGGCCAGTGGCACGAGCAGGCATTTAACTTGAATCCACCACAAAAGATTACAATTTTGAAGGTAATGCCATTAGGGGAAGCCGCAACGGAAGTGCCACAACATAGCAAATAAACAAAGAAACAAACCAACAAACAAACAAACTGACTGACTACCTAGAAAACGTTGAAAATACATTGTAATTGAGTGTAGCATTTAATTGAGCTTTCTTGTGGATATATAAATAGTTTCTGCAGAACTTTACTCAACTCGCAACATGCAAAAGACAATGACATCGTCGTCGTCGCTTGGTAAAAGTTTTCCCCGAACAGCAAAAACTTTTCATTTTTGTGTGTGAATTTCTCCTTCAGAACAGACATAGCGAAATCAATTTCAATGCTTCCGTTTCCTGTTCCACTAAGCCCGCCCTTTTTTTTTTATTTGTTATTTCGTTGTTCCTCCATTAAGTTCTGGAATTTATGGTGTCATAGTGTTTTATATAAAAAAGTTTTTTGTTTTTGCCTTTTGGGTTTTTTGTGTCATTACAACGGTTGCCTGGGCTTCTCTTCTGAGGCACTTAATACCCCCCAAACATGACATTGGTCTAAGTCTTACCTGCGTCGTAAACCTAATCCTAAAATAGACACCTGGCCCTGTGATCAGGCCGCTGCTGAGCTGAGCATTATAATTGCCGACAGTTAAGATGATAAGTAGCAAAGTTTTGTGTACTTATGAATGCTCAAGCTTAGTACTTAAAATTAAGAATAGTTTTTACTTATGATGTCATCTCTAAGTAAAAATGAACTAAGTTCTTTTGCTACATTTGTTCAAGTCTTAACTTGGACTGCTTTAGGATCCTTTTACTATTTTTAAGAGCAAGATTTCTCACTGTTTAATTGCTTGTAAATCATTTCTTATCTCCTCACTTGTCACCTGTCCAACACAATGGGATGAGCACCTGACAAATGATCTCTCTCCTTCTCCCCAGCATTCGTAACCCACTTTCCCACACCACAAAATCCTTTCTAATTTAAGCACCTCTCGCAAATGGCCACTTGATAGATCCTTTCACTTTGGATTTATGACTCTGCCATATAGATTCCCCAGCGGGAAATTGCGAGTGATCAAAAGCCTGCAAACAACTCGTGCCGGGGCGTTGCCATCAATTATGTCATAAAGAAATCAAAAGCGTTTTGAGTAGAATGTGGGGCTGGCCACTCAAAAATTGAACATCCAACATGCCATGACGTCTTTGTTGTCATTGCGGCAGCGGGCGGGCGACCCACCATGCTGCTGGTTCAAGCGTGTAAATTAATTCATAAATTTTAATCAAATTCTATGAAAATAAAAGCGAGTGTCCGTCCAGAGCGGGTTTTTGGGTCGCCGCCGCCAGTGGTGGATCCGAAACCAAACTCGTTCACCTTGAACTGAGCTTGAAATGAAACGAATGCCAAAATCCAACATTTTTCTGGCCTCTCAAACACTTTGCTGAGTGTATGTATCTGTTGGATATCTGTTGGATACTCAGTACATATATTGGGTAGGGAGGAAGATACTTGCTAATTGACAGGCACTGACAAAGGTCCAATAGGTACACACACAAATTAAATAAATCACTTTCTATTAGCAATACATATTGCCTCGTTGTAACGTGTTAACCAATCGTTGTGCAACGGGACAGCGCAATTTGCCATGTCATTATGCACATTAAGTGACTCATTTCCATATTGCATAATATAATCCCCGATGTAGATGTTGCTGCGACACAGCTCCTTGCTGAGCCCCTGCTGAAATATATATGACTGCAATCAGAGGCAAGTCAAGCCCACGCACTCTGCTAAATCATCAATTCGGGGACCCTGCCGGCGCTGCTTTTGCTCCTTTCCAGAGCTGGAAGCTGGAGTCTCATATCTCGCTGCAGTGTCTGGCAGTTGAGGAACTGGTTTTGGATTGGATTGTATTGGAATAATTGCCGGCCGGCCGGCAACAGCTTTTCTACTTGCATTTACACTCAGGGCACAATATGTAGTATATTTTTATGAATAAATAAAATAAACATAACTCAAATATCTAACGAGTTTTTGCTACAAGATTCTTCTGGTTATTTCTAGTCTTTCTATAGATTTTTATATATTTTCTTTAAGGCACTCTTTGCTACCACCATTTCAACCTCAATTGTGAGAGCAGAAAATATTTGCCGGCTCATGTCTAAAGATTGCCGTTGGTATTAAAAGATAACGCATTTGAGAGACACCAAAACGAAACATGGCTCACTCAATCTCCGGCCCGGGGAGCGTCTGAAAAGTGCATTAAATCAACTTGGGTTCGCGTCTCTAAGAAAGTAAGTCAGTAGGCGTCGCGTGGGTTTCTTTAGCGGGTTAATGGCAATGCAATTGAAGTCACCAACCAACGGATCCCTGGCTGAAACGGAACTACTATATGTATCTCTAAGATACGTTTGGCATTAATGCCAACCACTCTCTGGTTGTTTGCTTGCTTTCAGGCTTTCAGCAACTTCGGCTAGACAGCCGTCAACTGCTGGCTTTTTACAGGCAATCTTTTTTGCATTGCTAAAAGGCTAGAGTAGAGAGTGTGCAGAAATAGATGGGGAGCAGCCACAGGCACCATAGCACCCAATCCGTTGAGGAATTTCTCGCATTGCCACTGCTGCGTGCGTGCTTGTGCTTACAAGATATTCTTGGAAGTTATCCAGCGGGAAAGAGTGACTTGAATATTCCTTCCCAGACACATGATAAATGTTTGTCCAGAACACGAAGGTATTTGCGCACATATATGCTAATTAACCACTGGAAATCTCTTTGAAAACATAAAATATATAATGTATATCGAAAGGAAAAGTCACAACTATTTTAACAAAAAAAAAATACAATAATGACATTGGAAAAATCACAAAAACCTTCAAATTTCGCGCATATTATGTCACAATTATTTGAACAAAAAGCTTTGGCTTATTATTTCCCTCATAATAACTGGGCAAATAATAGCTTAAATACGCTTATCACGCTTAATGTCTGATTTTGTATTCCGACTGACGGACATGTCACGCCCCTTAACCCATTTTGTTTGTTTAATTTTTTGTGAGAAAAACCTCTCACGCTTAAGTTATCTAATGCAAATCAATATGCAAATTTCAATGCCACACCACCGAGTGTAGACACAATTTATTTGCACCTTCCAAGACAAATCGATTGGGAGGTTCCGCGGATATATACAGTAGACAACTCACCTTCAGTAGGTATGAATTAATCCAATTAGTGAATGTCTTCTTCTGCACACGTTCTTGCTCCTCTGAAAATGTAAAGAAAAAGGTAAAGGAAAAACGTCAGTAAATGAGAAATACAATTCGTAATTCGTACATTGGCAGTTAATTGTTGGACAAGTGTAGTCGGCAAGTGAGACATAAAAGGAGGCGAACCAGAGACATGACGATACTACCAAAAGATACTAAAGACAACCGATAAGATACATTTCTTAGTATGCAGCACAAGGTATATGCCGAGACCTGTACCTGTTTCTCGATTTCATTTGCTGTTTTGCTTGTGTTTGCTTTAATTGAATTATCAGTTAAGTTGGTATATATAAAACGAAATTATCACGATGATATCATGTTTGCTTTTGGGGCGATATTATCGCTGAAACGTTTATGGGTCAATTTAGGAGAATATTTTGTTTGCCTCCAAAGGAATTGTAAAATTAAATTTATTTGCCTTATGAATTCTTTGAAATCCTTTGCACAAAGGATATAAATATTACCACAAAGTTCTTTACTAAAACCGTTGACCCTTTCCGTGCGTCAAAAGGCTGTCCAAAAATTATAAACACACAAATATTTCCCCCAAAAGCAAATATTTACCCATTTCTTCCCCGTTTTTTATGTGGTTTAATTACCTCAATTTAATTTCAGAGCCGTCAAATCGAAATAATAAACAAAGCGTTAAAAACGCCAAATTTGTAAACAATTATCAACATATACACGCGAGAAGAGCAGACAAAAAAAAACGCATTTAGCAGAGTCATTATAGAAAAGTGCAGTTTAGTATGGAAATGCTAGAATCTAGCAGCTGTCTGTCTGGCCATAATCCCAACCCATTGGGGAATAGAGCTATGTACAAGACGTGGCCCAGTGCGTGGTCTATTGGCAGTTGGCCAAACGCATGCCAAGCATTTGAAACGAAAATAGATTTCCCATAATAAATAATAAATCGCCTCGAAAATGGAAAATTTCTACAGTTAGAGAGACGCGAAGAATGCTTGGAATAAGAATCATTGCATGAAATAAATCGACGAGGCCATGAAAGCGTCAAACGAACGCTTAGCCTGGCCAATTATCAAAACAATTTACAAAGTAAGAAACACACAGAACACAGATTGTAATAATTAATTAAATTTCAAAATAAATCCTGTTTATCTTGAATTTGAAATATTTTTTTCAAAATTCATTCAATGCGCGCGGGAGTGACGCAATTTTCTCTGTCTCTGAAATGTTGACAAAAGATTATTTAAATAGAAATTAGTTCAAGGTTGCGCAATTTGCAAAGCAACCGAAAGTCATGTATACATATTAATCTCTATAATATAAAATGAATTATTTTAGCTGGGGGGAAAAAAATACATATAAAATGTATGCAATTTGGTGAACTTGAGGCAAGGTAAAGGAAAGCAATTTAGACCTAATGACAATTTTTATGCGGGCCTTCAGACACTTTAAAATGCTTTAATGGCTTGTAAAGACTTGATGAAGCAGGTCCCATCATAAATTAACACAAGTTGTCTTGGAATTTTGGCAGCGGGTGCAGGAAAATGTTTGAAGTTTAATCAAAATATATAAGATATTCCTAAATATATAATATTCTTTTTGGCAGGTACTCAGATTAAACTTTAACAAGATTTTGTTTAAAATAAAACCGGCTATTAACTAGTTATTATTGTACAATTTCCAATGAATTTTGTACATGTTCAGTTTATATTTTCTTACTTTAAAGTGATTTCAAGTTTCGTTTTCTATTCCCTCTTAAATTAATTTTAAATTTCCTGCCCAACTATATACAGTATAATTTGTATTCCCAAACAATTAAGTTGTTTTGACCAAAAACATTTAAGACGCCTCTTCAGAGACACGTTTAAACGAAAACCTGATACTTTTGGCCAACAAAAATCAATGTGTGTTGCTTTTGGAATAAATTATTTTAACTTGACCAACTACCGCATTCGGAATATCGCATAAATTTTCTAAAACGAAAACGAGTTGACAATTATAATGTGTATTTTGTGAATATATTTTTGGTCTTGCCCTGGCCAAAAATAAATTGTTTATACCCGACACATGTAGAGTCTGGTGATTAGTTAACGTTTACTAGGCCATAAATCATGTGTTTATTTTTTTCGTATACTTTTTTGTGCAAAGAATTTCTTATCAACAAATACATTTAGCAATTAATGGAAAGATAGCGCAGAAATGCACTTGAAATTGTGGCTTTTGATAATAAATAAAGTATGAAAGGGTTGCTAGGAATGTGGTTTGAACCAGGCATATAATTTGTACTTTAAAAAGAGCGAATAATTGAGCTAGAAATTAAAGATTTAAGCTTATGGGAGGAACGTGTCTAATGAGAAGATTTTTTATTATTTAATTTGTTCGGAAATATATTCTTTTTAGGGAATAAATACGTAGGTAGCCTGTTAAACCCCTTAATTATCCAATCTACTTTTTGGCTCAAAGTTGTGTAAGCTTCAATTATAATTTTAAGCGTCTTTGCTTGTGCACTTTAGATATGGTTAGAAAAAAAAAACTATAGCTCTCCATCTATAAATCAAACCTGGCCATATAAAAAGTAAAAACCTTACAAAACGGGTTTTATTTTTACAGATATTATGCGTGCTTATAGCCCCAATGCCAAGAACCATTAACAAGGGGCCAAAATCAGGCCAGGGAATAACGTTCAAGTTGAATGACTTTTAATGTTTTTCTTTCTCTCTCTCTATTTTTTTTTCAATTTCAATTTCCATTTCAATAATGATGTATGAAATGATTACAAGTTCCCTCAGGCGAACATTATAAATTCTTCAGAAATGTGAAACAAAGAATTTCAGAAGCGGTAAATTGTTGTTTCTTCTGCTCGGTTGTCGGTACTTTTTTGCTTCTTAAGATCTTATGAATGGTTCGTCCGTCCGACAGTCAGTCAGTGAGTTAATGATGGTGATTATGACGAGAAGTCCAGTTGATTGTTATTTATGTTTATTTCGCTATTTTTGGCCATTAATGAGCGCACCTAAAAGTAATAATTCTGAGGAAAAGCATAGGAAACGTTTCCCTCATTTATTGAGCGTAAATAATTACAACAATTACAGAGAGTCTTAACAAAAAAGGGGAACTCAGCTACTGAAAGGGCACTCAGTTTGTATCTTATAGATATATTCAGCCTCAGTCGCCCGTTTGTCTGAGTTGGCCTAGTTACAAAACACAAACCAGCCACGAAGCTTGGACACAAAAAAGAAGTGCTCGGTAAAAATAGTTTATTTACTTTCACGCATAGCTAATTGTTTGGGTTTCCCTACAAAAACGAAAATAAAACACCAAATACAAGAAAATGTTCCCCATACACACATTTGCATAAACAAAAGGCAATCGAATGGAAGTTTTTGGGTTGGGAAAAAAAAGGGGGAGTGTGTGTTGTGTTTGAATGCAGACGATATAGAGCATATGCTCTGCCGGGGTCTGATCTATTCAACGGAAATGCGTCGAGTCCAAAAATGTTCGCGGTTGGAGAGGCAGGCAGCAGGCAGTGTCAGTGGATTTCCGTAATACAAAAACTAATGTTTATTTGCTTAATTATTTGGAAGCCGAACACATTGCGTAATTGGGGAATCGAGAATACAGAAAATTGGAATATCAAAATAGCAATTAAACAAATATATAGAAAATTAGAATATCAAAATACCAATTAAACAAATATAAATGTTATTCATTTATCGTTTGAAGATTGGTTAAGGAGAAATATTTATATATATTTAAATGACAATATAATCACTTAAAAATGTTATTAAAAACAAGACTGTTTTCTCCACATAATTTTCTTTAACAATCAAGATAAAACAACACTTAAACCCTTTGGAAATTTTATAAATCTTTAAAATAGTACAAAAACTATTTAAATATAAACAAAAACCTCAGAGACCTCAACTATTCCCCAACTTTATCGCTGAGGAAATGCCTTTACTATCTAACATATATAAAAAAAAAAAATATACCTCCATTAAACCCCCCAAAAAAAATTAGAAGCTAGAAGTAATAAATCTAAAAATGAAAACTTTATCTAACCTAAGGCTGCCCCCAGACACGAGTTAAGATTACATTCCAAAGTTCGGGAAGACATGATAGGCTTTTTTTATACAAAACAAAACAAATAAAAATGTTAACCTTCCACAAATGGACATTGAGATGATCATTCATCAGCATAAGCCTTATAATTATTATATCAACTGTTTAAATTCAGTTTATATTTAAATTTAAATTTCCACATCATCACACGAAACCCAGTGAGGCGTGTCCCGAGTTGCACTTGCTGTTGTCACCTGCGGTGTCAGGAAAGCCACATAAATTGCCAACCACATGTTGGAGAGTCTTATAAATGGCATTACTTAACTTTACGCTCCATTGCCTTTAACATCCACTACCCTTCCCCCTTAACCCATGTCGGAATGAGTCGATTTCGCAGCTACTCGAAAATATTAGATGCAAATACGATATGTTCATGCATATTCATTCAGTCAAGTGGAAGCGGAGGATTGCGTCATAACTAAGTATATGTACTCTATCTAGTGGCTAGTTGTTTACCGAAATCAAAAAGGCGTTCGGTTCTTGTGTTTATTTATTTTTGTCATTAATACCGTTCAGCAAGACCAGCACAGAGATAGAAGATAGTCCAAACTCATAACTAAAATGATTGAGCACCTAAAAATGTAAAGAAAAATAAATAAGGCAACAAAAAACGACTACAAAGAAGATAATTTGTTTGTCCAACGAACACACCGCAAAAATGGGCAATGAAAAACGAAGCCAAGAGAACTTCTAAAGATCTGCCCACGAACTTAAAACTTAAAAAAAACTGAAGAGGAGGCAGTCGTCATGAAATGCTGAAATTCTTTCATTTCTTTGCCACATGACCAACATCTGGAGGCTCTATCCCGATCGGATCAGCAGCTCCCACATCGAGTATACTTTTGTGGGTTAAGAGCAGAACTTGGTGCTTGCCAAGTGTGTACTTGAAGTTCGGCTTGGCGTAAACTTGTTTCGCTTCTTAATTTACAAATCTCAGCTCGAATTTCAGCAAATGCGGGCGCCAACTTCTCTGGACCGCATTTTAGGCATCAATTAAAAGCCGCTAAACTATGTACATGTATGCCCTATAAATTAACGTAACTGACAGTTAACGACGACGAGACAATAGCGGAATCAATAAAATAAATAAATAACTCGACGACGATGATGATCTCAGTTGTACGGCTGCCGGTTGGGGGATTTGTTCCAATGGATTGATCAGACAGCATTAGAAATTCGCCTTTTGTTTTGCAAAAACATTTTCATTTTCATTGGGCCCCAGCATTGAATATCTCATCTCTCTCCCGCTGGCCACATAAATCATATTTGGTTTTGAAATGTGCCTTGATGAAGCTCAATATCCGATGGATCCACCGCAAGCGGTATTATAAATATTGAAAGAGTCGTAGGTTTTTTGCAGCCATTAAAATTGAATTAATGATAATTGCTTGGAAAGTGAGGACATGTATTGAAACCAAGTCAAAAGCTACAGCAATCAATAGTTCAATCTATACTATATATGGTATACATAGTAGATGTGAATGTCATCAATTAGTGAACGCTTGACGTACGTTTTGCCAGTTTTTATAAGTTTATCAAGTGCTGTGCTTCGTGTCGATATATCATGGTTGTGTGTGCCATCGACTGGCTCACACATTTAGGCCAAATTCTGGTTGCTTTTTGTCAAATGGATTTATCGAAAGGAAGTAGTAGTCGAAAAGTTGGCTCAAACACGCAACATCATAATATTTGACAGACAAGAGCCGTTATGCTGACATTGACGATGATCCCAGAAGTGAAAAATAATACTTAAACTCACGCAAACTTGATTTATGCTCACTAATTGTCATATGGAAGACGTATTTAACTGCCAAAATATATAGTAAAATATCTAGAGGGATTTCTTTAACAGAAAATCTATTTTTATACAAGCTCAAGTGGAATTAAAGTACTCTTAATCTACAATATATTTAATATATATGCTACATTTTAATGGCAAACTGCTTATAATCTCATCCATCACCTGTCTGGCCTCGTCACAACCTTTTAATCTCATCTATTAATAAAAATAACCCCACAGAACTCTCCTGGCGGCAGCAAACATGAAAAATCAATTTCCATAAAATATTCTTCGTGCCAAGAAGAGAGAACTTTTTGCCCCGATAATCAACATCATATATTCCAGATAATGCACACAAAACGACAGTCACTTCGCGTATCTATAGATACAAAAAAAAGGGTCTACAAAAATATTTGCATATACTATATATGTTTTTATATATATTCTATAGAATAGATGCAGCCCAAATTTACGCCAGTCATTTGGGAGGACAGACTGTTCGATCCACTTGCAGATCAGAGGGACAGACAGACAGTCAGACAAACATATAGAGAGACAGAGAGACACCGGCCTGCCAGACACTTAATTGGTTGTTGTGCTTAACATAATAACAGCCGAGGAGGTCACATAATAGACACACAATCCCAACCCCAATCCGTCCTGTGGGGGGTAGTTCTTCGTCGAGTGCTTTTTGGCTGCCAATAAATATTTGTGGGGGCCCAAAAGGAAAGAGGTAACAAACTGCTTGCCAACAGTCAATATGGCGAGCGAATGAATACATAACAAACGCACTGTGCGCGGGTATATAAATAATATAAATCGCCAGATAGAAGTTTAGGGCGCGACCAACCGACCGACTGACTTATAACAACAACCTAAACGGCTAAACAAGTTAAAGTTCGAATTGCGACGTCTAGAAGCGACAGATGATGTCATTTTGCCGTTGTATAAATATATATATATTTTTATTATCGATTGTTTTTGTGTAATAATTAATTAGGCATACAAATGTCTCTCTGTAACCACAAAGTGCCGCCAACTGACCTTGACATTCTAAGGGATCTCCCCCTATGAATAAAGTATAGTTAGCCCAACGGGAAGTGGTTAAAATATCTCAACCTTGCAATTTTCTTCCTTATCTCTGGCGAGGCAAAAACTAGGTAAAGATAAGATCCTAAGCAAGCTTATGGTAGGCTTAATGGGGGATTAACTTTGAGAAATTGCTGAAGATAAGACAATGACCAAGTTTTTTTTAAAATGAGGTCATCGGTTTTGAAGTGTTTCCAAAATTGCAATGCAGTTCACATAATTTATCGCAGATTTTATTGTAGTTTTGCATCTCAAAGATCTAAGATTCAATTGTTTATAAGGATGTTAATTCGCCATTGAACATTGTTTTGCATTTTTTTTTAAGTACGAATTGTCGACTATTATGATAATTTTCTCAGAATTATAAATAGATTAAGAACCAGTTGAAGTTTAATCAGAAATGGCATAAAATGGATTTTGATTCAATATTTATTTTATATCGATAGAGTTTTGAGCGATAAAAATTGAAAATTGTCAAAAAAATTAAGCCTAGTTTAAAAAAGCTTTTACTCAGCAGTTGGTCTAAATAAATATAAAAAAAATATATAAAAGGTTTGAAATTTAATCAGTAAAATTTGTTTGATATTTTTTCGATATTATACATGTTGTCAATATTGTTGTCAACATTTTCATTAAATAACATTTTTTTCGATTATCAATCTTTACGATATGATAGCAATATATCTGTTGATTTATTTAAATTATTACCTATAACAACTTTCCCATAATATTAGATCTTAGTAAGAACTCCTCTCCTAACTACATACATTATAAACCTATTTACAAATTTCTTGATTATTTTCTTAAGCTATTTTTTTTAAAACCATTCCCTCTCTGATTTACCTCTCTTCTCCTTGATATGACAATCGTACTGGGAATTACTCCGTGCGTAATTGATCGACGCCATGGTGGACTGGAACTCCTGGTATTCCTGGTCGCTGGGCGATTCGTTGCTGCGGCCACTTTGCGTTGCTAGAGTCTGATAATCCTGGCGCAGACTCTTGCTGAAAGTGCCGATGCCGCTGAGGGCGTGGGCAGCTGTCGAACAGTGCGGCGTGATGGGCGACGACGCGGATGCCGTTGGTGCGGATGCGGTTGGGGATATGAATGTGGATGTGGGTGTGGATGCCGGTGCCGGTGTATGGGTACGCGTGGGCGTAGACACAATCACTATACTGCTGGCCGGCCTGCCCTCCGTATCCGAATCGTTATCGATGTCGTTGTCACTCGCGGTTCTCTTCTCGATGCGTATTTGCGAGATATTCCCGGGTACGGATCCGGATCCCGATTCGTATTCGATTAATTTGCGCGACGTGGTAGCAGAGGAGGAGGAGGTGGATGATGTGGACTTGGTCGTTGTGCTGGTTATCGTTTTGTGGCTTACAATTTTCCGGGGCTCTTCCGTCGAAGAACCGCGCAATTGGCACGCTGCAGCTGGACTAACTTGAGTTTTCGGACCCGTTTGCGGTTGCTCCTTCGTGCCAATTGGCGTGGATGTTAGCATTGTCTTCGTGGTGCCCAGCGCTAGTTCCCTGGGCCGCTGCCTTTGGGGGGTTAGGGTTGGCTCGGCGGCAGCGGCGGCAGCGGCGGCGGCGGTGACGTTGCCACCCACCTGGACAGTTGTTTGCTGGTATAAACGCCGGCGGGGGTTGCTACCACCGACGGTAATGTCAATGTTGCCGCCGCCCGTTGCCATGGACAACTCCTGGCGACCACCAAACGAGTCGGTTTCGTCCCTTAGGTGGCTATCCGCCTCAGCCAGTTCACTTTCCTGCTCCAGTTTGATCAGAATCCTTCGTCCGCCGGCGGTTAGATCCACGCTCCTCGGTGGCGTCACACTGGAACGCTCGCTGGAGTAACTGGAACGCGACCAGGATGGTGAATCCCTGGGCGATACATAGCCCTCGCCGTGGCGGTAGATCTTCTCCTCGGCATAGCCACCATCGCTGGTCATCGAGGAGGTGATGATGGTGCGGACTCCATCCGCTGAGGGCACTTCGCGCACAGTTCTTTCGCCTTCGAGGAAGCTCTCCAGTTCCTTGACCTCCTTTTTCTTGGTCCTGCGAGTGGTTCTCAGGGTCACATTGAACGGCGACAGCTGCTCCTCCACGTTGCCCTGCTCCGCACCAGGACTCATGCGACTCGTGGTGCGGAGGGTTACGTTGAAAGGACTAGCTACCTGCTCGCTGGTCACCTCCACTCGTCGCGGCTCCAGCTGAGGCGGAGGAGTGGTGTGCCGGAGCTGGACCTGCTGGAAGGCCAGCTTGGCTGCCTCCGCCTCGGCCAAGCCGCGTTGCCTCTCCTGGCGCAGTCGTCGCTCAATCTCATGGACGTCTATCTCGAAGGGATTCTCGGCATCGAAGTCATCCTGTTGGTCATCGGCCAGACGCAACTCGTCCGAGCTCAGCTCGGCGGGTCGCTTGACAGGATTGGAGCCCTCCGACCACACTTTTTCGTACTGTGCCACCTTCTGACGCAATCGTTGTTGGTTTGGCGATGGAGAAGGCTCCGCCAGGACGAACTCCTCCCGATTGGAGCTGCTGGACGTGGTCAGGGATGTGGTGATGGTTTTCATATAGGTACGCGTCACCGTCGATGTCTCCAGCTGTTGGCTCTCCTGACTCTGCACCTTCTCCATCTCCTCCTCGTCCAGTTGTTCTCTCGAGGACTGCTGCTTGTGCTCATGCGCACGACGCCGGCGAACAGCTGGGATTGGAGGAGGCACGTCATCGCCTCCGCCAGCTGCCTGTCCTCCGCCGGCATCTACGGTTGTTGTTGTTGGATCCTTGTGCTTGGATCCTGGATCTCCGCTATCAGCCATAATGGCATTGGTTTCGCTAATTGCCCCTTTTCAAGCCAAATTGTCATCGGTTACTGGGTTTTCTTTGAGGTTCCTGTCCTGTCCTGTTCTCACTATCCTTTCTCTCTCTCTCTCGCTCCCTCAGTCTCTCTCCTTCGAATTTCCACAAAATGCAGAATTGATTTTTCTCACGCAACGCACACACAAAAAACACACACACCCGGACTTTTCCTTTGCCAGCCAAATTTTCCTTTGAACAACCCTTGAATGGCCTTCAGTTTCTTCTTGCCGTTTTATTTTTTCGGCGCACACGTAATTCCAACTTTAATTTGCTTAAAAGCAAACCACACACACGCTTCTCCTGGTTTTTTTATGGAGCTTTCGGGGGGCTCTGGGGTTTTATTAGGAGACAATGCCAAAAGCGCACATGAGATTATCTCACGCGGTTAGGTAAGAAATCTCTTACGTATTTCGTATTTTGAATTTAACTCTCAAAGTTCTCACTCTGCCCCCGAAATAAGATTCAAATTGGGTTTGGTTGCTTTTTTATTATTTGCTGCTGGTGGTTGGGCAGGCGGCTTTATCACATTGTGGCCCGACGCTCCGCGTTTTCAATCCGCTGTCGCAGAAAGCCGGTTCGATACTGAACCCAGCGTCGGCGACTACCTTCAATGTGCTACGCCTTGTCCAGTCCACCAGAGCAGCAGCTCTCCTCGCATAGTAATCGTAGTAAAGCTCATGTTTCCTCCCAGAGTCTGTGGGCTCCCCTCTGCATGGGTATTTATGAAACGCCCAGAGAGGCACAGAGAGTGCCAGAAAAGCCGCAGAGAGCTTGAGACTCGGCGAGAGAGTTTTATTTACGCATTTTGATGGATGTTGTGTTTACCGCTCCGGCACGTTCTCACCGAGTTCGAGCCAAGACACCGCTTTGTTATTATTTGGGGTCAGTGGCGCAGTAGCCGGCTTTTCATAAGGGGATGGGAGAGGGATGTACCACCACGAAATATTTTTTGAATATATTTCGAACAGAACTTAATTCTTTTAAAATCTTTATCTAAATCAGAGTTAACCAGAGCCCAGATCCGGCACAGAAATTAAATAGATCTGAGTAAGGCGAGATACATATATGCTTTTTTGATTGAGGGGGTTGTTATCCATATTATTTATTAAATTTGTTAGAGAAATTGAAGTAAAAAAACCGTAATCTTCGGTTGTAGCCACTTTTAAACAAAAAAAATTATTTTTTTAGTCATATTAAAGTTATTAAAGCAATATTACAACAAAAAAATATGCCATATTGTTTTCTATTAATTTTGTATTATTTTTCATTCAAATAAATTCAAATCTAAGGTGCCATTATTTATGGCCTGATTCTGCTTTGAAAAGGAACACATACATATATCTTAAATAATATACAACATAAATTACACTTATGTACATATTTAAGAGACTTAAAATCGGTACTTAAAAATGTAAATACAATAATTTGTCTTTAAAATAACACACATCTACAAATTCGTATATTACACATTAACGAATAATACACAAATTAGTTTCATAGCTCTACAAAATATTGTGACACTTATTAAATGTTCCCCCATTTAAAAATACCACTTTAAATTGCCATTAACTCTATGTATTGCATTCAATAACAAAATGAGCTAAAGTTTATAGGGTGGTAAAATGTTGCCAGATAACACGGCGTAGTTTAATCAGTTTACTCTCTGGCCTCCCAGAGAGCGAGCAATAAATAGCTTTCCCCCAAAACAAAATGCTCTCTGCACTTCTCCATGAATGGGTGGCCTTTGAATGCCACCGAAAGTTCTTAAACGCCGCCCCTGGGTCTGAGGTAATTGTAATAATTCTCTTACACCTTTTACGGCGTGACATCATGAAGCGTGAGAAAGCATCACCCTTGGTCGGTGGTTGTGTTATGCCCTTATGGATTATTATTATTATAAGCCACAACCCTGATGGATCGGTTACCAATTGAGAGACACTTAAAATGCAAATGGAGAGAGCGAGAGCAACTGAGAAAATGTGGGTCAGCGCATGGCAAAGCTCAACTTACAGCGGCAATTAATGAAAGTCATTCATGAATGCAAAGGCGGAGAGGAGAAAAACCAAAACAAATGCTCGTTTTTCTTCTTTTGCGTTTGAAGTTTACATAATCACAAAAAAAAAACGAGTTTGTCGCGTATTTATAAACCAAACCAGACAAATGACGTCACGGTTTGGTGACTGCATTGCATCTGATATGTCTGACTTTATTTTTGTAGTCGAGTTTGGCCGAGGCTGGCCCTGAAATATCTGTATTAGAGTTGCAATTCAAATGGCCTAAAGCACTTTCAGCTTGTAACGCAATTTAATTTGTTCATTTGTTATGCATAGATAAATTCTAAGCCCCACAAAGGTCATCGAATGAATATTAATTATTGATTTGAAAGTAATCAAGTTCGTTTTGGCAGCTCAGATAGAAGTTTCACAAGGAGCAACGAGTCCAAAGCAAGAAAGGGATCTTGACTTGATTCCAGCTCAGCAGAAAGACAATTCAAGATGAATAATTAATATAATAACAATAAAATAAAACAAAGTGAATATTTGCTGATGTAACTTTATATTGGTTCTTCGAGTCTAAATTCTTAAGGTTAAAATAACTATAAACATATATATGGCATAAACCAAATAACTTATTTGTTAGATTCTAATTTCTAAAATTGTAAAGATTTTTAATTGACATTTGCTTTGCTTCAGCAGCAGTTGAAGACACAGATCTAAGTCGGTTTCCTAGCAAATAGTGCCCTACAACGACCTCGATCTAAATATATAGCAGAGCATAATAAAAGCCAATCCGAAAAAGGCAACACTACGATTTATCTCAACTCCACCGGCTGATGATGTAAAATGATTAATACCCAACTTGACTAGTTGGGTGGCTCCTTCAACAGCCAAAGGAAGAAGTATGGAGACAGCAGCTCCACCTTGAGCTCGTACTCCATCCACAGTGACGGTGGTGACCTTTGCCCTATTGTATCTCTGCAGCAAATTATCGGCTTCCCGTCTTTCCTGGGCAGTGAATTGAATACGATGACGGTTGAGCTGGTAAAATTTGGCCAGACGATCCAGATTCCGCTGCTTCTCTACTTTACTGACTGATGGATTGCCGAAGATACGCATCATTGTTCTAGCTTCAGACGTAAATCGATCCTCTCCTTGAGTGTTGCCTACACGCATCAGGAACACTCCACAAAGGACAGCAAGGAGGCTGCAATTTTAAAGTTATTATTGTACTTGCCAGAACACTTGTATTTAACTAATAATTACCACAAACTAATTGAACGGTTCATGGCTGGATTCACTTGTCACACGACTGCCACACGAGGATGTAAAAGTATTTTAATTTCAATCTGCGAAGGAAACTCGCAATTTATACCCTCTGCGGGTGCCCTTCTTATCAGCAGCACGACAGAATAAAGACGATTTTATATAGTACAATCGAACGTTGATTCCGAATATATGTAAATAATTTCACTTGGTACGTAAGAAGGTATGCTAGGTCTTTTCAAATATGTATGTAGGATAATAATTTATTATTAAACTTACATTCCGAATAGGTAAAAAAGTATTGAGTATTTACAGAACATATTTCTTAACCTATATAAATTATTATTAAATATTTAGTATTCTGAAATCTGCATTGCGAGGTACTTTAAGGTCGAATTTGTGCACCTTGTTGTCTGAATTGAAGCAAACAAATCAATTATAAAAACCATAACCAAAATTTCTTGGAATTAATTTCACATGATTATGTTTTTAATAGGTACGTGGAATTGGCTATCAAGAATGCTTCTTCAAATATACAACAATCTTCATCTTTGATCTTTTATATTTGATGTTTAACCAGAAATGAATCTAACTTCGGCAAGCAGAAGTTTAAATACCCTTGCAGTAAGTATTTAAAATTTTGTATATTTAAGGATTGCAGTTCTTTTCGCTTTAGCGTGTTCTTAGATTCTATAAATGTTGAGCCAAATATGTTGACAGTGAAAAATGTTGCGCAACAACTAAATGTTGCCAGCAACAAAACTTTCAAAATAAATTAATTCATATATGTACATATTCCTATGGCAGCTATATGAAATAGTAGTTCGATCTTGAGAAAATTAAAAACGAAATTTTAGAACAATACAAAATGGCCATATCTCAAATTATATGAAAATATGTTGAAAATTGGCAAAGTTATAATTTTTTTCCTCAACAATTTCCGATTGTTCCTATGGCAGCTATATGATATAGTCGTCCGATCCGACCCGGTCCGACATATATAGTAGTAAGAGCATATAGAAAACTATCTGCAAAGTTTCATTCAGATAGCTTTAAAACTGAGGGACTAGTTTGCGTAGAAACGGACAGACAGATGGACATGGCTAGATCGACTCGGCTGTTGATGCTGATCAAGAATATACATATATACTTTGTAGAGTCGGAAATGTCTCCTTCATTGCGTTGCAAACTTCTAACTAAAATTATAACACCCTGCAAGGGTATAATAAAAACTGCTTTCTGATGGTATTAAAGAAATTATTTACCGGGTGTACCGGTAAGGTCAAGATTCAATTGTCTCGATATGGAAGATTTGTTGTGATAGAGCATTTTTTTTTTTTTATTATTTGCTTGCTATGACATGTGTGAAAAATATTTAGTATAAATCAAGTCATTGAACAGACAAGATCATATTTTTTAATCGTGTTAGACATCTCGAGTTTTGTACCAGAAAGTGATGAATTTTAATTTATCTAAATTTTAATTTAATTTTTTGTTTTCATTTGAAGAAAAGTGCTGCAGAGTCGCATCGAATGCTTGTGATTATGCTTTATCAGAAGCAACTTGCAAAAGATGGTTTTAACGGTTCAGAAATAATGATTTTGATGAAGAGAAATGAAGAGCTTGGAAGACCACCAAAAAAGTTTGAAGACGCCAAATTGCAAACAATTTTGGGTTAAGATGACACTTTGAGTCAACAGCAAATGGCAGAAATATTAAATGTTGCAAAACAAACCATTTCTGACCGTTTAAGAGCTAAAGGAAAGACCCAAAAGTGTGGAAAATGGGTGCCCCATGAATTGAATGAAAGACAGATGGAAAACCGAAAAAACACTTGTGAAATTTTGCTTCAAAGACACGAAAGAAATTCGGTTTTGCATCGAATTGTTGATGGCGATGAAAAATGGATTTATTTTAAGAATCCTAAACGGAAAAAACCATGGATTAGTCCGGGACAACCATCACCATCGACTGCAAACCCAGATCGATTCGACAAGAAGACAAAGCTCCGTGTTTGTTGGGACCAGAAAGGTGCAGTGTACCACGAGCTCCTTAAACCTGGTAAAACAGTTAATACTTTTCGCTACCGGCAACAAATGATCAATTTGAACCATGCATTGATAGAGAAACGACCAGAATGGGCCAGAAGACACGGCAAGGTAATTTTGCTCCATGGCAATGCTCCTGCACACAAAGCAAACCGGTTCAGGATATTGGCCAAAAGCAATGACCGATATTTTTAATACTAGAACATAGAAATTAATGCTACCACATATCAAGTTTCGTTGCTTCTGAGAGGCAACCAAGTTCTTCAAATATTTATCACCCTAGAAACTGTCAAATCAAATAGAAAAATAGTGCATAAGTTGAGAAAATTTATTTATTTAATTTCATCAAATATTTGTGTATACATATTTGTCAAGAAGACTACCAAGTTTTACAAATTTTCATATATAATTCTTCGATTTAATTACAGAGATGGGGACCTACATATATATCAGGCGATGATACAAACTGTTAAGATTTTTCAATGACATTTGCTTTGGTATTCATCAGCAGTTGAAGAGACAGATCTAAATCGGTTTCCTGGCAACTATTGCCCTAGAACGACTTCGATCTAAATATATAGCAGGCCATAATAAAAGCTAAGCCGAAAATGGCAACACTACGATTTATCTCAACTCCGCCGGCTGATGATTTCAAATGATTAACACCTAACTTGACTGCTTCGATGGCTCCTTGAACAGCCACTTCAGCAAGGATGGACTTAGCCAGACCACCTTGAACTGGTACTCCATCCACAAGGACGATGGAGGCATTTACCTTCTTGTATTCCTGCAGCAAATGATCAGCTTGCGCTCTTTCCTGTTCAGTGAATTGAATACGATGACGGTTGTGCTGGTAAAATTTGGCCAGATGATCCAGATTCTGCTGCTTCTCTACTTTACTGACTGATGGATTGCCGTAAATACGCATCATTTCTCTAGCTTACATTCCGAATAGGTAAAAAAGTATTGAGTATTTACAGAACATATTTCTTAAATTATTATTAAATGTATATTATTTTGAAGTCTGCATTGCGAGGTACTTTAAGGTTGAATGTTTGCAACTTGTTGTCTGAATTGATGCAAACAAATCAATTACAAAGACCATAAGACAAAGTTCTTGGAATTAACTTTACATGATTATGGTTTTATAAATACATTGAATGGGCTATCAATAATGCTTCTTAATATATAAAACAATCTTCATCTTTGACCTGATATATTGGATGTTTAATAACAACAGCTTTCTGATAGTAATAAATAAATTATCTTTACTTTTAATTAAGCCCTACAACATTATCACCCTAGAAACTGTCACATCAATTAGAAAAATAGTGCATAAGTTGAAAGAATTTATTTATTTAATTTCATCAAATATTTGTGGATACATTTTTGTCAAGAAGACTAGCAAGTTATCAGTTTTCGCGATTTTCATCAACTCCGCTTGCAGTAGTAGTTTTCTCTTTGTTAGCAAACTTAATTACAAGTCCTTTAAAATCATCATCAGAAGTAATTGAAATGTTTACAGTTCTTTCTTTAGATGGTGCCCTTTCCCTTTTCCTTTTCTGTCTGTACTTCTCCAGCACTCGATCAGCCATTTGCCTTTCCTCATCGGTTACGTCAATTCGATCACGATTTTCCTGATAAAATATTGCTAGCCGTTCCAAATACTTTTCCTTGATATCTTCACTGACCGATGGATCTAAGTAAATACTCTTCATTTGCCGAACAGTGACTGAATACTGATCCCCTTGAGTGCTGCCTTCACACATCAGGATCACCGCCAGCACACCGACAGAAAGGAAGCTGGAAGGTGGACTTGTAAAAGGACTTGCCAGGATTATTTTACTTAAATCATAATTACCACACACTAGTTGAACGTCTCATGGCTGGTTTGGTTTGGGTTTGCTCGTTACGATTGAACTTGAAAAAGTATACTAAAGTATACACTAAAATTGCACCCAATTTATACCATCTTCCCATAGACTTCTTATCAAAAGATGAGTCCTTTCCGAGAAATGTACTTTTTCGGAAACTGTCTATCTCGGAAGAAGAATTTCCCTAGATTTGAACTGTCTGATCCAAAGTATTTAATATAAAACATTCTATAATTTTGATCTACTATATTTGATGTGTGATAACAACAGCTTTCTGATGTTATCAAATAAATTATATATACCTATGATTAAGCCCTAGAACATAGCAAAGTATGCTAAAAAATTTCAGGTTTCGTTGTTTCTGCGAGGTAACCAAATTCTTCAAATAATTGTCACCCTAGAAACTGTCGCATCAAATAGAAAAATAATGCATAAATTGAGAGAACTTATTTATTTAATTTCATCAAATATTGTTGTATATATTTTTGTAAAATTTTCATATACTTTGATACAAGCCAAACCGAAAATATCAGTTTTCGCGATTTTCATCAACTCCGCTTGGAGTAGTAGTATTCTCTTTGCTAGCAAACAATTACAAGTACTTTAAAATCATAAACAGAAGTAGTTGAAATGTTTAGAGTTCTTTCTTTAGATGGTGCCCTTTCCACGAAATTCTATATGTACTTCAAAAGCAATCGATCGACCATTTGCCTTTCCTCATCGTTTATGTCAATTCGATCACCATATTGCTGATAAAACGTTGCCAGCCGTTCCAAATTCTCTTCCTTGATATTTTTACTGACTGTATACTGATCCCCTTGAGTGCTGCCTGCACACATCAGGATCACCGCCAGCACACCGACAGAAAGGAAGCTGGAAGGTGGACTTGTGAAAGGACTTGCCAGGATTATTTTACTTAAATCATAATTACCACACACTAGTTGAACGTCTCATGGCTGGTTTGGGTTTGCTTGTCACGATTGAAATCGAAAAAGTATACTAAAGTATACACTAAAATTGCACTTTATTTATACCATCTTCCCATAGACTTCTTATCAAAAGATGAGTCCTTTCCGAGAAATGTACTTTTTCGGAAGAAGAATTTCCCTAGATTTGAACTGTCTGATCCAAAGTATTTTATATAAAACATTATACAACTTTGATCTTCTATATTTGATGTTTGATAACAAAAGCTTTCTGATGTTATTAATGAAATTATTTATACTTATGATTAAGATTAAGAAAAATAGTCCATAAGTTGAGAGAATTTATTTATTTAATTTCTTCAAATATTTGTGTATATATTTTTGTCAAGAAGTCTAGTAAGTTATACAAATTTTCATATACTTCGATTTAACTACAGAGATGCGGACTTGAATATATAGCAGGCGATAATACAAGCCAAACCGAAAATTAAGTTTCCGCGATTTATATCAACTCCGCTTGTAATAGTAATCGAAGTTTTAAAGTTCTTTTGGGTAGAAAACTGAATTTGAATTTCATCCCAATCATCATCAGTGGTAATTGAAATGTTTACAGTTCCTCCTTGTAAAGGTACCCCTTCCGAAAAGTTCTGATTGTACTTCTCCAGCAATTGATCGGCCCACTGCCTTTCCTCTTCGTTGAGTTGAATTCGATCATGGTATTGCTCATAAAAGCTTGCGAGGCTTTGCATATTCCCTTGTTTGGTCTCTTTACTGACTGATGGATCTCCGTAAATGCGAGCCAATTCCCGAAATTTGGTCATATACTCGTCCCCTTGAGTGCTGCCTTCACACATCAGGATCACTGAGAGCACACCGAGCACAAGGAAGCTGGAAGGTGGACTTGTGAAGGACTTGCCAGGATTATTTTAGTTAAATCATAATTACCACACACTAGTTGAACGTCTCATGGCTGCTTTGGGTTTACTTGTCACGATTGAAAACGAAAACGTATTCTAAAGTACACACAAAAAATTGCACTTAATTTATACCATCTTCCCATAGACTTCTTATCAGGAAAGTTTCAAAGTTTCAATGAAATATGAGTTTTCTCTGGATGGATTATCAAGAAAAGGAATTCACCAGATTTGGCACTGCGACCCTTCGTTTCCAAATAAAATTGAGCATTTTCGGCGGATAAGTTTCCAAAGAAGCTTATATCGGTTATCATTTCGTTATTAATAGTGATGAATAAACAAAATACTCTTTACACTGACCGAAACTTGAGAATATCTGCCACTTGAAATATCATGTAAAGTCAAAATATGTAAGGAACATTAATAATCCGAAAGTAAACAACGGTGGCAACAACAATAGTTTGCCCCCTGAAAATGTAGGCAATAATATCGCCACAAAGTGGCGTCTTCTTGAGAGAATTCACATGTTTGTTTCAATTTTATGGCATCATTTTGTTTACGAGCCACTTCGGTGGGGTGTGAGCCACTGTGCAAGCTGTAAAATCTTAAAGAGGTAGCTACTTGTAGGGCCCTCAGCAATTTGTTGTTACAAAAACAATTCATTTTCATTTGGCTGAGGTATATCGGAAGCAATGTTCGATGTCTTCCACTCAAAGCACGTAATAATGTTAGCCAGACCAAAGGGTGAGATGCCACGATTTTAATTTTAAATTCAACATTTCCTCTAATCTAAATTTTTGACTTTGCATTTTCTCCTTGAATCGGTGATCCATCCACAAAGTTCTGCTTGTTCTTTATCAGCAATTGATCCGCGCATTCTTTTTACTGCGGGAAAGACAACAACCTTGATCTTCAATATTTTATTTTTGATAACAAAAGCTTACTGATGTTATCAAATAAATTATTTATTCTTATGATTAAGATTAAGATAGAAAACTAATACATACAAAAGTTGAGAGAATTTATTTATTTAATTTCTTCAAATATTTTTGTACCTATTTTTAGTCTAGTAAGTTTAGTAAGTCTAGTAAGTTATACAAATTTTCATATACTTCGATTTAACTACAGAGATGCGGACCTAAATAAATAGCACGCGATGATACAAGCCAAACCGAAAATTGAGTTTCCGCGATTTTTATCAACTCCGCTTGTAATAGTAATATAAGTATTAATGTCTTTTTTGATAGAAACCGGAATTCGATCATGGTATTCCTTATAAAAGCGTGCGAGGCTTGGCATATTCTTTTGTTTGGTCTCTTTACTGACTGATGGATCTCGGTAAATGCGAGCCAATTTCCGATATTCAGTCATATATTCGTCCCCTTGAGTGCTGCCTTCACACATCAGGATCACCGAGAGCACACCGAGAGCAAGGAAGCTGGAAGGTGGACTTGTGAAAGGACTTGCCAGGAAATTTTTACTTAAATCATAATTACCACACAATAGTTGAACGACTCATGGCTGCTTTGGGTTTCCCTGTCACGATTGAAAACGAAAACGTATTCTAAAGTACACACTAAAATTGCACTTAATTTATACCGTCTTCCCATAGACTGCTTATCAGAGGAGAAGCAAAAAAGATTAAATGAAATATGAATTGTCGCGGTATTGATTATCAAGAAAAGGAATTCACCAGATTTGGCACTGTGACCCTTCATTTCCAAATAAAATTGAGCATTTTCGGCGGCTAAGTTCCAATAATAAGTAATAAGTCGCATAATGCATATAATGCATATTCATAAGCACAATATTATATAACAAGATTAATTTCTATTCTATTTCTGGTATTTCTTTTTATTCTTAATTCAAATAATCAGTAACATTCGCACAAGCCAATAACCGGACGTACCCTATAAGCTAAGTCGTTATAGATGGATTCTACTGTATATCCAATTCCAGCACTCAATTCAACCAAACAAACACTTTTATTTTGGCATAAACAATTGTTTCCGTTCTTGAAAAAGTTCACATTTCACCAGATTCAATGATATTTCCTTTTGCTCGCGTTATATAGTACATATATTAGATGTTCGATGTCTTCCATTTATTTCACACCTAGCCATAAAGTTTCCCAAATTAATGGGAAGGCAAATGCTTCTTGCTCTTCAAATATTGACTTCAAGACATCACAAAAAGCTTCTCTAAACAGAAAATGCCGACCACATATATATTTTTGCAGCTTGAGGCCACACATTAGTTGACGAGAGCATTAAAGAATTATGAATTCCTTTTAAGATTAGCCAAAATTTTGTTTGCACAAAAATTAAGCTATGTAAATCATATAAACTATTGGCCATTAATAAACATTCAGTCAGAAAAGCAATTAAGAATATGAGAAAAATAGCCAAGTGTCAACAATTTGTATTTATTTGAATTGTGGCTTTAGCATTAACCTTTGTACATATCATAGTCTGTTGATAAAGCATTTCTAAGTGATTTAAAAAATACAACATTTAATTAGTTATATTCCATAAATTCAATCGTAGATATTAGTCCATGATCTGTTTTTAAAATCTAAGCTTGTTTAGCACCTGTGATCTCTAGGTTAATGATTAGGATTTTGGAATTTAATCGAATAATTCCCTGAGGCAAATTTTGAAATGAAATAAGAAAACTAAGCAGCTGTCAACAAATTTGATTTGTTTGAATTGTGGCATTTGCATATGTCTAGATGTCATCATCCAAAGCCGCCATTCTACGTGCGAAAAATGACAAAATTAGTTTATAGAATTACCTATTTATAACGATCCCACATGGTGTATATATATAGCTATACACATCGAATCTTTCGCATTTGATATAGGCTCGCGTGGGTGTTGGGCAAAACGTTTAGTGTAAAATATATTTGCAACGAAAATGAATAAATTAAAAAACGTTTTTATTTTAAAATTTGGAAATTCCAACAAGATTCTTTTCCCTCACATTTTCATATGAAATCATTAAATAAAGCTGTCAAATTGTTTGTTGTAAACATGACATGGGATTACAAAGGAATATAAAATAAATCAAATATTAAGTTTGCAAGTTTGTATTATTATTATTATTATTATTTATACTTCCTAAATAGCTTACAAAATATCTGAATAAATCCCCTAAAATCCCTTTCTCTCCCAGAAAATGTTTCATATATTGTAAAAACACACAAAACGAATCCATGTGTTGTACATTTAAATCCCAAAGCAAACATGCCAAGCGGGACAAGTAGAAAACCCAGAAAACTCTAAAAAGAACTCTATTTTTAATCGCATATCTTCCCGTGACAAGACAAGTTCGAGTAAAGCAAGCCAAAAAAAATAAAAAATTAAATTAAAATAAGACAAAATAGCTTAAGAGAAAAACTCAGATAAATTTGAAAATAAACCAGAAAGCAGGGCGAGAAAATTATACGAAAATAGCACAACAGCCAGCCCAGTCTCCCGTCGTCCCTTGAGATATATATTTCATACCAAACAAGCGTCTAAAAATAAGATGGCCCAAAAGTGATTCAAAAGGAGGCAGCAGCAGCAGCAAGATGCAGGCCCAGTTGGATCGGCGGAAACTGTGAGACAATGGAAATAAAATCAGATCGAGCAAATGCAGTTATATAAATAAACACAATAAAGCCATTTCCATCAGTGACATCAGTACCGACCGGACCTGGCATCATCACCTGCCTGCCCATTGGAACTATTTGAAACGCATTCACACTGCGCCGTACTTTGCCGAATAACTCGTTGCGTTTCAATCATTAAAAAATGATCTCACTGCTCAACGAGCCACAGACAAAGGCCCCCAGAGCCTTGTCTATCAATCAGCCTCACACAAAGTGAGATCACACGCTTTACAATTAATTACATTCGACTTGTGCCGGTAATCGTTGCTAAAAGGAAATCCGATTTATCCATTGTCCTCAGTAATTAGAAAGCGATAAAGCAGAAAATTCGGAAATGGTTTAAGTTGAAAGGAAAATTCGAATTCATGTGCACACGTTCGAAATTTGTATTACAAGAACATCTTTAACACAATATTTTATTTTCAACAATAAAAGTTTAAACGAAGTTATTCTATTCTTTAGAAAAGTCCGATAACCGGAAAGATAAAAAATCGGTTTACATATCGGCCTTTGCATCACATATCAATACAGTCACGATATATCGTTATTCCTACTTAAGAATTCGGAATCGGAATCGGAATTCGGATCATATATTTTCTGAAGATATTAATTGAAACCTATAAGATTCACCTACAAAATATACAACACTAACTACATTATTAATATTATTATTAAGTACACTATTACCATCAAATAACTAAGCAAATATGTTTACTTGGCCCACCCTCATGCCTTGGTAGGTGCAAAATATTAAATAACCGATTATCTCATTCCCAGCACTTGCGAATTGTTAGAAAGTACACAAAACTATATATAATGAATGAATGTATGTGAGCATAACAATTCATCGATTCATTTGGCATTCGATGTGTTTGGCCCCCGTATTGGCGATTGCAATTTGCACGATTGCCAAAAAAAATTTATATTCTGCTTCCATTTTGGCGACAACACATTATGTCATTGCCTTGAGGTGATGTGCCCACAAAAATAGCCAAAATAATAATAATGTTCGAACCGAAAGGCACTTAAAAAGCCAGCGAAAGGTGAAAGAGAGCCAAAGAATCTAGGCCATAGTCTACTTTCGAGCAATGATGTCAGCAGGATGGGATGATGGCCGACGGCGCTGAAGATGGGAGAAGGAGAAGATAGGAACGTGGGCTGCTGTCTGGGTCAAGTTCGGTTGACATTTACATTCGCTTTCGCCCGCTATGCTCCGCTCTGATTCAACAAAGTTCAATGCTTTGCCAAGAGAAAATCAAATATTTTACATGTTATTTGTGTGTTGAATGGGAGGGGAACCACAACTGATGGCTGTCAACTTAAAAAAACAATTCTAGAATGCCAATGACTCAGAAGATGCACTCGGAAAAAGAAAGGCTACAGAAGAAACGTAGGGAAAGCTAAGGAAATGGAAATCAAAGGGATGAAATCCTTTAGATTTCGAATTAAATCTGATTCTTACACTACAAAATAATGTCTTGCTCTTTCGTTTAATTTTTTCCTTTACAGAATTATTCATAAATACTTTGAAAACACATAAAATATTATTTTAAAAAGAGTTTTCTTTAGAAATTATTTCATAATCCCACCCAGAAAATTCTCCATTACTTATTCCTACAATAAAGAATCATAATTTTCTCTTGAAAAACTCACCTTGCAACTGCAATATCGTCATCTGATATTCGGCAAGCTTCTCGTCGATGTAGTCCTGCGATTGATTCGCTATAATTTCGGCTGTAGACGGACCGAACTCCTCTTCGTCATCGTAAATCACATAGGATTTAGGTTGCGGAGGCTCCAGCGGTACGCCCACGAAATCGATCTGATCCTGGGCCAGTCCGTGTCCTCCGTGTTGTCTCGGTTGCGGTGGAATCACCGGCGCTCCTCCCTGCTGCTGCTGGTAATATTGTGGCGGCGGTGGTGCCTGTTGTGGATGGTGGTACAGGGGTGTCTGTCGATTGCTGTAGTTAAAATCCGAGCTGGGTGTCTGGCACACAATGGGCGATGGTGTTGGCGACAGCTGAAACGAGCTGGTCGGCTGAGCTCCATACGAGTTCTGGTGCTGTAGGGGCGCCGGTCGAAAGGGACGAGGTGGTGCCGGCGATGCTCCTGTCCCAGCTCCGCCATAGTAACCACTTGGCTGCTGCTGCTGCTGGTAAGGAGCCGGCGATTGATTGCCACCCGGCCACTGAGGTCGTGGATGGGGTATATTGGTGCTACCACGCTGGCCCCTCACTTGGTTGATTGGAGCCGGTGACATCGCATGCCCAAAGGGCCGAGGCCCTGAAATAATTGGCGGCGGACTCGGTGCCGTCGTCCAGGGTGAAGGTGGACGGTAGAGGAAGGTTGACGGCGACGGAGAGGCGGGATTCTGAGCACGTGGATTCCAACCACGTGGCCCATTCCCATACGGCGGCGGTTGCTGCCCGGACATCTTAATGGCAAACGGAGATCAGACGTTCCAAATTTTTAGCGGATTCTTTTGCTGGGTTTTATTTCGAATTTATATTGAATTCACAAAGACTTTTGGACGTGGGGCTATGGGTTTTTAATTTAACATATTACACTGGCGAGAAAAAAATATAAATATGAGATTACCATTCTAAATTGTCACTTGAAGTCACAACTATTAATTATAATTAATTAATTCATGTTTATGTAAGCCACAAGGCTGGCAAAGTCATAGCGAGTTTGACGACATTTTCACCAAGAAAACACGACATGAAAACTGTGCAAAAATCATAAATCATAATTTGTTCATTAGCCAGAGAGACAATCACCTGAACATCCAACCCAATTATGTCAAGTGGACAAAATAGCCTAAGAAATAGGCAAAAGAGAAACATAAATAAATCATGACCTATTCTAGAAAGCGGTTAGCTCACTAATTTCGCCAGAGAAATACGCACATATCTGTGGCCTGCATATAGCTTAGATATATAGATCCTAACGGAAGTGATATAAACATTTATACAATCTTTAAAAATGGCGCTGACGTTGGCCGCTGAGCGGTTTTCTTAGTTTCCAGAGAGAGCCAAACATTTATTTCAGTTAGTTGTCACATATATTAGTGAAAATATGTACGTGCCAGATAATTTACAATGCTTGAAAATTAACATTATGCCAAAGATTGAAAGGAAAAATCGAGTGAGCAGCTTCTTGGATTAGCTGCTGTCAAAATTGTTTGAAGGCCTCAAAAAAAAAAAATTCGAAAAAGTCGATGATATATTCTTGGCAGAGTGCGGAGGAAGGAGACCTTGAGAGCACTCACAACTCAAATCATTGATGATAATAATGTTGGATGAGCCGAGAAAGTGAAATTAGCAAAAGTTTCAGCAGAGGGAAATTTCAAATAATTGTTTTTCAAGTAAATTGTTTCGTCTAAATTAAAATAGAACAAATAAACAAAGCATGGAAATAGGAAAACAAACTATAAACTTGATGGAAACTTTATAGATGAGCAAATATCTTTTTTTTTTCCAAATAAAAACTAAAAGTTGAATATTAGAAAAGTTATTGGCCTTCAAGTGAGTCTTTAACATACAAATTGTATTTGAAATTGGCAAATATTTCGTCTATATATGATATTTATTCCCCACAAGATATTGCTCATATCCTGCCAACACCACAGTCATCATTTATTTTCGTAATTTTCCAGAATTTTTGCACAGTTTTGCAGCCAAAAAAAAAATTGTATATTCGTCATCTGCTTTCAATATTTCAATTCCTTTATGGATATTCCAAAATTGCACAGTGTAGGCGGCAGGCGGCAACGCGGTCTCTGTGTGTGGATCAGTCGGTCTACCATCGGGCACCACTTAAAAAGCACACGTCCCGCAACGCACCACCGCGACGACGACGATGGGAGAAAGAAAACTCATGCAGACTTTTCACTTTGCGGCGGCGGTTGGTTGCTTTCGAATTATTCAAAAATAGAAATGAACTCAGTTCGTTAAACTTTCGGTCGGAAGAAACCATGCCGAGAGCAGAGCACCGTTCCGAGTGCAGCCTCCTCCTCCTCCTCGCATGCCTCACTTTATTCTGGGACCACTTTTAATTGCCATCCTTCGCTCTTTGATATCCATTCTATTCGCTTGTAGTTCACCATTATTTTGGAGAACATTCTATTTTCTTTTTCATTTTCATTTCTTATTTTCTAGCACCGGAAAACGTGGATAAAACACACACATTTTCTTCCAAGAGCACTTCACACTGTCGATTATGTAACCCATTGGAAAATTGGGCATTTATAGGAGAATTTTCAATGGGGTTTTTCACACACAAATCTCGCCAATTAACTTGTAACCATATTACACACCGTGAATTTGCTTTGATTTTACGCCAGAATTCTTTGCGCGAACAATTCCAATTCAATTTCTATATATGCGTATATATAGAGGCGTGTATATATATATTGTAGATATATATGAGTGTGGATGGCAGGAAAGAAGACTTTTCAATGAAGAACTTTAGATGTTGTAGAGAGGAAGAACCGAGAACAACACTCGACGAGCACGAAACACTAACTGAAATGGCTCCCCAAGCGCCAGGAGGCACCACAGTGCCGATCTTTTGGGGGAAATTTCGAAAACATTTTCGAATGGGAGAAAATTCATGTGGTTCGGGAATTGCACACGAAGATCACCGCACTCGGCCGGCTTTTCTTCGGGGCACATGGCCAATAGGAAAATCATGCTCTTTCTTTCGTCTTTGTTTACATCAGCCATTCTAAACACAAACGGCAATTGGTAGAAGAGCGTGCGAATAAATAAGGCAAAAGCAACACAAAAAAAAGCTAAACAACGAAAAGCGGGAATATTTCTAAGCATAAGAAACTATAGACTTTCCTTTTCTTTCCTTTTGATGTCGCCGCCTCATGAGCGGCGGGAATCCTTTCTACGTCTTTAGGCATCATCATCCGGAAAAGTGGCTTCTGCGCCTGAAAACCAATAAAACTTAGTACAAAGAGTAAATCTATTGCATCGGCACTTACCGTAATTAGTTACAAGCACTGAATAATATTCACAATGGGTAGTTATTAAAATTGCAATACTTAAAGCACTTCAATCACAGAAACTACCAGAAAAAGGCAGCGAATTACAAAAGTTTCTAGTTCCACCTTGACTTCATTCCTCCAGCTTCACATTGAATCACATTGGCTAGCTTTTAAACACTATATTATTTGCTTGTTTTAGTAAAAAGTTACAATTTGCCAAAGTTTCACGGAAAACGACGCCACAAGAAATATCGATGTTTTCGTAAGGATGGTATAATTTTTCACGATCTTTTTTCTTTGCGCAAATATCGAAATTGCGATTTTTTTATTTGATGTTATTCGATTTTTTTGCCAAGCTGCCAGAGGAAATTCTGGTAGAATCGTAATTTACTTATTTATTATTTAATTTATTAGAAAAGAATATTTTGCTTAAAAATTTTGGCACCATAAATAATTAATAATAAAACTATTTACGAAGCCGTTAAAATCAAGAACACCAGGCAAATACGCTATTTGCTCCAACTATCTATCCTCCTCCATAGCTTCCTATTAAATAAGTTAACATTTAGTTATTAACCCATTGTTAGCTTTATATAAATAAATAAAAGATATAAAAAACCCTCTAATTTTTTAAAAGTTTTTATTTTATTTTTTTTTTTAATTTATTTAATGTATTTTTATAATTAATATCACAGTGTAAATAGTAGTAGTATATTCTTTGAACTAAAATTGTGAATTATTAAGGACCGAAAAAGCTTTTAAATTGAAAAACGTTAAGTCAACATGGGCTATCAGAATTTTGAATTAAAAGCCTAATTAATTTTAAAAATCGAAATCAGTTACCTTCTGTCAGTTAATCAGTTAATTCTGACTAATTAAAAATATATAAAACTAGTCGTAAATTAACTGATGTAAATATTAAAGAAAAAGAAAAGAAACTGGTTAAAGTATTATTCAAATCTAAAAAAGACCGTTGTCCGTTAAAATTTGAAATAATTTTCCCAGTAATCTGGCCATTTTGCCACATCCGGTTGACGTAACATCAATTTCGCGTGCTGTTAAGCGCACTGTTAGACAGCATCTGGACTGTTAGGCCAGCTGACTGGCGACTTGTCAAAATACAGAACAAATTTCTTTGGTAAAAAAATGGCCAGCAAGCAATTGGTAAACAATTTGGCCAAGCTCGGCCGCTCGCGCCAGCACTGGATGTCGCCCCTGGCCGCTGCCCGCAATGCCAGCAACCGCAGCGACGTGGAGAAGGTCACACACACCGGCCAGGTGAGCCACAAAACGGATTCCCGTTCAACCCATCCTGCGATTACGCAAACATTGTTTTGGAATATGTATGCAAATAATTTGAATTGAATGGATTTTTAGGTCTTTGACAAGGACGACTACCGCAATGTGCGTTTCACGAACGCCAAGCGATATGTGAACGAGAACTGGGGCATCAACCTGATCGAGGAAGTGCCGCCGAAGGAATGCACAGAGCGTGTGGTGTTCTGCGACGGCGGCGATGGCCCCCTGGGACATCCCAAGGTGTACATTAACTTGGTGAGGTCTAATGCCGTAGTTAACTATTCTGCACTGGGTTTATACTCTCTGTCGTAATTATAGGACAAGCCTGGTAATCACATCTGCGGCTACTGCGGTCTGCGCTTCGTGAAGAAGGAGGGCCATCATTGAGCCGAGTAGCTTGTAAAGCACCTTGAAAACCTGTCTATCCTGTTGCTCTAGTTTAAATCTAACTAAACTGAATAAAATTATACCACAAAATGGCCGAGACTAAGGCGAAATTGGATCGTTTTTAGCAAGGAAATGTGGTCTTGAAAGGATGAATTTGTATATTTTTGTGAAGAAATATAATCGAAAGCACGTTAATTCGATTTCCCCTTGCCTTGCCCTCTAATTTCATAATTCCCTTCAATTTTATGCCCTTTTAATAAGCCAAAACACTCATTTTTGATTGCACAACACTTTATTTTTGCATGATTCTTGAATGTCTTCTAATGCCTGTATGCATTGTGTGTCCTATTTGAAAGTTAGATCTGATCCAAATCAACTTAAATGGTAAAGATTAAACATTAAACAAAATAGATCAGAAACGAAAAATAAACTGAATTAAAAATTCAAAATACTGTGAGTTGAACTCGCGACTGATGCCAGCAGATCAAATCACCACGCGGGTGGTTAAGTATATAGTATAAATATAATATAAAGTATATATAGTGTACAAATAACAAAACTAACTCAATCGTAGACAGTTTATAAACTGGTTTTTGTTGCCTGGTAAAAGCGGTAATAATATATATTGTATAGTGGTTCCTTTTTTTCGCTGCTAAATCACTACGCGGGCACTTTAGATGCTGATGATCGCAGCATTGAGACACACAGATAGTACCACGAATGAATACAATACAATAAATACAATAAATTCCGCCTGTGATGTTTCCTTCCTTTTCTTTCGTTTTTTGGCCTGTGACACGGCTCTCAAACTGAAAATCTCGTACGTTCACGCACACAGCAGCTCAACAAAGAGCCATTGCACCGCTCCGATGATTCCTTCTCCATCTCCACAGCGCATGCGGCGGGAGTTCGAGCTTGGCCTGCGGAGTGGGCCCTGGATGTGGGAACTGAAAGTGGGGGGCGCTGCCGCCGCCGCCGAGGTGGTGGTGGTGGTGCGCCTCTGCCTATCTCACAATTAATATGTGCCCAGTGAACAGCGCCGCTGGACAATAAAATCATGGTCAATAATCGTCGTCGTCATCTGTTGTTGTCTCAAGTGCGTTTCATCTAAAACACCAAACACTAAGGAGAATGTAAACTAAAATATAGTAGGTTCTAATTTGGATGTTGTGTGGATGCGGGACTATGTTGCCGACGAATCGCCTCAGCTTATCCTCGTACTGTTGTTGTTGTTTCTGTTGCTGCAGCAGAGATCGCTTGTCTTGATTGGGGCAATAGTTGTTCACCACTGGTCACCAGAGGTTCCGTGGCATGGCGTAGCCTTCTTTTGTCACAAATATATTGCGATCGCCATCGCGCTGGAGCGCTACCTCCTTCTGCTGAGTCCTCGGAGCCCCTGAGGCGTTCCCCATTCCTGGGGAGTTGTTTCCGCCATCGTGGGTGACAATGGTCTCACGGCGTCCATCAATAACCCGGGTAACCGTAGTGGTCTTATGACCCGACGAATCCTGGGTAACCTTCGTAGTCTCGTAGCTGCCATCCGGCTTGCGCACGGTCTTCGACATGACGCTCTGACTGAACATCTTGGGACCCTGGAGACACAAACAATTACTTACTTCTTTAGAAGGTGAAATTTAAAGAGTCTGCTTACCTGATAGTTGCCATCGAACACCCCACCAAACGGAGTCATTCCACTGCGCGGCAACATCGGTGTCATGGGTGTCATAATGTCCGGCTTGTTGTTCATCGGCGGACGGGGAGGACGAGCACAGGACTTGCTCTCCCCATTGGGGGCAATGGTGCCATGAATGCGACCCATTATAATCTCCTCATCCGTAAGCTTAGCCCGCTGGCAGCTCCTGCGAAGTCCAGACTGATTCGATGGTAAGATGTTGGTTGTTCCTAGGTCGCCTGGCTCTACCACTTTCTCCTCCGGATTCAGCCGCTGAATGAGCGAGTGCAGCTGGTCGGCATAGATCCTGGCAGAGTGAGAGATGTGAGAATCTCCTCCGCATGATAGAAAGTACAATTCGATGTACACTTACTCGCCATCCAGATCGGTGTCCAGGGACATGTCCTTTTGCTGCTCAAACTGCTTCAGGATCTTGCTCTCAAAGCCCGGCTTCAGAAAGTCCTCCTTCAAGTCCCGCTCGAAGCCCTCTGAAAAAGGTTACAAAATATTTTTAATACAAAACTTGACTAAGTTGAGAAGGCCATCTCACCATCGTTGTCGTTCAAAGACTCTAGAAGCCGCTGCAGCTGCCGCTCAAAGTGGCGCTGCATCTCCAGCGGACTGGTGAAGACCTGAAAGGCGAACTTGCGATCGTCGTCGAACAGTTCGTCATCGGTTTCCGCCTCCTCGAACCACTGCGGCTTCCGGAACTCATCCTTATTCGAAGCGGACACAGATGAGCTGAGAATTGGAAAAGGGGAACACAGGGAGAGATGAGATGAGAGGCAATTTCCACCCTTTGGGCTCAATACGCAGCCTCCGTTCCCGCACGCACACACACACTCTACAACACACACACACTCGCAGGCAGGCGCTTTTCCGCGTGCGTGTGTGTATCCTGGTAAAAATGTATCTATCATGCAGGTGCCTGGTTATCGATCGATCCGTCGGTGGAAAAACGCCGCAGCACCGACACTTCCTTGTCTGAAATTTTAGCCTGGCGACTTGCATAACCCCCGCCATGCTCTGTTCTACTCACTCCGGCTCCTTCTCCGCCTCCGACTTGAACATTTTCTTCAATATATCCATTATAGTCGCCGCTGGGCTCGCCTGATAGCAGAAGCTTAATGGAGCAAAAACTGAAGTGGCAAAGTGGGTAAAGAAAACTAAAAGAACCAAAACGACGCTAATTGTTCACTGTTTCTGCCCGGCTTCGCTTTTTCCGCACAACTGTTATTGTTTATTATTATTTGCTCGAAATTTTAACACCCGAACCAGAATTTGCCTGAAAATCTGACAACAGCTGACGATTTGATGGCTAGAGATGTGCGCGGGTCGTGAGCACGCACGAGATAGTAACAGCTGTTAGTTGGCAACACTGGCCTATCGTAGGTTAACAGTGATGCCAAATGTAAAGCTTAACTAACTTCACAGCTATTATATATTGTTTAATGTTCGCAAATATCTTATCTTTGCCATTTAATTAAAGTATTCATTGTGCTGCTTCGATATCTGGGAACATGATTTTCATTATATTTTATCAAATAAAAAAATTACAATATTTAAATTATCACTAAAAAATATCGATACATTTGAAAATTTTTTTTGTTGAATTAAAATTTGCCATTAAGTTTCTTATTACAAATAAAACTTATATATATTGTACTGTAAATATTTATATGCATATTTTCCGACTCACTTTAGAATTATTTTAAATATACCGACTTTAAACATTGTGTTTATCCAGAAACAAATATCAAACAAAAATATCACAATTTCGATAAGTCTTTTAGAAAAGAATATCGATATATTGATATTTTGATACATTATCCAACCCTACCAAAAAGTCACAAGACCCAAGTCAGCTGAATTTCGTGTCGTGTGAAAAACACTCGGTAAATTTGATAGATTTTCATAAATTCTGTGCTTGAATTTGTGAGTGCGAGCGCCCATCCGTTTCTGCGTAGCAACCGCCGTCGTAAGAAAGCCAGCAAAATGACTACCGCTTTGTATTTGCCCGAGGAAAACATCGGTGAGTTTTGTCCCCGTGATCCGACGACTCTCTGCGAAAAATCGAAGTGCGTGTGTATGGGTGTGTGGGGGGCGAACTGCTGCCTGCTGTCCAGCGGAGCACCCACCGCCCCGTTACACTGCTCGCGCTGTGCTAATCACCTGATTTTCCTCGATCCGATCTCGTCCCGCAGACATGATTGCGGCGACTTCGGTGCTGCAACAGCAGGCCGCCGACATCCGCACGAGGACCATCAACTGGGCCTCATACATGCAATCGCAGATGATCAGCGAGGAGGACTACAAGGCGATCAGTGCGTTGGACAAGTCGCGCGCCAGTTACTTGGCTCAGAACTCCAGCCAGGTGGTGAAGACGCTGCTGAATCTGGTCTCGCACCTGTCGAAGGACTCCACCATCCAGTACATACTCGTGCTGCTGGACGACTTGCTGCAGGAGGATCGCTCCCGCGTGGATCTCTTCCATGAGACGGCCGGCAAGCTGAAGCAGTGCATCTGGGGACCGTTCCTGAACCTGCTCAACCGTCAGGATGGCTTTATCGTCAACATGTCGTCGCGCATTCTGGCCAAGTTCGCCTGCTGGGGCCATGAGACGATGCCGAAATCCGATCTGAACTTCTATCTGCAGTTCCTGAAGGATCAGCTGGCCAGCAATGTGAGTTTGAATTGAGTTTGTCTATCAATGATTTGTCAGCCGGAAAGCATGTTTGTGTGTTGAGATGAGCATGAGGAGGCATGTGCCAGGAGCTGTATATAGTAAGCACTTTTTGCAATGCAATTAGATCTGCCTTTTATATATTTCCTCTTATATCGAGAAGGAAAGTCTGATATGAAAAATCTATAAATATTAAATTGAACAATTTTTAAATTGAGCTTTGATATCTCCAAATTTACAAAATCAAAAAATTGTACATTTTAAAATATTGATATATTTTGGTATTTGAATTTATTGACCCTATCATGTTAGTTCCTTGTATAAGTCAGAGGTTTCCTATAGGGAAAATAACCGCATGTTTGAGGTTTTATAGATCAGAAAATATCTTACAGCATGACGAGTTACTTGGTCTCTTTTATCTCTTAACCTTAACAACTAATAGATTAACTATTCTCTGTACATAAATCCTTTTACATAACTCTATTAAAAAAAAAATCTAACAAACAGATTAATCAGCTTCCTGCATGGTTTTGCCAGTGTTTAGCTTTTAAATAATTTATTTTAAGAGACTATACCACACTCTGACCTCGTATAGGTTTGAGAAACCAAACGAAACTGACCTCGTCCAAAATGAAAAATAACTCGTGAAATCTCTGCAAAATGAGGAGTTTGTTACTACAACATTATTATTATGCCCACATATCAGCGCACTCAGAAACTTGTCACTTACCATATATATTCGAATCGTATATTACCCTGAATATTATATACTCAGCGACCTCTCACCTCAACCATACCGATCGTCATGTGCCAGTCGTGTGTCATGCAAAATGCACCAGAATATAAGTTCGTTACTTACTACCTTGTGTTCTTGTCCAATCAAAAAGCGTATTTATCTGTTCCGCTGCACTTGATTCCACTGTGAACAATTTTAATTTATATGCAATTTACCATCTATGCAATCGGTTCAATCGAATCCGATGGCTGGAAATGATCTGAACCACGTGCCACCACGACCCACAACCTACATATGTGTGTTCCCAACCCTAGGGCTTAGCCTATCTACAAGAGATGGCCCAGCTGGCCAAGCGAACACAAACGATCATTGTGCACACGCATGGACCGCATGGCAAAGACAAAGATCACCATGGCCATCAATACAGTCCCACTCTGGCCCAGTTGCAGCATCAGCACGAGCTGGCCGAGAGGGCCAATGAGCGTTATCGGGAAGTGGGCGGCGGTAGCGGTAGCGGCGATCAACAGCAGCAGAGTATACCGGTATACCAACAACAACTAAAACAAAACCCCCAAATCGCAGAAATCCACTCGCCGAAAATATAAAAAAACATTCACTTACCCCACTTCCACCACCAACAAAAACACACAAAAATAACACGAATAAACTATTAAACATTAAAGGACACACAGAAAGGAACTCAGTCGAAAGTGATATTGATATCGAAAAATATTTTTAACTCAAAATTGCTACAAATGATATCCCTTCGACTGTGTTCCATGGGTTCGTGTGGATTTGTTGTAGTCTATTTCGTAATTGTTTACTAACCCGACTAATAGACGATAAGAGCAAGAGCCAGCAGGAGCAGCCGCCTGCAGCGATGCAGCAAAGTTTATGTTGTCAAAAGAAGTGTGGTGTAATGGTAACTCTCCAGGTGACGGTGAAGTTTACACACAAGAATCAAACCAAAAATTACACAAAAATCCAAAAAACAAATGGCATAAGGTTCACCGATTCGTCGATGTTGCATCTTCTTCAACTCTATTTAAATGTTTAAATTCCACTCTATATTTCACCATGTTTTCCACTATTTTGTGCGTAGCTTGTAGTCATTTATTATCGTTGTTGTAGCTAGCAAGAAAATAGATTCCAGCCCAAGAGTATCGTCATAACTAACAACAGTCTAACAGTCCAGATTTGGCCAAGAATTTAAGATTGAACTAATAAAGATTTCTCAACCATTTCGATAGAACAACGAATACATCCAGTCGGTGGCCCGTTGCCTGCAGATGATGCTGCGCGTGGACGAGTACCGATTCGCCTTTGTGGGCGTCGACGGTATCAGCACTTTGATCCGCATCCTGTCGTCGCGTGTCAACTTCCAGGTGAGTTTGAAATTGAAATGCGTAAATTGTTTGGTACAATTTAAATTCGATTTCTTATTCATAGGTGCAATACCAGCTGGTCTTCTGCCTGTGGGTGCTGACCTTCAATCCCCTGCTGGCTGCCAAGATGAACAAGTTCAGCGTCATCCCCATCCTGGCTGATATCCTCAGCGATTGTGCCAAGGAGAAGGTGACGCGCATCATCCTCGCGGTCTTCCGCAATCTGATTGAGAAACCGGAGGATTCCTCGGTGGCCAAGGACCATTGCATCGCCATGGTCCAGTGCAAGGTGTTGAAGCAGCTCTCCATTCTCGAGCAGCGTCGCTTCGATGACGAGGACATCACCGCCGATGTGGAGTACCTGAGCGAGAAGCTGCAGAATTCGGTGCAGGACCTCAGCTCCTTCGACGAGTACGCCACAGAGGTGCGCAGCGGTCGTCTCGAATGGTCGCCCGTCCACAAGTCGGCCAAGTTCTGGCGCGAGAATGCCCAGCGCCTCAACGAAAAGAACTACGAACTGCTGCGAATCCTCGTTCATCTGCTGGAGACATCCAAGGATGCTATTATCCTCTCCGTTGCCTGCTTTGACATTGGAGAGTATGTGCGTCATTATCCCCGCGGCAAGCAGTGAGTATATCTCGAGATATTTTCAGATCTTAATATTTATAACATTCTCTTATTCCTCTCAGTGTGCTAGAGCAGCTGGGTGGCAAACAAATCGTGATGCAGCATTTGGGCCATGAGGATCCCAATGTGCGATACGAGGCCCTGCTGGCTGTGCAGAAGCTGATGGTACACAACTGGTTAGTATGGTTATTGAATAGCTCCTAGCATCATCCCCCTCCTTCGCATGCAGGTGCAGTGACCCAGCATTTCATTCGCTGCTGTGACTCATTGTTGATCAAGTTCTTCATCATTATCAAAATTCTGTATTGTGTATTCAATGTGCGTTGTTCTTTACTTTTAATCAGGGAATATCTGGGCAAGCAGCTGGAGAAGGAGAACGAGAACCAGAAGCAAGGTGCCGCCCCCATTGCTGGCAAGGCCTAAGAGCGGTGTCCAATCAATCAGTCAGTCATCCATGCACACAGGCACAGGCACACACAGCAAATATTTTAGCCAGGCCGCCAGCCTGAGACCTTAACGAAAAACAATAAGAGTCGTGGAGGGGGATCTACACTACATACAACTATCTCCGATTCAGCCACTTCTCCACCCCACACTTAACATGATGTTTGTTCTTGCTACCTTTAAGCGCATGTTTGTTCCCCGTTTAAACTAAGTTCTTGTTAGTCCATCGTCCCCTTACGCCCTCTGCCCCCCACATAGAACGTATTGAGAGAACAATTTGATTTTTGTTGGCATTCCAAAAAGAAAAAGGAGCAAATACAGATTGTTCCACATTCAGTTCGATTGTTTATATATTGTTGTTATTATTTTTTGTGTTCTTAATTTATGTGTGCGCGCTGTACAGAAATTTGTCTAAATCAGATGATGATATGCACTTTTAATGTATTATAAAAGCATCAGCGCACCCACTACTAAAAACTGAAAGCAAAACGAAAAATATATTGTATAAACCTATCAAGTATTTCTTTTATTAAAAAACTAAATCAAGTAAGCATATAAATCAAATGAAAAATATGTATTGCATAATAAAATTGTTATTAAAGTGTACGATAAAGGTTTGCGAGTGTAAAAGAAAAATATACATAAATTAGCCAAAAAGTATTCAAGAATTACAAGTGTATCATTTTTGTCGGACTTAATATTTAATGTAGAATTAAGAGAGTAATCCTCGTGCGCCCCCCTCTCTCTCTCTCTTGGAAGAGCTATCTTATCGTGACGTAATGTATGCGATTCGACTATTATTTTATCAAGGCATTGCTCTTTATAGTAGTGGCATGACCTACTCTTACGCTTTTCAATGAAATGTTATCAGAGAAATATTTTTGCCCGTTCATAATTCTTTCTCTTCTTCGATAAGGGAATACCTGTGCATGACTAAGAGTTGTGGTGGGTTCCCTTAAATGGAAGCTGATTCAAATTAAATCTAAGAGCAATTCTCTTTAGAAAAGCAACATTGCCTAATTAATTTCTTTGATTTTTTCTTCATAATACACCCCTTTAAAATTAAATAAAAAATACATTAACCATATTTTTTTTTCGTTTTTTTGTTGTTATTATTTAACTTTTTACGTTGTGGCGGTCACAATTCTCATATCGGGTTTAAATTAAATATTCCACTTTTTATTTAAATTAAATAATAAATTGTCCTATTTAAACTTTATAATTAACATAATTGTAGTTTTTAGGTCTGTACTTTGTTGTTGATTTGTAGTTGTTGCTTCTGCTGCTGCTGTTATTGTTTGCCGGATTGTGACTGAACACAATAATACGGTGCGCGGTGGCAGGCACCTTACTTGGTGGCGGACTTCAGGTAGGCAATAAGATCACCGCGCTCATTGGGCTTCTTCAGACCGGCGAAGATCATCTTGGTGCCGGGGATGTACTTCTTGGGGTTCTCCAGGTATTCGAACAGGGTATCCTCGTTCCAGGTGATGCCCTTGGCCTTGTTGGCGTCCGTGTACGCGAATCCGGCCGCCTGTCCGGTCTTGCGTCCGATCAAGCCATGCAGATTGGGACCCACCTTGTGCTTGCCGCCAGCCTCCACGGTGTGGCACTGGGCGCAACGCTGCACGAACAGCTTCTTGCCCTTCTCAACATCACCAGCAGGAACGCCCATTATGGATTATGTGGTTTATTAATGTGTTAACACGGACTCGACTGTAGGGAAGAGAAGAGAAGACAAAATAAGAGTTTAGATAATTTTCAGAAATCTTAAAAATTATATACTATATTTGTTTTAGTTATACTATCCAACTATAACCACTAATCTTACTCATAAAAAAATGTCTAGACAACAGACAGACATTTTATGGTTCTTTTTCCAATCACTATGTGCTCAAAATTCTGCTTCAAAATCCAATTATTTTATTTTTTATCATTTAAATGGTCACAATTGCTGTTTCGCTATTATTTAGGTTTGTTATCATTCTGATAGCGTTTCAAATAGATTGCATTTAATTTCTGTTTTTACACTAGAATAAAATATTTGTCAGATAAATTAACAAAAATTTATAAATATTCTCTTTTTTTAAATTCTCGAAAAATATTTTATTTATTTATAAATAATGCCCTAATATATAAAAATATATAAAATACAATTTAAAAACCAATTTAATACTTCGAATACCCCCTTTTTCTTTGTGTATAAGAGGCCGTGAAAAAAATATTTGTCCCCTTGCCCCGTTATGTAAACAAGTGATAAGCTCTCTGCGGAAACGAAATTATTAGCATCGCGCACACTTAGTGCATTAGTCGGCTGATGGCCTGATAAGACCTTTTTTTGTCGCACATTTCTATAGTTTTCATTATCTAACGGCTCGCATCCCAATCTGCCTCCCCCTGCCCCACAAGCACACGCTTTACTCACGCGTGTAGAGGGCAACGTCATCAAGCACATACACACGAAAAAAGCCTGCTGTCTGGTCACATGTTGTTGCCCTCCCGCTCCCTCTCCCACACACGCTCGCAGTTCGAACGTCTGATTTTCGCTGAGAGCAACAACAATTGCGTCAGAACGATCCGCTGCTCAGCAACAGGCGCAAAAACTTCGCCAGGAAACATAAAGTGGAAGAAAAACGTTAACAGAAAAACGTTAACTGAAAACCGTTTATATAATAGCCTTAGCTCCAGGGTCTATGTTACGGCCAACTTGCCTTAATTGGCCGCTAATCAGTTGCATGCAGCTATGTGAACTTGAGAGCGAGAGGAAAAAAAACTGTGCAAAGTGCCGTTGCAATGAGTAAGTCACCTACACGCACACATGCACAGACAGTGGGCGACTGCAACAACAATGTCAACATCCGATTTGGCCTTGAGGAGAATTTTCCGTGCGTGAGAGAGGGAAAACCACTTTTCCCCCATATAGAAAGTGCAATTGGAAGCAGGCCAGAGGCTGAGTATGTATGTGAGGGTGAAAGAGAGAGGAGAGAGTGGGAGAGGCAGCGAGATGAGCGAAAAATGGGCCACAATCTGAGTTGCCTTTGTTACATAAGCAGACTCCTTAGAAAGGTGAAAATCTCTATATTGCCACATAAAAAATGGGGACACCGCGGAAGCCAAAACCTGCTTAGCAACCACGTGGCGGACTTTGAAACTCCAGCTTGAGCAAAAAATAAATTCCAAGAAGTGATATTCTTTTCGCCACAGCGGAGCGAGCGAGATAGTCGCCGATCGCACTCTCTTTGCGCTCATGTAATCGACGCTCTTTGGGCTTTTTTTCAATGGCAATGTGACTTTGGTGATTCGATCGATGCTATTTTTAATTTTAATAATTCACTGCTAACTTTTGCACTTGGAAAACCTAACAAATAAGCGGCCTAACAACGTCGCATATATACTTCACACTTTTCTATATCACACACACACACACACAAGGACACGTTTATGTAACCTGAATCATCCCCCAAAAAATATTTATTTGCACAAGAATAGTGTATTTTTACAGCGGATCGCGCGCCTGGTAATTATGCAACGGAAATAACCCGGAAGCTTCTGCCTTTATCTTCCTGAAAACGGCCTAATCAATAACTAACCAAGGTAATATTTACGTCACTCGCAGTTCCGAAAAATACACCCACTACTTACATTGAACACAAACGTCTGGCGCTGCGAACTTTTTTTCACGAATGAGCCCGCGAATTTCACAGGGTGACCGCTCTGACAGGGTTGCCAGATAAAAACTTGGCTTTGCCCCTAAAAAATCTCAACATGTTGAAATTTCACCCTAAAAAATCCAAGTGTCCCGCTAATTCAAAAAATATATATATTTTGTAATTGTTGCGTCATTTTAAATAGAATTTTGCTTAAACTTTGGCATTAAGACATTCTGCAGGAAAATAAACTCTTTTATACTCGATATGAACAATTCCAAACTTGGCCGATGGCTTTCCAATGTTTCTCTAGTGGCGGCGCCACTGTGAAGAACATCCGTTGTCCGATTAATCGAAGCTGAAAGCTCTGCAACTCGAAGGCGCGCTGTTTAAAATAAAGAAATAACGAATTACAAGATCCTATTTTTTTGTATTAATTATTTTAAGTCTGCCAACATTATTCCGCATTTCCATCATTCATAAGGCTACGCCAATTAGGTTAGGAAGGAACCAGAGCCGTTCTGAATTCGATTTAAATAATATTTCAAAATAAATCTTTGGTTTTTTTTTAAATTACAGAATGTCGATCTTGTTGTTTTCTGTAGCCACTCCTATTTATTCGACTTGAGGAACGCAACCAAATCGGCACGGTCCTCGTTCTTTTTAATGCCAGCGAAGACCATCTTTGTGCCTGGAATGTACTTTTTGGGATCCTTGAGATATTCGTCTAGATTTCCTTCAGTCCAGGTGACGCCTCGCTTCTTATTGGCATCTGTGTAACTGTAGCCTGGTGACGTGCCGCTCTTGCGACCCACAACACCGCCGAGATTGGGTCCCACCTTGTGTTTGCCACCCACCTCAGAGGTGTGGCACTGAGCGCACTTTTGCATGAAGATCTTCTTGCCATTCTCCGCATTTCCTCCGCCCATTTTGGAAGCCTGCAAGGGTAGGAAAGAGTGAGTTTAGTTAATTATTATAATTATTTATTGTTTAGCTTAAGTAACTGTGATAAAATTAATTTCTTGTATTCATTTCTCTAAATGTTGGCCAAAAACCATTAGAAAACTTCAGTGGCCACCCACCTGAGAAAGAGCGAAAGCAAGGCTGCAAAGAAAATAAAAAAATCTCTTCACATTTCCTTCTCTCAGCTGCAAAAGACTAGACGGAGACAGCTGCAAGTGCATAAAGGCAAAACGAAATTGGGTCAAAAGGAGAATAGGGAAAACAAAAAATGAATCAAAATGGTATTAAATGAAAAGCAAAACATGGTGCACACACAAACACGGCTCGCATCTCGAGAACTTGGCGGCACTTCTAATGGGAAAAGCAACCGAAAGGTAATTCAATTAGCAGACAGACCGCCCTGCCACCCCCCTCACCTAGCCCCCCATTGACCGCCGCCCCTTGCAAAGTGGCAGCTGCACATGTGCTTTGAACATTTCCTTTCAATTAAAACGCATTTTACGCACTCTTCTCTTCCCCAATCATCTCGCTCCTCTCTGTCTCGGGATGCTGCTGTGGCAAAAACAGATGCCACCGCATAACAAAAGCAGGAAAACAAAATATGGGGGGAACGAAAGTTTATGCGATTTTCAATACGTAATAGAAAAGGGTGGTGAATACAGGAAGTCAGAGGTAACAGAGTTACCAGACGAGCAAGGAAAGCCTGGAACTTCATGGAAATTGGTACCCCATAAGCGAGCAGGAGATGATTGCGAAAAGAAGTAACGGTAAACATTGACTAAAATTAGTAAAAAAAAAAACATCAAGGATTGAGGATTGATGTAAGAGAGAGAAGAATTGCAAATTATCGTAAGTCCTAACTTTACTACAGATTTTAAATAATACAAAATAAAGGTATTACTTCAATAAGAAACAGATAGTTTTAAATATTTACTCTGTAAAATATTTAAGCATAAAGCACAAAGAGGTTAAAGCAATAACAAGAGTTGAAAGAACGAAAATATAGTAATTTTCGAGGGTTTACAAAATTAAAAACTTTCACAGAACCCCGTGGTGCCATTTGCCTGGGACAAATTTTACTGAAACCAGGTAAGGCTACTCTGCATCCCCACCACATTCCCACACCCATATACATATTATATATCCTGACTGTGACCTAACCCAATTTGCCCTGGAACCATAATTTACCCGCAGGCAAAACTATCCAGAGGATGTTGGCTCGGGTTCCTTTGCCTGAGGAACCACTATAAATAAATGGCGCACAAAATTAAATTACGCTTGAACAGGCTCGGGCATTGCAAAAAGGATGGCGGCGACGGGAACAATGGACTGCGAGGGGGGAGAATAAAGTGAAGGGGAGGGGCGAGGGCCATTATTGTTTACTAGATCTATTGCTGCGGAAGTCCATAAAAAGGTGAGAGGTGGCTCGGTAATGGGGCTTCTCCCTTACAAGGGGAGTGCTCCCAGGATTCCTCTGTGAGGAGACATCGAAGGGAGGCTGCGAATGAAAGGGGCAACGACAGGAACAATGCGGATATTGAATGGATTTTGAGGTGCGGATATTGCAAGGGATATTCAGCGGATATTGAAATGCGAAGGGTAAACAAAATTTCAAATTATGTAGCTCTTATTAAAGGTAATGATAAAATGAATATCAAGATATCAACAAAAACAACGATAGAATATTATTTGTGGGTTCTCTTTTTGACAAGTGGAACGGTAAAACGCTCCAGCAAACACGGTCAAGTTCTTTTAATTTAAGTATTGTTCCCTGAAATTGGCACTTCAGATCTCTCAGCAAAACTCCAATATCCCAGAGTTTCTCATTTATGCTGTAACCATGGCAAAGCTACGGACACACACATTATTATTTGTTAGAAATTCCCTGAAGTCCTTCAGACTTGACCACTGGAATTCGAGTTTAGCTTCTGCAGTCACTACAGGCACCCTTCCTCAGTTTTCTCCACCAAAATCCTCGGTCAGCGGGTTACCAAGAACAACGCAGTGGCAGTTGCGCAATTTGGCATGACTTTGATGTTCCCACCAAACCCTCCTACAACGAGCATACACCAACCTCCCACTCCCCCCATAAGGGCACCCCCACACCACCACAAAACCAGACATTTCTCGTTTTGCCCGCTCTGCATGGCACAAGCCCCCTATTTCTTTCCTTTCTCAATTCCGTTCCCTCTTTTATTGGACAGTCGAAATTCTATAATTTGAACGATAGAAAAAATGTTCTTAATTTTTTTGATTACATAAAATTACTTTATAAAATGAAAAAAATTCGGAATTTTTATATCACACTAAGCTTAATTAGAAATATAATAATAATAAAAGGATTTTTAATTATTATTTCCATTTTACATATGGAATATTCAATGGGAAGTTTGAAAAATTATAATAATGCGTTATTAAATTAATATAATATACGATTTATACAATTTCTTAAACAAAATCATTTGAAGAATTTTGATTATAAATAAAAATGAATTTCTAAACCTTAAAAATAAAAAAATGATTTTAGGAACCATATTATAAAGACTTAATAAATGTGAATGTTCCAAAAATATTGTTTTTAATATATTTTTGGTTAGCCTTCCAAAAGCTTTACTGTCTCTGGGTTGCGAAATGTTTATACTAGGCGCTTTCCACTGCTGCTGCTGCTCCTTCTTCTTGGGCTTTCTTTTTCGGGGGTTGGGCGGGAGTGGTAGGCGATGGCTTCTTTTCTAGAACGAGGTCGCTGACTGCCCTTCAACGCTTGTGGATGCCCCAAAAGTTACATAAGCGAGCAACAACACCGCTAGTTGGCTTTGCATTTTATGCTGGCAGCAAAACGAAACAGGCGATAGAGGGGGAGTGGGGTGGTAAGAATGGAAGAGAAAGAGAGAGAGAGTGGAGAGTGGAGAGAGTAGCAGCCCCAACATTGGTGACCTAGAGCGCCAGAATGCGAGAGCGAGTGCAGCGCTGAGCGTGAGAGAAACTTTGGGAAAGTGTGAATGAAAAATGGCTAAAAATGCCTCATTTCAGGCTTATGTCGCTGCATCAATGAATAGGGGAAGGACAGATAAAGAGAGAGAGAGAAAAGGGGGGCTAGGGAAGAGAGACCGAAGGTATAGGCAGTGTCCTAAAAATGTGATGCCTTTTTTTAAAGTAAATTTTATATTTTTTGTTTCGTAATTAGGAATAAAGAATTTGAGATATGCAAATTTTTCCCATTAGAGATTTAGATAATAAAAAACTTAGAACCGGATTTATTTTTCGTAAGGTCTTGCCATATTCTTACTAATTTTTTATAAATATTTAGTTTGCAAAGCTAAAACTTTTCTAATTCAAGTAAGTGTCATTCCCGTATAAGCAGAAACAACTGCAACGCAACAAGCTTACCTGCTGCTCTCTCTGCCTCTCAAGCTGCTTGTTGCTTAACCTCTGCCTAAGTCTCCCACTATTCCGTTGCTTTGGGGCTCTTTGGCTCTCGCTCTTGCTCTCTTTCTCTCTAGTGGGGCTGCGGCTGCTGCTGCTGGCGACTGCTGCTCCAAGTTGAGTCGTTTTCATTCAATCAGCTGAGTTCGCGGCGTTCGGTTGCTCCCGTCAATATACACAGCACACCTCCGCTGGTCAGGCCGATCGAATACTACGCGCTTTACGTGAAAATCCGATTCGTAAAAGTTTTGAGAGCAAAATCACCGAAAACAACAAGCCTCGACGAGAACGGAAAATTTGTTGGCTGCTCGAAAAATATCTGTGTTCTGCTGTCACTTTCAGACGCTTCAGCCAAGGCCTACTGAGCTGAGCAGCAAAATAAAAAGGAAAACAAGGAAAAACTAGATAAAATCCAAAAGGCAGCAGCCACAAAGGAGCTGCCAACTTGCATATTACGGTAAGTGAACCGTTAGTTCGGTCCAGTGACCAGTGTTGTGTAACGCTTCGGTCGTCGTCCACTCTTTTTATGCTGCGAGTGTCCTTGCGAAGGCTGCACGTGTCCTTGAAATGCGTCAAGTGGTTCCTACGCCAGCTCTCACTTTCTCTCTCTCTCTGTCTCGCCGTGCTGCTCTCCCGCTCGCTCGTTCTTTTACGCATTTTACGTAATCACGCCTGAAAGTTTTTGGTTTTTGCGTTTTTCTTTCGGAGCGCAAATCTCGACTCGTTTTTCATTTGGTTTTATGACTATACATTTCCATTTCCCTTTCCACCCCGAAGTTCTTAAGCATTTCCACCATAAATACCGATATGAACGAGAGCTTTTGCGCCTCATGTATGCGCTTCCTGCCTAACACCAGATTATCCCACAAGGGTCTCGTTTCCTTTTCTCTTTTTATCGGGAAGGACATCTGCATGTGATGAAAGGAAATTCTATTTCTTCATTTCTTCTTTTAGATAGAGTGTGGAAGATGGGAAATAGATTTATATTTGAGGGTGTGAGATTTTATTATTATTATTTTTTGGGTGGAAAAGTGTCTCCTAATAACATATTCATCATCAAAATGGATCAAAGATTAATGTTTTTCGAGGTTTCTTTCGATTCTTTGTTAATTTTTTTTACTGGAAATAATTGGTAATATGTCTCTTAGTAGGTTTGTGATAATTTCCCTAATACTTTTCTAATAAGAAAGGTTATTTTCCTTTTATGTAATACATTTGTAATACATTTAAATTAAGTTAAAGTTCCTTCTGTTTTTTATTTTTATTACTGTGTTTATATAGGGGAATCCCTTGACAAGTTTATTGATTGAAATTTGGCTTGTTGATTGAATGAACATTATCTTCTTTTCAAAGATTCTTTTAAAGAAAAAAGTTCACCCGCAGATTTTCGTCAATATGAAACCCTTCTTGGAAAGTTCAAAAGTGCCTCTTATGCGAACTGAAGCGAATAATCTTTTTTTTATGTTTGTTTGTTGTAAAGAATCGGTTCGTCGTTCCCTTTTCTGGTGGCTGTTGATTACTTTTGCTCCAAGTACTCAACGAATAAGTTCACACAAAAAGTTCTCAAAGGTTTTTCCGGCTCCTCTCCCCTTCCCCGAACCTCCCATTGTTTCAATTATGTCACTTCATCTGTATTCCACACACCAAGCTGAACTCCAGCCCCGCCCCTTTTTGGCTTCAGTTTATTAATCATTTTTGCCTTTTGTTTATGCCTTGGCAAGGGACTGAGACTGGCACTGGCTCTGGCACTGGCACTCTATATAGGCCAACGAGCTTCACTCGGCCTTTTTGTCGTCGTAAGCTATAGTTCACATGCTCGGAGCCGCCACATCAATTACAGCATAAATGTTGAGGAATTGCTATAATTTAATTAATTTCCTTTGTCCTGCTGGCAGAGTCATAAAACTTAATGAGTAATATTCATCAAAGTGTGGTGCTCGGGCGTAATGAGCCAACTTTGATGCCACAAATCGAACACTTGGCCATTTAATTGTGCATTCACTGTGTGCCCATTAATGTATCGCTTATAGATATGAGCACATATAACTCATCTATATATTTTTATGTACCATATGAAGCGGCTATTCCCCACTTTCTATGTGGGTCAGCGCGCTCTGTCGGTCGTTCATTTCTTATCATATCGTTAAGTGCACTTGGCGTCCCTCAACCGAAACTATTACCAACATATGGGGTCCTCCCCAAAAAAAAACAAGACTTATCAAACTTGTGTCGTTTGTATTGCATTTATAACACTCGGTGAATTCGGGGAACCCACCAAAAAGAAGAAAAACTAAAAAGAAGAAAAAAAAACCATAAAAGGAAATCAATATTTGCGCTTCAAATAAAAAAAAGCAGAAAACGTGGCCCAAAATTGGAGTAAAAGGGAACCCAAACACAACAAAGCAGATTACAAGCATATATACAAAAGTGTTCCCCTATGGGAAATGGGGCCTGTGAAGTGTTTGCCAGATAAGCAGAGTAAGCACTACCTAACTACTCCTCCAACTCCCCACTAAGTGCACTCTTATTAACGAGAATTGCCGCCAGAGTTATCGTCATCAATGGGAATAACAAATGGCGCTGACCAGATGGCTGTAAATTAAAGATAAAGTTGAATAGGATGGCAATGAACAGGGAGATATATATCTGTTTTTATAGAAAGAATTTTAAATTGTATATTGAAAACCTCTTTCAGGAAAAAGTTATACAAAAAAATGCTTTACATTGTAAATAGAAAGACTCTTTCATGAATGAATCACACAGAATATTGCTTTAAATTGGGTTAAATAAAAATATTCTAGTTTGGTTTTTGTTATTTTTAAACAGTTTTCCAATTTCTGACATTTTGACAAATGTGCAGAGCTTTCTCTAGGAACTATTAATTGAGAAACATTTTATTTTTAGAGCTCGTTCATGTAGTTTATGATTTGGTAAATTTAAATGGAAATAAAGCTATTTGCAGATTGAAAATTTAGGTAAATTATGAAGTAGAATAAATACAAATATTTTCATTTGAAATACACCACAAAAATGAAATAATTAAAACAGAAAATAGGTAAATAAAAAGATTTCCTTGTCCACTTCTTCGAAAATCCAACTAAAACCCCTTCCAAAGCTCAACAAAATCCACTCCTAATACAATTACATCACTTCATTGTTAACTTCCCCAATTTTTATCTAGAAAATTCAATTAGCCAAGACAGGAAATTTCCCATCAGAGCCAAGTTAAATGCCCCCCGAAAACAAAAACCGAAATGAGCCTTGTCACCCAAATCCCGATAAGAGTTCACAGCTGAGTTATGGATGGAAATGGTTCTAACCTTCTAACCAAGTACATTTTTCCACGTTGCCTTTGACTGATTGAGATTAGCTGAAAATTAATGACAGGGCATCCGTTTTGGGGCTTACGATGAGCCCCAGAAACAATTTTGCCAGCGAGAAAAATTAAAGCCGACAACGATGAATGGCATAAATTATGTACAACAATTTGCGCAGAAAGCCAAACAAGGAGCGAACATGGGCAGGACTTGCTGAAAATTCCGAAGCGTGTCAAATGGAAATTGAAAATGGTCAGTCAGTGGAGCTGCTCAAACTTGGCAGGGAAAACAGACTGACAGACAGACATTTAGACCGAACCGGGCGGAAGTGGGCGTGCCCCGTCATGTCAATTAGATTTAATCGAAAATCGATGCGATGATGCTTGAGCTTGTGCAGCAAAAGGTTTCAATAAAAGAAGGTTGATCCCACATATGTACCCAAGTATACTCTATATATGCATGCAAAACGTTGGGGTCAAACTCGATGACCCTTTCTCTATCAATCTTAAAACCCCCCTCCTAACCGACCTCTGCGTGTGGTCTTTTGATATTTTCTTAGCGTCATCTTTGTTGATTTTTGTGGCCACGACGAATAAGTGTTCTGAATTATGCATTGGGCACGAATGAAAGCACTTGAAAGGGAAAATGCTTAGAGTTAAGCTGGAAAACTCATTGGATAGTAAATTCTCTTTGGCCAGCACAGAAAGTTTCCAAACTAACCGAGTTGGTGGGAAAAGTTTTAAAGATTTTTTAGGAGTTTGTAAAGTGGAAATTCTGGCCAGAATTTAATTTTAAAATAAAATGTTGAAGTCTTTATTATAGAATAATTATAATAGTGTTTATAAAATAAAATTGTTTTAAAATTACACAATAGATTTTCATATATTTCTTTCATTTTCTTAAACAATTAGTTTTATTTTTATTTGTTTTCCTTGCGCCTCCATTACGCCCTTGGTGCCGACATCAATTGAAATTTAATTTGTTATTTTCAACGTTTAGATTTAATTTGCTTTTTTATACATTTTGAAATTCATTAAAATTCGGCTGCCTTCTCATTGGAAATTCATTTGGACCTTTTCCGTTCATTTGTAAATTCATTAATTTATTTAAAACCATTTAACGAGCCATAAAACGATGCCCAGAAAATTGTGTGCTGTGTGTTCCATTAGTAAAAGCCATCTCTCTCTATTTATAAACATTTTCTATCTTTCTTTGGTTTATTTTCTAACTCGCTTGGAGTTCAATGTGAGCCGCATTTCTTATCAGGCGCGAGCATAAAGATTTTCCCATCATTATGTAAGAGAGTCTCAGGCCATAAAACCATGGCTCGAACGAAGTTAACGAGCTGGCCACAATGGGACTTTGGTTTTTAGCTAATGACCAGCCTCGCTGACCGCGCAATTTCTTTTGGCCAACTTTGAACTTCGAAGCTCGAAACTCTACAATGTTTCTTTTGCCTCGGCCGTTTTCCTCTTCAGAGGTTTACTTTGGGTGGCCACCTATTTCGGCTTATTGTTTATTGGCTTTTCCTTCGCCTTCGGCTTAGTGTTTGTTATTGTTTACGTTGGCATTTCCATGCGCAATAATGATTTAATATTTGCATTTGTATTGGCCACGCGGCGTATGCGTAATAGTCGTGCCAAAAGAACAGGAAATGGACATAGTGGAGCTCTGGGTTATGTAGTATTGGTATTTTATTGGAACCCCTTGGTTCGCACTCGCCATAATGGCATGCGGCATGGTCTGTTTGGAAATGTATTTATCTGTCTGGGGAATGTTTTTGCTATGTGGCTAAATGGGTGAAGATACAAAATAAAAATACAAATATTCTGGTGCGAGATTTCGCAATGGGTCAAATTATTCCAGACAGCAGAAGGTGCATGGAATAGATATAAAGCTAAGGCTTTAGGTTGTATTAATTTAAATAAATTTAAATTTATGAAGAATAAATATTTACTTATTGTTTCATAAATTTTTATGCTTTATGGTTAAAACTGTTTGGTTAATCCCAGTTTTTTGGGTTTTAAGAAACCCGTCAGCTGTTTGAGAGGAAGTCTAGCTATATATATAAAATATATAACTTAACTTTCCTTGTTTGCAATTTTCCATCAAAACAGCTGACGCCTGGTGCTTGAGAGACCTGGTCTTTTGCCTAACAATTTTCCATTTAAATGGCTTTGTCTGCATCTCATTCCAGCTGTTGTTCTTCATTGTCAATTATATTTGTCTTTCTCAGGCTCCCGCACCTACCTCACCTCTGTGTCTGTGTCTGTGTTTGTTCTGGTATCCGTAAGATACTTGCAGCATGGCTGCATGTTTCTTGTGTTCCTCAACTAACCCGCAACATGGCAGTTTTCCTCTGTCTGTCTTCTTTCTGTTTTCGGTTAATTTACATGACAACACGTTTCGAAAGTCAGTCAACAAGGGAGGACAACAGGAGGGCAACAGGGAGGAGGGAAAAGAGACACAAATAAGGGGAAAGGGAAGGTAAAGGGGGTAAAGTAACTTGTAGCAGATAGATACATTCGCTTGTTGCAAGTTGCAAGTTAACTAGACTGTTACAATGTCGCAGTTGCCGGAGGGGGAAAAACTGAAAAAAAAAAATCAGCAGGGAAAACACTCAGGGCACTTGCCGCCTTTTTTGCGGTTTCCCTGCTCTCCCCTCCAGCCAAAAAGGGGCAGCATTCGCGCTGCTTGAGTGCAGTTCTGGGCCAAAATACACACAACATGCTGGAGATACATTTTTCTACCCGTCTCCGCAGCCTCCCTTGGCTCATTTTCCTTGGCTTTACAGTTACGTGGCTGCAATCGGGAAAATTAGCATTCTTATAAATATTTATTCAGGTTTTTCCCATCTTCTTCTCTCTGCAGTGTGTGTATCTTTGCATCTTTGAACTCCCATTATCTGCCAGTCAGCGTGTGTGTGTGTGTGCATTGTTAATATTTATGAGTTATATCTCTCGAATATTGCCTTCTAATTGCCACCTCAAGTTGAACGGGTCTCCAACGCGGCTTCTACTTTGTGATGTCATTTATTTGTTTTTCATAGTTTTTGGTGAGATCATGGCGCACCCCAAAAACAAGAAGCTTATAGATCTGTCATAGATTTTGTCATGTAATGCTCATATATGTTTAGAGGAGGCCAAGCCTGCCCCAAGGTTTTCCAGTTTTTTTTATTACTTAGGCTGCACTGAATCAATCAAACTGTTTTGCAATCAAGCGTAATATGCGTATTAAGTACCGCTTGACCCAATTAAATATCGTTATCTATTTACAAAGATCTGCCTCTCTCTATATTTCTCAGGCTCACAAATTACAATAGCCTTATCTATAAAGAACACTGAGAGAAATTGAGTAAAGATAGTCATTTTTATATTTTTAATTTGCTTCTTTGAAATTCAGTTTGAAGTTTGAGAACTTCTAAATTGAATATTTATACTTTGATTATCTCAAACATTTGGGTTTGGTTTAATAATATTTTAATTTAATAATATCTATAAATTTATAGCAAACTTTTTATTTATAAGAAGTTCCTTTTATTTTTATAATTTCTTAAGATTTATAGTTTTATGTATAATTTTTTAAAGATCATTTCCTTTTCTTACTGCAACCTAGACTTCTTTGATATGTGTTACAAATTGTAACTGGGTAACTTACAATTTGACAAGTGATATTGAAGCCTCATTAAGACGGATGCCTAAGTGGGCGGTGTGGGGCGACACTGGGGTCTGGGTGGGCGTGCCAGTTGGGTCGCTGTTTGCGTTCGTCGCGGCTGCGGTTCCGTCACCGCCACCGAAGCGCTCAAGTGGCACGCGCTTGATAACAACACCAGCTTTCAGTTCCCAGTTGCATCTCCCAGAGATCCGCAGGGAGGAGCGTTCATTTGAAATGCAATTGAAACCGCCAGAGACAGCAACAGACAGCGGGACATGGACAGATGCAGAGCAGTCAGTGAGGAGGGTAGGGAGGAGGTGACATGAAAGTAGATAGCTGTAATAATAATAACGATAGCAGAACAATGCGGGGCATTGGGAAAAGCGACAGCAGGAAGCAGCGATAAAGCGAGTTAACAGGTGCTTGCTAAAAGTAACAGGGTTTTAATAACTATAAGTGAAGAAACAAATATGGGTCATAAAAAGTAGGGGAAAGAGTAATTATGCCCAGAGACTAAGTTCAAATACGTGACTTTTAGGTTTTTTAAGATATTACATTGTATTTTAAATTTAGTAGGTAAAAAACCTTGATCTATAGTGCTCCAAAAAACACTAAAGTTATAAAAACTCTTCTATAAAATATGGAAAAAAGTATAGAATGATATTTGTATTGAATTTATTTAATTGTTTTATTTTATTTTAATATTTATTACAAAAATATAGCACAGAAAATCATGGTTCTGTACATAATTGAAATGATTTTCATTTAAAATCTTACAGAAAATGTTTATGAACTAAAAAACTTTCCTGGGATTTTAGTCATTCCATTAAATAATATTTCTTTACCCAAATATGTATACTTTATATATTCTATTTGAAAATAGTCATCATATATGTAGTTACATAATCCTTTTAATTTCCCAACCGATTTCAAAGTCTTTTATTGCATTTGCAAATGAGAGAGGATTCAGGCTAAATGCGCCCTTTGGCTGCCACTCCATGTACATGAATGTCAATTACGTTTCTGCTTAACCAATTTACGAAATTAGGTTAACTGGTGTTATCAACAGCATTTCAGTAGTCGTTGAAATGTCAACTTCACCCAGCATTTTCAGCATTTCCAGCATTTTCCTTACTTTCCCCATCCACCCCCCGCAGCTTTCCAACTGTCACTTTTGGGCCGAGTTTGTTTCGCGTTTAGAATTGGCAAGCGAATGAGGGAAAACGTAGAGTTGCAAAATGAAAAATGCATGAAAAGCGCAAATTGATAATTGAATTTGGCACAGGCTCAAACTGCAGTTTGCTATTTGTTGCTATTTGTGTTATTACTGTGGCACAGCATGCGCCAAGTGGGTCAATGTTGAACGTCGTCGTCGTCGGGTGACAAGCAATAAAGTGGGAAAAATAATAAAAAAGAATAACACAAAAAAAAGTACAAAATCACACGGCACACATTGAGACAAGAGTGACATAAAATTATAGCCAATTAGGTGGAAAATGGAAAATATTTGTCATGCAACTCCGGGGGGGGGGAACAAAGTCAGAGATCTCAAGATGTAAGTGTGGGTGTTAAAACCCCATGGAACACATTGATGGGCCACAAATTACACACGAAACACCGCGTCGTCATCAATGGTATTCGATTTCCAACACTCGACACTCATAAATTTGATCGAGAGATGGCGCCCAGGATATTGAAATACATGACCCGAGGGCTGGCGTACGAAACCCAAAAACAAAATAAAATTATGTGTTCGTGGATATACCAAATCTAAAGTATTGCATGTTGGCACCCATTTCTCCATTTCCCCATCGAGCCAGCGAGCGGCATTCGGTTAATTTAACGGCAATAAAAACATCACGCATACGCCCCGCGGTGCCAGCGGATGGGCAATAAAACAAATGCCTTGAAATTGTCATCGAACAGGAAAAAGACAGGGCAAAGGGAGAAAGAAAGAAAGAGAGAGAAGTAGGGAGAAAAAGGGAAAGATAGAGAGGGAATTATAGGGAGAGTAAAAGAGATATAGCCACCGCGTGAGTGGTTTGGGGAGGCCGAGTTGTTAAAGTTCAATCATTAGTTGCCACATGACACAATGCAGTCAACCAGCAAACCAAACGGAAAATGAACAAGAAAAAATGCTAATTTAAGCTATTGAGACATTGAATGCCCTGACAAAACATCTATATTCTAAAAAAAAAGTAAGAAAGCTGTGCGTCCATAACCAAAGCATAAATAAATATAAGTATTTGAACAACTTGAAAAACAAAGTAAAAAAAATTGTTTTACCTTAGAAATATAAAGAGATAATTTAATATAAATAAAATAAATTTTTCAATCAAATTAAACAACTCCTATAGTGTCCAAATTAAGATTACCTTCTTTACTTTTAAAATATACAGTTTTAATAGGAATAGAAAAATTCCAAATACCCTTACCGAGAGTAAAAAAGTGTCGCACGAGTTGTGAAATATTTGTAAAAAAAAACACACATTGAAGTAAGTGGCGGGGCATTCGGAGTGTGGGTAAATGTGGGCGAGCATCGTGTTTTCCCCGTTAGCTTTAAAAACGCCCACACCAGCATCCAGATCCCCCTTCCCCCTCTATATCTCTGCACCTCTGTCTAACTGACACCACAGCAGCTGCATTCGCAGTATCAAAAGATTAAAGCGCAACAACAGCAACGAAAACAGAAAATATTTCCCATTCCCGAAATGTTTATGTCAAGGCCCAGAGGAAGAAATGGAAACCCATGCAGAGGCGGAGGTGGAAATTATGTACAGCGGAGAAGTCGGGGGGAGGAAATGGAAAAAGATTTGTAGATTTCCCGAAGAAATACGTTAAAGTGAAATTGAAATGCTTTGGGCGTTAATTTAAATGGGGAATTTTCTATTATTGACAACGAGGGATCTGGGGAAATTAATTTTAAATGGAACAGAAATTATTATTCTGTGGATTTCTGTGAGTTAAAGATAGTTTCCGGTTTTCTTAAATTGTCTTAAATTTATGTATGCTGTGTATCTAATTGTACAATTTTATTTTTCATTTATATACTCATAAGTTGGTATTTTCTACTATAATTACGTAAAAACATTATTTGATATTTATGTAGGTATTATTTTATATAAAAGAAATAATTTAGATAGTGACTACATTTAGTTTTTTATGCCAAAGAAGAACATTTAAATTTATATAATAAATATTTTGGTGAATATTTTGGTTTTGTATTTACGCTGGTTATTTTTTTAAACTTGTAGTTTATTAATTAAAAACCTTTTGTTAAAGTGCAAACTTGCATTTATTTTTCAACACACTTAAACACATTTAGGAAAATATCATCTTTTAATTTCCATCTCATTGACATCTTAAAGATTTTATTGCCTATACAGCTGGGACACACAAATTGCAAGTTTATTTTTAGATACTTAAAGAGCTGATAGAACTAGTACTTAGATTTTAGTTGCATTTTGGCCCACATTACCCACTGTACTCCCAAATGTTCGGTGGAACGGCTATCTCGGTGATCTCAGCATTATAATGAGCTAAGCAAATGCGCAGGCGTATTTTGAGATGTGACAGCGGCAGCAGCAGCAGCTAAAGATTGCTTACAAAACATACAAAGTAGAAAATTATTTAGCAACAACAATCTAGGGGGGAGGGAAAGGCGATCCAAATAAAAGCGGAAAAAACAAAACAATATTTTTATGTTGTCGCGTGGACGGGACAAGCTGCCTTTTTTTGTTTTTACTGCATGATATATGGAAATGTTTTATGAGCGGACTGCACTTTCGGACTGTCGCCATAGATGTAGACACACAAAAAAACGTTGACTGGAAATTGAAATTAATTTGCTGCCACAAGACAGTGGTGGTGGGAGGTGGGTGGTGGATGGAAAATTCGTAGCATAGCATTGCATAATTACAGATGACGTAGAACACACACAATCTTTCACTGCAGCATGTAATCTCTTGCCAGGGACAGCAGACGGGAAAACGGGATTTTGTCCAATTAAAGCAAACATCAATTTCAGCTCTTCGGGTGTGTGCTGTGTGTATTTGTTACGTACAATGCCCATTTTGTGTGTGTCTCTCCTCCTTTATTATCCGTAACGAACCGAGTTGAGCTTTGTCATTGACTCCGGCGACTGCTGCTGCTGCTGCTGCTGTCTGGCTTTAGCCAGATCTGGAAAAACTGGAGCATGCAGTTTCGTTTCGATTCGACCCTCCTTTTGGGCATACATATGTTTGTATCTACCAGTGCACATAGGCAAGGTCATCAGCTTCGGATGGGTGGGCTTGCGGCCCGTTCGAGTGTTAGCTGGGTGTGTGTGTAGTTTGGAGCCAGCCATTTACGCCCTGGTGGAGCCAATGGAGCATTTCGAGCTGGAGCTGAGCTTCGTTAACAATAAAACTAGTTCTGTTTGTTTGTTAACTTTAACGGAATAGTTCGAGCTATTTATTTGGATTAAACGGATAGTTTTTGATTGGCTATCAAAATATCACATTTGTAACATGTATCTGGGTGAATTTGGGAAATATTCCAGACTGCCTGAAGTCACCGTCTCTATTTTTTATGGGCCCTTAATAGCTGTTTCTTAAAATTATTTGTTGGCTAAAAGTATGAAACTTTTATTTTTGGTTTGCCGAGTTGAAAAGTTTGTTTATCAAAATTTAATATATTTTTTAGCATACTTATTAGTCGCATTTATAGAGATTTTCAATCTTATCCAATTTCATTGCTATCCTATAAAATATTAAAATAATATTACTGAGCAAAAAGTTAAACATTAAATATTTAATATTAAAATTGACTAGATTTCACTGCCAAGAACCCTCGAAAACTTGGACATTTTATTACCATCCACCATCCATTCACTTGAATTGGGACACGTCCTTCAACTTCCATCCCATTCGCCTTTTGTTGGGGATTTTCGGGGAGATTTTGGGGATTTGCTGAGTGACGCACAAATGTCACGGCAGCCACTCGATGGCTGAGAAGCTTGAGAGTGGCTGAGCTCGAGAGGCTGAGCCTTCGACTTGCCACTTTGAATAGCTCTTGACTAATCCCACTCTATATTGTATCTTTTCTCTCCTTGCAGCTAGCGCGTTTCGTTCTTTTCCACGCTTGTGACCCGTAGCCCACGTCCACTTTGTGGCGTGTGCAACCCGAAGCCGCCAAGACGACTTACTCGATAATGAAGATGAGCTCGCCCAGGATCATGCAGCAGAAGCGGAGCAGCAAGTCCTCCAACTCGTCGCGGGTCTCGATGACGACCTCGACGGCGGAGGAGAATCTGCTGGAGTCGAAGCTCTTCAGCTGGATGAGGCTCTTCCGCTTCGCCTCGCTGCTCTGCCGCGCCGAGTAACGGACCACACGAGATCCTCCCTCCTTCAAATGTTAAGAGAAACGCATATTACAGATACTCGAACTAAATAGTTGCCGCTTTTCAGTCAAGTTTTCCTATATATAGAAAGAGAGACACACCAAACAGAAACACCCAACACACGCCCATTTGTCACCTTAACTTTTTCCAGCAAAACGTAGAAAATAAGTATTACAAAATGATTAAGCAAGAAAAATCCTACTCCTACCACACCCACTCCCACAAGCATAATATTAAGTTTAAGCTGAAAAGCCTCAGATATATCCAAAACCCAAGAAAAATATAATGTGTTAAGTTTAAGCTTCGTTTTTTGGGAGATCGAGACATTTTTCATTCAGTTCAAAAAACAACTCTTCACAATTAAGTCAATTTTTAGTGTAAACTCCGTTCCAACGGAGTTACTCGCGCCTTTCGTACCTTTTGTATTGTAATAAGTGAACAAAAAATGGCATATTTACAAATTGCGAACTACAAGCAAATAAATATATATTTAAATCGTAATCCACTTATTGCGTTTATTCGGGTTTATTAAATTAGTGCTTAAGTTTTCACGAACAGCCGAACTATAACACGAAGTACATATATTTTTGTAATTACAACACTGTTTTTGCGAGTCACAAGAAACAAACAAAACAAATAGGCAAACACATCAAGATGAACCTTTATGCAAGGCTATTAAATAGATAAATATAAATATACATATATATTAACTAAAGATGCTGGCAAATGCAGTACTAAACAATAATGTAGAGGAATATATTTACATATAAAATAAACTCGAATCGGAGTACATGCAAATGCGCTTACCCAACACTGAAACACGTACATACATACATCCACACATCCCGTTCACAATACTTATCCAGCCCAGCAATATGAAAAGTGCATTTAACCCAAAGAAGTTGCCAATCAACCAACAACAACAACCACAAATTGTTAACAACACACATTAGCAATGCAAAGTGCAATAGTGGACATAAGCAAACCTCTTTAATTCCATATATAACCTCAGATAAACTAATGAACAACTACAACAAACAGATAAATAACAAATGAGACAACAACAACAACCACAAAGTTATCAGAGATTTTCGAAATTCAATTTTACTTATTAATTAGTTAGTAAGCCGAAAGTGCAATCCTGCATTATGAACATAACGGTATAATAACGGTAATTGCCAAAAACAATGAGAATCAACTGTACTAGAATACACACATACACACTAGTTGTATAACTGCAGCAGATAAATGTTGAGAAAAATGCAATAAATCGGATATCGATCAAATAAATAAAGTCATTAAGCTGTTGAGTGTTCAATGCAATTAACGGGTTTTGTTGTTCTTCATTTTTTGGGTGTGTTTTGTTTTATATGGATTCCTTTTTTATTTGCTAGCATTTGCTTGTTTTTAAATATTTTCGATACCGGTGACAGATCCACAGAGTCCCTTGGAGGGTAAAATATATATAGCCTATAGCACCATTTTAACATATTTGATACGTTTTAATTTAAAATTTGTAATTAAATCTAGCGTTGCCAGATATTCGATTTTCTTATTCTTCTGCTAAAAAGAACTTTTTACCAAAGTTAACAACCATTTTTAGTGTGGGCTTTCAAAAGCGACAAGTTTTTAAATATATCGATGATTGTGTATATCGATATTACCATCCTATTTCAAACAAAAGAAAAGCCAAAGAAGTTAAATATAAAAAAAAACATTTGAAGGGAAGGGTTTTTTAAAGTTTTATTAAATGTATGCGATTTTGCGAGTATTTAGTAAACAATGGCCAGTGCGACCATAGTCAATGCACACGAAAATGCTGAAACTGTATTTTTTAGGGGAAATTTTACCTTTTTGAGATTTTTAAGGGGAGAGCCAAATTTTCATCTGGCAACACTGCAACTATAACAAAACAAATTCGGATCGGCGGACTATATATCGTGCTCGATGTGAACCTGGCGCCGTGCGCATTAAAAATAATATAATATAAACCAAGATACCAGAAAGCGCTTATCAGTGAATTCGCCTGCAGTTGCATAACGCGTTGCCAAAAAAAAGAAGAAACGATAAAATAACAACACCAACAACCAACGCGTAAAAAGTTCTCTTGAGGTTTTCGTGGCGAAATAGACGACAAAAAGAAAGCTCGAAAAACAAGGGCGAAAGGAGAGTGCAGTTAGTGCCCCCTTTGGGGCCCACCACCCCCACCGGTCTCCCCGGCCCCCTCGACGCCCACGCGACGTGCCTTATAGGAAATATTTTCGGTTTTGTGTGCGCGTTAATTGCTCAGGAATTGCGTTACGTATTCCCGCAAGACCCGCAAGAAGAGCGAAACTATGGCCCAGAATACAGCAGATACCTTCATCCATCTGATTGCCGGCGGGTAAGAATCTTTTTTATTTTAGATTTAAAGCCCCCGCTGTTGTTGCTGTTGCTATTGCGTCTTATCGCAGGTCAGGCCAACGTAGCGCAAACCGGTTTAGCTGGGCGACTCCGCAGACTTTGTAGTTGGATTCCACAAGAAACGTCGCAATTGCGATTAGATTTAGTTTGGTTTCAATTCGCGCAATGTACATTTTTGGCGCCACTGCCAAATAAAACAGAAGAAAGGCCGAAAAGAGCAGTAAAAAACACGCTCCGTTCACGTGTTTTCGTCTCGTTGTTTGTTGTTTTTTATATATTACGGGAAACGACAGCTGGCGAAATCATAGAGGAGATAAAGGAAATAAGCAAATAAAATGTATAAAATACATATGTACATACTTATGTGCAACCAGCAAACATATGTAAACAAATATAGTTTTTCCTTTTCCTTATCCATTTTCTCGGTGCATTCCACCAGCACAATGTCCAATTGGATTTCAGAGCTTCAATTATTTTGTTGTTGTCGCTCTGCTATTACTTTTATTGTCGCTTTTATGCTGGCTATTTTTAGACGCGTCGCGCCGCATCTGAATTTATTTTTGTTTTTACCTGCACCCTACACACACACTTGCCCGGCATATTGGCTGCATCGAGCGATAGTTTGTGTGTGCGTGTGCGTGTTTCTTGCTCGCAACCAGTTTTGTTTTTGTTGCGAAGAGAGTGGAGAAGGGCTACAAAGAGCGGGAGGAGAAAGGTGAAGTACAGCTTATTTGCTGTTCTTGTTCCGTATTCCGGTGGGAAGAAAGGAAGGTGGGAACAAGGGAATGAAACAATTGTGGGGTCGAGCCTCTTGTCTTTCGGGAAATGCAAATTTTATGGGGGATACGAAAGCAACAATGTGTTTTTTATAAAGATATGTACTTATTTTTGGGGTGAGATTATACTGTCTTGAGTTTGTGCCTTAATTCTTTAATTCAATTTTTCTTCGCAAAATAAATGGGAGATCTAAATTCTTAAGGGGTTCCCCTTGTTAAAACTTCTCTAACTTTAGAATCTAAAACTTAGAAATCTAATCTAGAAATATGATTGGAAGACCGAGAAAGTACACTCTCCTTAACCACTTTTGAATTTCTAATAAATCAGCTATAATTCTCAAATGGTTTTGGGGGGGAAATAGGTAATAAACCGCTCAGGTATCTAAAATTTTGTATTGGCAATTGGCTTAAAATAATTCTGTTATATAAAGCAGCTTAAAATAATATAATTTTAAAGACCTTTTCGTTTTTAGGTTATTACTTAAATGAATTCTTTGAAATCTTTTTAAGGAATGATTGTGGATAAAAATTAATATTGTATAGCTGTTAGCAGGGAAAAATATGACTAGTGTAGTAGCATTTGATTTACTTTGATTAAAGTGTAACCTTGACTACCAGAGGGCCTTTTATCTGACCCCTGGCAAAGTTCTGGGTGCTGATTGTGGCTGTCAATTGTCGTGATCCCCTCCGAATGCTTTGTGAGCTCTGCAAGCCTCTGGGCAATTTGCCGGCCGGCAGCTTAAGCCCCTCTTATCTGCAACAACAATGTATCTATGTACATTTATGTATTCCTCTTTGTTTTGTTTACATATCTACGTACTATATAATATATACTTTAACTAGCAAGTGAAAAGGAATTCACGTTGCAACTTGAGCTGCCTTAATACCCCCCTAGTTTGTTTTCAACCCGCCTTTGTTGGTATCTCGTGTCAGTACACGTTGGAAAAAGGGAAACAATAAAATAAAATAACAACCTTGCCTCTGCCGCCCACATTGTTATCGCTATAAATAAGCCGCAAAGCAAACAATTAAACGACATGCATCCCATCTAATCAAGCATCAGAGAAGCCTCCAAAGGGGGGTCTTACATAAGCTACTTGTCTATAATCTCAAGATTGTTAAATGGGTTAGAAATGCATTTATTTTGGCCACAAATTGGTGTAAAATTGGCTTAAGGTCCTAGAAAATAGCATCTTTGTTTTACTTTCTTCCTTTAAAGTTCAAACTATGAACCTGATTTTAGTGACATTTAAGAACTTTGTATACTATACCAAATATCCCTCAATTAGCGAAATGTTAAATAGGTTCAGACAGCTCAGGAGATAAATTCCCTCAATGTTTTCGATTTGGCAAAACAACACACATTGCACATTTCTCTATTTTCCCTATACCTATACTATATATAATGCATTGTGTGATTTTTTGCCTACATATTTTGCTGTTATTTGTCTAGAAACAAAAATCTAAATTGAGCTTGGCAAGCGATTTCGATTTTGTTTTGGTTTTTCAGCGAGACAACAACCCAGGCAGGCGGCGGGCAAATAAACTTTTTCTGGCACACTGACTCAGTTGAAGGCGAATGGATGAGCGAATTGCAACAAACAACACACACTGACCAAGGTGTACTTGCACACACATATACCGATAAGATATAGATAGACCCCCCTCTTTATAAGCAAACCCAAACAATGTCAGTCGCAGTATGCAATTCCTTGTCTCCCAACTTATTTATAGCATAGTTTCATTGCTGAAGAGATTTCATAACCATAACCCGAAATTTTCCATCAGCTGGGATTTGTTTACCTTTTTTTTTGGTGGTTGGTTTTGACCCGGCCCAAAGCTACCAAAACGTTTTCTCTCTCTACGCTTTCGACGTATTCATTGCCTTCATGTCTCTTCGCACGTACGCATATTTTTGAGAGAATTTGTTATGCATTCAAGAGTCTTATTCAAGGATGGCCGTCTTAAAGGCTAAAATAGAAGGTGTTTCCCGGTAAAAGAAGAAGAGCAATTAACCAAAAACAAAGCTAAAATGTTTATCTTATTAAAAAACACTTATTTTATCTTGTTTTCTCTTCATTTTCTTACTTTTTTCTATATTTATTAAAGTGAACCAATTTCTAAAACGCTTTCTCTAAACCTAAAATTGTGTCAAGGGCACTTTAATTAATTTTACTCTTGATCTAGACACATATAAACAACTTATACATATATTCAAATAAAATTGGAAAGAGAATGAGGAAAAAATATAGAAGGTCGCGTGCCAAGTTTATTTCGAATTTTAAACATAAAAGAAACCATCTAATGGGATATCTCTATTCTTAGCCAAGCCTTAACTACACCATTTCATTTCCTCAAAAGCTTTAACAGAAATTCCCTATTAACTCAATATAATCTGGTAAAACCTTCGATTCCTTTGACCCATTAACGAAGACATTGAAAATTTTCCATAAATGTCGTAATCTTAGGCAAAGCAAACAAATAATACAGATAGAAGGTAAAAAAAAAATAGCAAAAGTCAAAAATAAAATATTGGCAATGATAAGCGAGGGGGGAATTTCAGTCTGCGAAACGCAAAAAGCCATTAAAATATGCGTACTTTTAGGTTGATAAGCAAAAGTCTCCCCGCCAAGACAGACCCCTTATCAGCTGCGGATTGAGGTAGGGGACTAACCAGGTGGGTCCAGAGGAGGGGGAACTCCTTGGACAAAAGTCACCCCAGCAAAGGCTGACGCATGGCCCACAGAAATTACTCGTATCACAAGAAATATATATGTACTTGTGTATGTAAACCAAAGTGGTCATAGACGACGGTGTCTGCGGGTCCAAAATTTCCACTCTTATCAGGTGTAGCGCGTGTATACACCCGACAATGTCAAAGAACAGATAAATCGCACATTAACCGGTAGCAAATTGCACGAAATTCGCACATGCATCCCCCAAAGGCCATCGATCGGATATATGTACATACAAGCTATATATTTATATAGAAATTGCTATGAGAATCTGTGAGATTCAGTCTGTATGCACTTGAACGCAGATTCACATGTTTCACACATGAGAGAGATTGCTTTCTTTTCAAACGAATTCAATCTTTTATAGCTTGAAATAATATTTATTTAAATTGGTTTTATTTACGATTGCTTACGTATAACGATGACTGTCGTGTAGGACATTTGTTTTATGAATATAAAAACGTTCTTGGAGGAATGCATTTTATAAGAATCGAAAGTTTAAGTCAGTTTGAAAGGTAATACTTGGCATTACTGTCAAATCAAGTGTCTAGATATAAGTAAGATATGGCTAATATTTGTTGCAATAATTCATTTGATTTGATTTAATGACCAATATATCTATTTTACCCTAAAAGTGGATCGTAAATATTATCCGAGAGAAGCCAGGCATAAAAAATGTACTAACTAACGAGTCGGGACTTAGGGCACCACAGCTTTTAATGCTTTATTACCCTCCTGGTCGAATATATTTCCCAACCTTAATCAAGTCTTTAAAAATAGCCTTATCATTATTGAAGTATTTCAATTAATTTCCAACTCTCATTTGTCACCCATTAATCTTCAATTCATTACCTCTTTTCTAACTTACATCTAACCCATTAATCACCTCATCCCCGTGTCATTCAACTGGTGCGTAATTAGCTCTAAGTCCACTCCAGTCATACTTATCCTTGGACTGTTTGCCCAACTGTCTGACTGTCTTCTGTGAATAGCTTTCAGGTAGCACGACGAACAGTTTGCTTTAGTTTCGCGTGATGGTGTCAGGCATATGCTAATTGAAATTCAATAGTCGGGGAGGAGCTTCCCGTTAATGCATTGATTAAATGTGATTAATTTATATATTGACTGCAAGGGGGTTCTTCAGATAAAAGTCGGGGAAAGTATCTGTTGAGTTATTTGATTTGTTGGGACAGCAAGCAGAACATATGGTGGCGTGTTCTCTTCACCAGGTTTCAGGGCAATTATGTCATAGTCTCTCATACCAGATTCAAAGCGGATCGGGCATCCATAAAAGTACTATATACATTTTAATGGACGTGGCCTGCCAGCCGATAGCTGATAAGCCCCGAGAGCCGGCCAGCTCACATGGCTCGGCTTTGTCCGGCCCCGCCGGCCATTGCAATTCATCCCATCCGCTGGCGGCATCAAAGGTTATCGCTGATGGGGAAGGGTCAATACCCAACCGGTTCCGACTGGATCCGTATGCCCTGGCCTCATCGAAATCGCCAACAGACTTGCGAAATAATATAACAGGGAAAAGTAAAGTCCCAGTTCAATTGCCTGCTGAATATATTTTCTTTGCCTTTTTCCTAGGATTCAGAAAGAGATATTCTCGTGACATTCCCTCAGAGCTTCAGCCATCGATCAAACTTTACTCCTTTGTCATTTTGTTTCCTTTTTTCCCTTTGTTGCATAACTTATTTTCCCCCTTTCATGAGGTTATTGCCATTGCTTTTTTTTATAATATAATCGGGTAATAATTTCATGACTACCAGTTGCCAACTGGCAATTTACACATTTCTGCGATCACGAGTTATGCTTCTGCAAATATGTTTATTCCCAGATAATGAAGCGATTCTGCTTTTATCACAAGTTCGCGTGTGTTTTGTTGATATTGATAGAGGCAATCTGAGGTTTGTTGGCTTTTTTGGGAAAGGTCGTGTATAATTAATTTTCTGGGGCAGTTTCGGAGGTGTAAGCAAACAAAATTTAATCTAGAATACACTTTAAAGTCAAGGTTATGAACTCTGTTAATGTACTTTCCACTACTTGCTTTAGTTTTAGAAGTTTGTATCGTGTTTGCTGCTCAATTTTCCTTACACATTTCCATTTCCAGCAATTTCACAATTCAGTAAACAATTACCTGACCTTGATTGGCATCATGCACTTGGAATTCAAAATGAATTGAAATAGAAAATTTTGTATAATTCGCTTTGATGGACATAACGCCTCCTTCCACTATGCGATTATCCAGACCGCAAGTAACCCTCCTCCTCCTCCTTCATTTTGCATTTGGCGAAATGCACTTCATTTCCGAGGCAGCCAATCAAGAATGCCTTTGCCCCGGCACTCGAATTCGATTTGTAATTGGAATGGGACATGCCACTTATGTGTTTGCCTGTAGTTAGCAGCTATACTAGATGGGGGCACAGACATTTTTAGCCAGGGAATTGCGCAATTCAAAGAAATACGAGTTTGGGAAATAGATATTTTCCTGCATGGTCGATTCTTGCCAAGAAGTGTGATTTATTTTTATGATAGTTGAACATGTGGGCGAAACTGAAAGTGGCAGGCAAATTACTTAACTTTGGGTTTGTCTTTTTTAAAACCATTTTGAGATATTAGCAATTAGATTTGTAAAAAAGCAAACAGTGAACTTGAAATGTTTTTATTATAAATTTAATTTACTTTGATAGTTAATAAACAAAAGAATTTACTTTAAAAATAACAACAGAATTACCCCTCTTTACCATTTAAGCTACTAAATTCTTGTCCTTAGTTAATAAATTACTCATCATAATTCCCCCATTTTTTGCACTTGCAGTTCCGCTGGCACTGTGGGCGCCGTGGTCACATGTCCATTGGAGGTGGTCAAGACGCGTCTGCAGAGCTCCACGGCCTTTATGACGCCGACACGGGTGGTGGAGAATGCCAGTGGACCGGCGAACGGCGGGCAATCGGAGCTGTTGCGGCCGGAACAACGACGTAAGCTAAGCACAACGATATTACGTAACAGATCACAGCCACAGGTGATTGGGGGTGTGCGTAGGGTAGTACCAAATTCTTTTTTACCTATTCTCTCATACTCATAATACCCATAATGCCGCCATATGCCATCTCCTAACTATATAGCTTGAGCGCAAGCACTGCCAACATACCTTCGATACCTTCACCTCCATTTTCCCGAATTTGTTATATTTGCATTACTGATTTTGGTATCTTTTTTTAACCTTTTCCAGATCATGGCCATGTCGCATTGTGGCATCTCATCGACAACGCCCAAATCCATGAGCATCGTCCAGTGTCTAAGGTAAGATATTAGACACAATTTGAGATATTTTATAAGATAACTATAATTTCTTCCCCCCTTTAGACATATTGTACAGAACGAGGGTCCCCGCGCTCTGTTCAAAGGTCTCGGTCCGAATCTCGTGGGCGTGGCCCCTTCCCGTGCCATCTACTTCTGCACCTACTCCCAAACCAAGAACACGCTCAACAGTTTAGGGTAAGTTTCGTTTTTAAAACTACAATAACCCAATTTAATTGCTTCATTTATCCTCCTTCAGCTTCGTTGAACGTGACTCGCCGCTGGTTCACATCATGAGTGCTGCCAGTGCTGGTTTCGTCTCCTCCACGGCCACGAATCCCATTTGGTTTGTAAAGACACGGATGCAGCTGGACTATAACTCCAAAGTCCAGATGACGGTGAGGCAGTGCATCGAGCGGGTGTATGCCCAAGGCGGCATTGCCGCTTTCTACAAGGGCATCACCGCTAGCTATTTTGGTATCTGCGAAACCATGGTGCACTTTGTCATCTACGAGTTCATCAAGTCCAAATTGGTGGGTTTTATATTTGGATTTTGATTGTACATTTGTGGCAATCTCTCCTAATAATAATTATTATTTTTTATTATTAGCTGGAACAGCGAAATCAACGGCATACGGACACAAAGGGCTCGCGTGATTTCCTGGAGTTCATGATGGCCGGCGCCGTGTCCAAGACAATCGCCTCCTGCATCGCCTATCCCCATGAGGTGGCCCGCACGCGTTTACGCGAGGAGGGCAACAAGTACAATTCATTTTGGCAAACACTGCACACGGTGTGGAAGGAGGAGGGCAGAGCAGGACTGTATAGGTGCGTAGAATTCGATTTAAAGGGGGGTATTTTTTTTAATTGATAAAGGTAATTAGAATTTTTTACTAGCTGGGGGCTTTTTCTCATTAAAAATGTATGCAATAATGCTATTTAATTATATAAAATAGGGTGTTAATCCCCCTCATTAAATCTGTTTGACATTTGACATTGTTTTCACGATTTATTCCTTAAGTGTTGCCATTTGATTCAAAGGGAATCCCAGTTGATTCAAAGGGAATTCCATATAAATATGTAAAAAGTCTGTCTATAAATTCTCATTTTATATTTAAGTATATTTATACGCTTTATAAAAATATTCACCGACAAGATCTTAAATAAGAATCAAGAGCCAACGCGGATGCTCAGGCACAATTTTTTTGCTTGCTCATTGCTAATGAATTATCATAATGCGCCACCCACGAATTCGCGATTCAGCCACCCGCCTGCCGCCGCCTTTCTCGGCGTGAAATCTATTTAAATTCATTCTTTTGCGTCGCATATTCTCCTGTTTGTTTACCTTAATTTGATTAGCACTAGAGAGGGAGTGAGGGAGCAAGCGAGCGAGCTTACTGTCTCGCGGGGTGCCTTAAATAATTAATATTATTTGCAGAGTAATTCGTCCACTAATTGTGCCAACTGTTTGTATTATTATTTTCATTCCACAGAGGCCTGGCCACGCAGCTGGTGCGACAGATACCCAACACGGCGATCATGATGGCCACCTACGAGGCAGTTGTCTATGTCCTAACCCGGCGCTTTAACAACAAGTCGAATGAGTTCTACGACTTTTAGGGGGAATCCACAGACGGAGAATCCCGACTCCCGAAGTTAACACGCGACGACGACGAGAAACCCAATCTGTGCATATGTAGACGCGACTGCTGCAACTTAACTGTAATCGTAAACCCCTTTTTTCTAGACGATCTAAACCAACGAGCGCAAATTCTGAGTTAACTAGCTTCTAAGTCACAACCAAACCGCGAAGTGAAATGAAAAAACGAACTCAATAGACTTGAGACGTTAGACGTTGAACGATCGAAGTCCACCCACTTAACCCAATCCGCTATATGCGCTACACGATCCGCGATCCGCAATAGCTGTCTGCACAACGAGAGAGAGAGAGAGTTTAGTTCGATGGATTCACCGGAAACGTTATCAAAATTTTGAAAAGGCTGCTATTTAGTTAAAGATACAAATATGTATAAATGTGGTTGATATTTTGATAAAAACAAAAATAATGTATGTAAATATAGGATTCAATTCGCTCAGAGTGTATTGTAAATAGATGAGAAAAATGAGTCAGTCGACTGACGTTCGCAAAAGCTCCCCTTAGTTTTGTTAGTTTCTAAGCACAAACACAATGTTGAATTGGCCGCAGTTGCCAGTAGAAGCCGACCGTAACCGATACGTAACTCTAATCGTAATTGTAAAACGTTCACGTTAAGTTTCCTCAAATGCGATATATATTTTAGTTACTCTTAATACATACTTCCGATCATTATGATTATTATTATTATTATTATTATAACTATTATTATTATTGCTGTTTATTTAGTCCATTAGCTAATTAGTTAGTGAGCTCTCCATATGAGCTGTAGTTGCCCCAAAATCGTATTTCATTGATAACAACGAGCAAAGAATGAAGAAAACTACTGTGAATAATTGATTGCAATCTGATTTGATGGTGAAATCAATAAATACAACAATTTTGTTTAAAAATACCCCTCAAGCGCTTTTATTGTTTAATGCCGTCGACTGGGTGGGTCTTAAATACGGCACAATCTTATCAACGAAACGACCAAGTCTGCAGACCCTTGAACATAGTTCAATTTGGAAACGTAGACTCTCGGTAATAAAAGCAATGCGAAGATAAGGGATCTAGCTACTGGCTACAATTATTCATTAGCACGAAAAACCAATACTAATATGTTAAATATTCAAGGCAACATAAAAACAGCAGCCTGACAGCAATCATTTCAAAAACGGCGCCTAATTCTTACGTCTCCTCTGGCCCCACTAAGAAACCATTCGATTCTCCCCTGTTATCGATAACCTGTTAGAGCAACATAGAGAGAGAGAGAGAGAGAGAGCACTTCGTGAGTTTACCCCATTTATTATTTAGAATTTTTCTATTACATAAAAAATATATATATTAAAAGGAAATTAAAGAAGTTTCTTGTTTACATTTGTTACACAAAAATAAAGTCGAAAAATGAAGATTTTTTTAAATTAAACAATTTAACTATGCATGAACAAGAAATATCGCAAAATATCAAATAAAAATATCGCACTTTCGATATTTAGGAAAACAAAAAAGTCGTGATATAAATATATCATCTTTAGAAAAAAATATCGATATATTGATATGTTGATATCAACAAGTGTTTACGTTTCGAGAAGTGCCACAAAAATAAAACTTGAAAAAACCTGCTTAAGTTAACGTTTTAATCTTAATACAAGTACCACCTGCAATTGCAAATTAGTGAGCACCGGAAAATCACTCCCAGTTAAGCTGGAACAAGAGAAATTTGTGCAATTGGAGCAGCTGCGAAGCGGACACGCAAAAGAGACCAAGAGATCGAGAACTACATAGTTGACACCCATTTGAGCCGCGGCCATGCAAATCGATGCAATCGAGCTGCTGCTGCTGATCACCTAGCTCTGCGAGATGCTGCTGAGCGAGACCCACTTTTGGACGACGCTGCGCGATGAGGTGCGCATCAAGAGCAACGACCTGGGCGCCTTCCGATACCTGCGCCAGCGTGAGAAGGAGCAGGAGCAGCAGGATCTCACCACGTTGGCCAAGCGCGACTACACCGAGCGCCGCAATGGATTGGCCGTGCTGAAGAACAGCAGTCGCAAGGCGGCTGGTCGCCTGAAGGATAACCTAAAGAAGCTGGAGGATCTGCTGCGACAGCATCGTATCATCCACTCCGAGTGGCAGGATGCGGCCCAGGTGCTGCTGCTCTTTGCCAACGGACTGATTGCCCACATCTGCGTGGACATCTACACGGGCGATATACTGCGCATGGTCTTTGAGAAGTATCTTGTGGGCAAGCTGGCCGCCGAGGTCATCACCGATGGTGAGTAGGAGGAGAGCTTTGATTGATTTATCTATAAGATACTCTTTCGATGGGATGCAGTCATTACTTTCACCATTAAATGCATGTTTACTGTTTGTTTACTTGATTAAATCATCTATAAATATTTAAATTCATCATGAAATATTAAAAGTTTAAACTTTATTGTACATTTTTCTATTTAACTTTAAATTAATTTTAAAACACCACAGCGACTTCTGTAGCACCTCTAATAATTTCTCCTTGTGACTTAAGTGCAATATAAATTAATATAAAGTCGCCCCCCATAATGATAATGAAGCTCATGCATAAAACCATCATTTCATATCTTTTCTAAACGATCCCTGGTTGTCCTCGTTAAAATATTGTAGGAGGAATAAATCTCACACGCCTTGGAAACATGATTTGATAAAATCTTGCCTTTCCTTCAATGTGCGCGTGATTAATGGCAATTGGGGTAAATAATCCCGGCGCTATATGCGTCGCTTTAGGGTATACTCTCTTCTATATATGCATCGTATAATATTGAGTAGAGTGGCGGAGATCCCCCTCCTAGCCTTGCACTTGAGACCGCCGCTGCTGCTTTGTGGCTTGTGTTGTGCAGTTATGGAGAAATTTGCATTGGCAACAAGTGCGACTTGATTTGCACTTTCCCACACCAACACAGCCCCGAGCACGCACACACCTGCACATGCAATTATTGTAATTTTTAATTAATCTGCTTGCTTGTTTTGTTGCCTGTAAATATGCGAACCGCGGAGATCCCCCAACTTATTCCATCCCATGCCATGCCACGCCTCCCACCTTTCCCATATTTTGTTCGAGGCACTCATTCAGCTTTGTCGCTTGTGTTTTTTGTTTCTGTTTCTCTGTTTTCGTTGTCTCTTGTCCGTGTGTGTGCAGCCTTTTTCACCCGTTCCCACATCGTCTTGGCCTACAATACCAACCAGCTGACGGTGGTGCATCTGCAGCGACCGAATGCACGGTCGCAGGGGCCGGAGAAGATCGCCAATATGGAACCGCGCATCTTCCATGTGATCATACCGGGTGCCACGGAGCGCAAGCTGGCCCGCCACCTGACCGTCAACGGTAGCTTTGATCTCTTTGTGGTGTGGACACAGTCGTCGCAGAACGAGGTCTACCCCTGGAGGCCAACTATTCGGGATCAGGATCGAGCCAATATCCATGTGTTCAAGATCAAGGGGTAAGTAGGGCATATCCCTTCTAGATTCTAAACTAATCGTTCCTCCTTTAGTTTGCAGCTGGAATCCATCGCTTATTGCTGGTCGGAGAACGATCCCTTGTGCGTTGATTTTCTGCGAAGCAGCGAAAGCCAAATCATCACGCTGGAGCAGAAGGTTTCCCGCAAGGGAGACATCAGTGCTGAGATCTGCTCGTATGAGCTGGCCGCCGGAAAAATGCAACGCACCGCCATTACCTCCATACCGATGGGCGCCCAGATCTGCTCGTTCGCCTTCAGTCCCGACCAGGAAAAGCTCTTTCTGGGCAGCATCGATCGCAACATTTGCCTGCATGACCTCGTCCAGCAGTCAACAAAGTACGCCCAGCAGATTGAGATTGTGCCGAATCAATGTGCCTGGCACTGTGACTCCGCCATGTTGTGTGTGGCTAACGAGCGTTCGGTGCTGCAGTGCTTTGATTTGGCTTTGGCCACCATTGGCCATCAGTTGGTTAGCGAGAGTGTCACACCCTCCAGCCTGCTGGACCTCTCGCATTACTTTGTGGCGCAGCCCACACTTCTGAGCGTCGCCTTTAGTCGGAAACCGGATTTGGGCTCGTTCAAGCATACCTACGCCCAAACGGATTGCCTGCTCTTGTTAATCTACGAACAGGGACCGCTGGCCTGCATGCGCATCTTTGGCGGCGCCGGCATGCGTGGCGATATCCACAACTCTGGCTTGACGGCCGACGTCATAGCGGACAAATATCTGCGGCTGCAGCAGCCGGAGAGGGCGGTGAATGTGCTGGCGGCACTGAACTGGGAGACGTACGGTGCCATGTGCCTGATAACGCTGCACAAGATAGCCAACTATGTGTTCTTTGGCGGAGATCAGCGGCGGCCGCGCATTGAGCTGATGGCTAGAGCTTTGAAGACATTCGCCCGCACGCTTTCGGAGGAAACGAAGGATGAGTTTAGCGATCAGGTTTACGATTTGAAGCGACGCTTTTGCTTCTTTCTGCTGCGGTAAGCTTTTCTTTTGTGAGCTTGAAATATGAATTTGAACTTAAATTTAATGAATTAAATCCCCACAGAAAAAACCTATTTGCTGAGGCCTTGGAAATCGCCCAGGATGTGGCCGACTATGATATATTCATGGATCTGTACAATCTGACCAAGTGCATTACCAGTTTGGGTGAATTCGCCCAGGTGGCGTTCAGTCAGGCCGCTGCCATAATCCATGAGGAGGATCGTGCCAATGGCAATCTCAGCCTCACCTGCGGCGACCTGCGTTCGGAGTCGGCCTGTTCGCTATCCACCGGATGCTCGGATGTTCTGCGTGGATCCGCGGGTCATAGTCACAGTCAGCCGCAGACCCTTAAAAACTATGTGCCACCATTGCCCTCGTTCAAATCGAAGGTCTTCAATGCGGAGATGATCAAGATAAACATACCCAAGCCGGAGCTTAGGCCGCCGTTGCCCAAAGTTTCGCTGGCAACTTCAGCGGCAGCCCTCGCACTGAAGAACAGCACTTTGCAAGCGGCGCCAGCTAAGAGTTCTAGCTCAAATGGTAAGAAAAGAAGGATTAATCTTTATTCTAAGATTCAGTATTCCAATTCCAATATTTCTTCTGTTTCCTTAGGTAATGTGTGGTCCCAGGATGTTCCCGATCAGACGGTGGGTCTGCCTATGCCCAGCAGTCCACCACCCCGACCTCAGCCTTCTTCTTCGATCATCCCAGACCAAAGTACGCCGCTTGGTGCTTTCAACAGCATGCCAACATCTCCACCTCCAGTGGTTTCAGTGGCTCCAGTGGCTCCCCCAGCCTACCAGCCCAAGTTCTACCAGCATCCGCTGGTTTCCGGAAACATTCCCGCCATGTTGCCCACGATGAGCAGCGAGGATTACCAAAAGCGGCTGCTGCTCAAGAAGCCAACGGCATCCATACTCTCCAACCCGGCTAATCCAGCACCCAGCAATGGAGGAGAGACTGGAGGAGCTACCCCCAGTGCCAAGTCACAGACGGCCGAGAAGAACAAGGTCAAGTTCTCGGATACCATACAGGTGGCTGTGGTGCCGGTAAGCTACCACTTCCAACTTGGTAATTGCGGAATTTCATAGTACTTTTTCCACTAGGAGATTCCACGTAAAGAGAAGCCCATGCCGCCCAAGAGAAACGGTTACTCCAGACCCGCAGCGCGGCATCTGACCAATCCGAAGAAGGAGCTGGCCGACAGCTTGCCACTTTGTCATCCCAACGATGAGTATCTAAAGGATTTCAATCCCATCACTACAAGTAGGTCTACAGATCGCTTCCCAGTCTCATTTAATCTTATATTAAACCTTTCCTTCAGATATGACAAAGCCCCCGGCAAGACGTCGGGACGAGGATCCGAAGCAGAGCAGCAGCAAGAATGCCAACAACTCCTCCTCCTCGTCATCCATCAAGGTGGTGCATTTCGGTGTGGTCTAAGCGTAGAATTGTTAGTGCAATCCCGTAATTTTACTTAATTTTTGGGTTAAGAGATGCGTCGTCTTCCACTTATTTGTAGTAACTATTGCCGTCCTCCCAGTTAGTGCAAAGCTTTAAATAGGAAAGTTTTTACTTATAGGTTCTCTTCTCTCCACACTTTTTACACACAGAGCTTAGCATTAAATGTTTGCCAAAAAAAACAAATCCTACTTCTTCTTGGTGGTGGTTGGTCCGCCCATTCGATCCAGTTCGGACTTGAGGTCGAGCAGCTCCTTGTCCGGCACATAGCGTCGCTCCTCGCAGTCGTCGGTGTGCTCCTGCACCCTCAAACTAACGCCCTCGGGCAGGGCTGACTGGGCGAGGCGCAGAAATTGCGGATAAATTGGGGCATCCACATTGTTCAGCTGCAGGTTCCGCTCGTAGGTGGTCAGCTTGTACTCGGACTCGATCACCGTGGAGTTGGGACGCAGGCGCTGCACCTGGGTTTGTTGCGGCGGCAGGGCGTAGCAATCGGAGACATCCAGTTCCAAATACTCGGCCACGCCATGGAGGAAGCGCTGATAGCTCTCCAGCTGCGGATAGTCATAGCCCTTGATCTGTACGTTGAGGCTCTCGTATTGCGGATATTTTGGTTTAAGTGACTGCAGGAGAGAGCAAGGATATGGGTCAATAAACGGAATGATCGAGGACTGTCGGAAAACCCACCTCCAGGTAATCCGGCTCGTAAACACTGCCGCCGCCGCCGCTGGTGCTCCTGACTGCTGTTGCTGTGACCTTCGGCGCCTGCAGGGCCAACCGCGCACTGGGTAGCAGCTAGATAAAGTAAGTAAGTACATTTTAATACATCATTTAAACCAATTTAAAGGTTTATTTACTTTTCGTAACATGTTCCTAGTTCGATATTTTTGTCCACCTCTAGGTGACATAACTTTTTCATGCGATAGGCACTATCGATTGTTCATTACTGCCCAAAGCGAACTGGTCACACTGCGCCACTGTTTTTGTTTTCCCTCCAGCTCCGGTCACATTGGTCAAACAAGGCAGAAATAATATTTTTTTATTTATTTAGCCCAAAACGTCAATTCGAAATGCAAAAAGGGTCAACGCTATTTGTAGTCGCGTTGGCGCTGCTCTCTGCCTTGGCGGGAACAGTAGCGAAATCAGATCCGGGCATTGTGGACATTCCGGTGAACTCGGTAAGTGCTCTTCTTCCACTCCCCCGTTTCCCACATTTCTACCACCCCCCGCAGCGAATCTCGAGTCGGAAACAAAACATATTTGTGTATGCGGCATATGTTTCGGCTACGTAATGTTAATGTTACCCCGTTCCTTGCAGGCGATACCCAACATCAGGCAACAGCGTCCGCTGCTGGGCAACTCAAAGATCTATGTGAAAAGTGAGTACATGCAGCGGCTACGTGTGACGAATCCCAACCCCTAATAACCCCCAACCCCCCGGTATTCCAGTTACCGGATGCACGTCCAAGGTGGAAACGAACTTGACCATAACCTTCCGGCTGGCGGAGCACCCCTGCATCTACGATGATCGCAAGGTGAGAAGCCATTTCTAATCTCTTGTCTTGTTGGCCATTCATTCTAAGCTTGAGTTCTCTTTCAGCTGGACGCCATTGCGTCCGATCCCTCGCTACAAAAGAACGTCTCTATCAATAACGTTATCGCCCTGGTCACCAAATCGTATCCCTGCAATGGCCTCATCGTTTTGGTGGCCGACAAAGTGTCGCCGCCGGTGGAAGGAGCCACTGGGAAGCCGGAACCGAAGCACCCGATGAAGGAGAACAAACATCCACTCTCGGTAATGACTCAGCCCGAGTGCGGAACACAAAAAATTATGGGCAAAGCAAAGATATGTGCGGCGTACACAAGCTTATCAGTCGCAGGCGCAGTCGCAGTTTTTTGGGGCTTATCGGTTCCTCCTAAGGGTAGCACCTTCTGGTGAAACTATTACTGTATTTATAGAGAAAAATGCGACTTTATTCCCATAGGAGGTTTCAGGGGTTCTCCCTTTTTAATATTTATAGAAATTAAGCTGGTATAAGGAAGTGCTTGTCGCTCATATAGTCTTATCTCTGTTCTATTCTTAGTAATTCATGTACCCCGAGGTATAACCTAGTCTAAACTACACTGAATGGTAGCTTTTGTTGACTTTGAGAAGCCCGCAGACTGATAAATAATGTACTTAACACGCACTGCTACCAATCATGCTTGAATGAAGTGATGTTTTGTTTCATAAACCCTTTTTTTTATCTCGTATTTCAGCCAACAACAAACCCGATTGCTAGTGTTCAGGAGGATGGCATCTATGAGATTGAGATCCTGATTTTACCGGAACCCGTCGCTGCCGAGTTCAGTGCCGTGGTGCACATTGAATTCCTGGGACCGCATGGTTATATCTCCGCCATAGATTGGCCTTTTCTGCCCGTATGTGTTCATACTTTGTTCATTGTTTATACCTACATTTGTTTATTTATTTCTTTACAGTTCTATTTAATCATGTGCATTGTTTATGTGATATTTGGCATTATTTGGCTCTTCGTTTCCTTCGCCCAATGGCGAGATCTCTTGAGAATTCAATTCTGGATTGGTGGCGTCATATTGCTGGGCATGCTGGAGAAGGCCTTTTTCTATGCCGAATATCAAACGCTGACAAACTATGGCGTTGCTGTTCAACATGCAGAACTGGTCGCTGAGTTTGTGTCCTGTGCAAAGCGCACTTTGGCCAGGATGCTGGTCATCATAATGAGTCTGGGCTTTGGCATTGTCAAGTAAGTAAAGTTGTGTTTTATATTTATTTTATAGTTGAATTAATAACTGCCCCTTTTAGGCCACGTTTGGGACCCATGTTGCATCGTGTTGTGGGCGTGGGCACCCTGTACTTTGTACTGGCCTGCGTGGAGAGTTATTTGCGCATCACAAACATAAAGAGCGACCGCAGCGAGCTCTTGGTAGCCAGTATTCCATTGGCTGTGTTGGACACAGGCATCTGCTGGTGGATCTTCACTTCGCTCGTCCAGACCACACGCACACTGAGGCTTAGAAGGTGAATATTACTTACTGATACGTAATTGAATGCTAGTTTATTTTGTGTACTTAAATATTTTAGGAATATGGTCAAGCTAAACCTGTATAGGCACTTTACCAACACGCTGATTTTCGCTGTTATCGCTTCAGTCATCTTTATGCTCTTTGCATTGCGTTTGCGTAGAATCGAGAACTGTACGCCCGTACGTTTGATTATCAACCATTAACGTGAGCTTCACTCTATTCAAATTCCTGTTCTTTATGTTTGATTAGGGATGGCGTGACATCTGGATCGATACTGGCTTCTGGCACATTCTATTCTCGGTGCTGCTGCTGGTGATTATGATACTATGGCGACCCACGAATAACAACCAGCGATATGCCTTCACCCCATTGCTAGATGCCCCCGAAGACGAAGACGAGGAGGGTAGGAAAAGTGTGACCTCAAAAAGAGAACTAAATTTAATAGAATTTCATTTTTCTAGACGAAGAAGATCAATTTGTGGCCGATGCTTATGGGGTGAAGATGCGTGGCCAGAATGGTACGCCCAAGACGTCGGTGAACTCGCGGGCTGCCACCACCACAGAGGAGGATGACTTGCGTTGGGTGGAGGAGAACATACCATCTTCAATGGCAGACTCCGCCCTGCCCATTCTCGACTCGGACGAGGAGATCATTAACACCAAGTTTGAGGTCTCCAAAATGCAATAAGCTGCTGGGCTGTGAATTTCGCTGGACCTAAAAAAAAGAGACTTGAAGCACATTCGCGACACACCCGCCACACAGACAACATTGTGCTATGTATTCTTTTCCATTTTCTATTCGAGAAACTAGATAAGAGGCCATCGAGGATGGTGGGAAACAATAATTGGAACTTGACTTTATTTCCCGAGGCTGGCGCCTGCCTTTTTCAAACCCTTGTAAAATATTGTATTTAACAGTAGTTCCTTCTACAGCACACACACGTCCTCCCACTAAATAAATTTAACTTATTTATAATACCTAGACTAAGTTGTAGATATCTCTATGATGCGCGACGAAACGTAAACTTAATTTACTTCAATTTCGATTCTGAAAAGTTGACTACCCTTAAAAACACACGACACCGGATTGTCGCCTCTTTGTATATAACGAAACGATCTATAATAAACGTATGAGAACGAAGATTCTGTAAAAATTAACCAAAATTTTGCAGTCAGAATCTTTATGATGATAAATGATGATCTTTATTTATGCTAATAAATGAAATCATTTGCAAATATGTCTATGCATAAGCACACACACCATACACAGACACACCTCAATGTATTTAAATATATATAAATATGTTTTTAATCAAGCGGTTTAAGAACTTTTCATAAAATAAATGCAATCGTAACTTAAAGGTAGCCGTGAACCAAACTAAACGTGTTTTTATAGTCTCCTTATCTGACTCAAGTGTGTTATCTTTTGTAAGCTTAAGTTATTTATCGAAGAAGATAACACAAGTATGTATTCCTAGGAAAATTGATAAGGTAATTAAGCACAAAGTAAGCACAGTTTCTGTGCGCCTGGTAATTGAAATCAGTTAGGCGGTGAATTTGTACAGAAAATGTTTAAATTGAAAATGCATTGATTAATTGATTAATTTTAATTCTGAAACCCTTTGAATTTCCTTCGATGTTTCCCCCCCAAGAAAACAAACCAAACTTAATAATTTCAATATTTATTAGATTCCTCTTGTATAAAATTTCTCTTTGCCATCCAAAATGTTTTGTTTAAAAAACTAGTATTTAGAAGGTAATGTGCATTTCCTCAGATAATACAATTACAAAGCGATTTCAGTTAGTAATCTTGCTTCGAGCTTCGGTCTCTTATTGTTAGAGAACACACATAATGCATATGCATACACATAAAAAGACACAATTAATAAACACATTATTTATTCGCGGAAGAATTAAGAACAGTGGCTGCAGGTGAATGAAACACAAACACACATTTGCGCCACGACTTCGGTGCAAAATATGTTGGGCATTTTACAAATAAGATACAAATACTTATGGATACTGTCTTGAGGGCGGCGATGTTGTTGGCTTTTTCGGCTGAACTGTAGCTAAATTGCAACAATATTTATGTGGGCGGGGGGTTGACATGTTAATATGTTTCTTCTCCGTTTAACAAATTCTCTCTTATTTAACAAATTTATTGCCTAGAAATGCGTATTAATTAATTTTTAGTCTGCTTAATTTCCAGCGTCCTAAGGGCAGTCCTAACCCATTGGGTGTGAACTTGGGTGTGAATAGCAGGGAATTGGGAGGATGCTTAACGCCGTCCAGACTGGAAATATTATCCCAATATTATTGCAATTAAGATAACATTTCGCAGCATTTAATTCGCATGTTATTCGCACCCATTCAGGCCGCCAGGAGAAGAGACCTCGCTTAGTTCGGGGAACATTATTATGGTTTATGGTTTATGTTGAAATTGAATTACGAGGACGCTGCAGAGCTACTACCTACCGCGCCGTCAGCCATGACCGCTCATCAGTGCTCGCGACGTTCGTTCAGTTCGATTCGGGCTTAACGTTGCGCCTCAGGATGGCCGCGGCCAGGTCCTGCTTCATGGCCGCCTGCTGCCGTTGGTCGGCCAGCGACTGCGTGCTTCGCAATCCGTTCACAATATCCTTGGTCTTGCCAAAGTAGATCTCGTTGAGCGTGTTGCGGATCTTGTTCTCCATTTCCTCGACCATCTTGCCAATGTTGGCAATATGCGGCGACGACTCACTGACATTGGCGTCCTGCTCCGTTTGACGGGTGAGCGAACCACCCAGGTTCATCGTTCCAGAGCCCTGCTTATTCGTCTGCAGCCACAACATTGCCGTCGAGGTGAGCTTATAGTGTGCCGTCCGGCCGGTGGTCTTCTCCTGCACCTCCACCACATGAATGGAGTCCCAGCAGCCGCGAATCATCTTGCTACCATCGCCGGCCTTCTTGATGAGTATCACAGCGGCAAATCCGTGATCCAAGTCCCACAGATACACCGACGAGACGCCGCCCTCGAAGTACATGTCCCTGTACTGATCGAAGGCATAGTTCGCCTCGATCTCCAGCTTGCGCAGCCGCTCCGACGGCATCTGGCCATCCTCCAGCGGCGGGTAGTAGGTGTTCGACCAGGGCGATCGATAGGAGTCACCGTCGCGGTTGTAGTCGCACAGCAGATAGTCCTTGCCGTGCTCCTTGTCTTTGGCAATCTTCAGCGGCTGATCCACGGACGAGAGCAGGTCCTCGCACAGATCCGGCGCCAAATCAATCAGATCGATGAGGTTCTTCTCGATCTGCTGAGGCGGCAGGCGTCGCATCAGGTCCAACGCGCAGTCCATTTGCATTTCCGACTGCGAAGATGGGAACGATAAAGGGAAAGAGAAACTTAATTGATTTCGTATGGAAACTTGAGTCACTTAAGCGGCGATAAGACACCAAAGACCTGGACAGAGGAGAGAGGGAGCACGGGGCGGGGGAGTACGACCGGTATTGCCATATATGGGCATTGTTTTAGGCCCCTCTTCCTTTTCCCCTGCTGCTCCCGATAGAACTCCCTTATTTGCGTTATAAAAGTCTCTAGTTTTCACTTAATCATGGGGCGGCGGCTCCTTCTACCAGGGGTATTTACCGTTTGTTGGCCTTTTTTTTAACTATTACTCACCATCTTAATTTTTTTTCGGCCTTTGTTTCGCTAAGTTAATCGGCTTAAGGCTTTCAGTTCCAGGCAAACTGTTGTGGGGGGCAGGACGCAGTCTTAACTCTAACTTTAATTTTCGGTTTCTTGTGTTTGTTTATTGCCAGAAATTGCACTAAATTGACTTTTAACTTTATATTTATTTTTTAGGGTATTGATAACAAAATATCGATAGTTGTCTAAAGATGATATATATCACGATTTTTTGTTTTCCTAAATATCGAAATTGCGATATTTTTATTTAATAGCTCACGAACGGAAAGTCTGGCAACGCTGGTCGATCACGACCGGAAAGTCAGGCAGCGTTTCGAATTTGTCTTGCACTGCTTTAATCCGTTAAATGCAAGCAGTTCAATATGTGAGAATAAAATATTTCAAAATTCAAATATTATAAACGTAGGGTATAAGCTGAAGTACTTAAAATTTTTTCTAAAAGGCCCTCTTAAATCATAATTTACCCGATTATGCTGCAAAATTAAAATTACACCCCAAATAAAATGACGAAAAGACTTTGTTTTATTATATTTTAGCAACAAGTTTATTGAATTTAGGTTCGTTCATATACTTTTTATGCTTAATTCCATTCTGGTTTCCCATTTCCTTTCCGTGTCTTGTGAGTTTCTGTTACAATGCGTTTGGTTTCTGTGACTGTGTTTTGGTTTTAGCTTACACTCGTACTCGTATTTTGTTTTGTTATATATTTTACATGAAAATGTATGGGCATAATCGTAGATTTTCTTTATCCGAGTTCATGTTTAAAATATATTTAAGCTGTTACTTAAATGCTTCACTTGCGTAATCTTCAGATATACATACACACATATTTAGAAATCATATATGCCTGCTCCGAAAATTTGGTTTCCCTCTTGATTTTTACATACATCTATAGCCAAATTCATATGCTTGCTTGCGTGTGTGTGTGTGAGTGTTTTGTTTGATGTTTTTTTTTATAATAAGTAGTTCAATAAACTTAATTAATCGTTTTTGGATTTAGACTTCCACTTCAAATACGTTTTTATAGGTGTATACTTTGACCATATACATAAGTGTAAAATCTCAGACTTTAATTTTTAACTAAGGTGCACTACACATACAGAAATCGTTCAAAGAAATGTTTATGAACCAAATCGAGGGTTTTTTATGTAGCAGCTTAAGTGTTTCAGTTTCAGTTTCAGCCTGGTCAACTGTTACAGGTAGTGTAATGTTTAAAAAATAAGGGCAGGTTTCCACTAATCTCGAATAACTTAGATATCTCTTTTTGTATTTTCTTAGTAGTTCTTTTGAAGTTTAATATTTCGGCTAATTAAATATTTATTTACTTATGCGCGCTCTCTCTCCGTCGCATTCCCTTACTCGAAATCAAAAGTGGCTTCAGATAATTATAATAATAATAACTCCCATTTTCAATAATGTATATTTCGTATTCTCGTTTTCGCTCCGATAATTATGCAACATTCGCTCATCAACGCTTCGACAATCAAATGTAATCACAGTTTTATGTTTTCCTTCTTTATATAAACTCATTTTCATTTAGCTATTTATTTCACTATTTTCGTGTGTCTGTGTTGTGCGTGTTTCGAGTGTATCTGTTTGTGATTTGTTGTCCTTGTGGCAGAGTGGTTGATTGTTGTGTGTTTTGTGGTTGTTGTTTGGTAAACAGAAAATACAATACTAAAGGAGTAGTTAGTTAGTACATGCTTTTAGTCTTCATGTGCTTCAAAAACTCACCCAACCTTATCCTCACCTCATCTCTCTCTCTATCGTCTAACCATTCAGATCAGATCCTTGCCTTATGAACATCTCATCCTCAACTATCCTTCTTTGACTTTCCATTAGATCCCTTTATTAGATTATTAATACTATTACGTATTTAGAAAACTTTAAGAATATTGCACAACTTGTGAAAATGTTGACTTGACTGCCGTTCTCATTTCGTTATAAGTTTTTAAAAATATTTCATTTATCATTTAATACCTGAGTTGTTCATAATCGTTTCCGCATGATTATTACATCCGCTTTTGGTTGCTTTCATTACTTGTTTGTTTTTTTTTTTTGTTTATCGTAATACATATCGAAAAAAGTTTTTGTTTTTTGTATTTTCTTTTCTTTTCTTACTTTTTTTTGTTGTATTAAATGCATGTATACATCGTCGTGAGTCTTGATAATGCCCTGAGTTTGCTCCAAACGGATTTGGGTTTCCTTTTCATTTAAAACTATTTTCGTTTTGTTTAAACTTTTACATTTACATATACAATATTCACGTAGTTTAAGTACACACTTCAATAGTTGTCTCTGCTCGAACCTTTCTTCTTTTCGGATAAAAATGATCAAAATTTCGCTTGCGTAATTTGAAAACTTTTCAGTCCAGAACAAGGTTTAATCGAATTTCGGTTTCGGTTTTCGGTTTCGGTTTCGGTTGCTTTATGTGTAACTCAAGTTTTGTTGTATTCAAAATTTTGTAAAAGAAAAAACTAAATGAGGTATGAAACAAAATAAATAGAGTTGAGGATAAATATCCTTTGAAAACTGAATTTCAATTAAAGTCACACAACAAACGGCTCTTTCTTTCCTTAAAATTTTAACTCTCTTCTTTAGACTTTATGCCGAAAAATTTGTACGATCTGTTCTTCGTCGATACTTCTTCTTCTCTCTATATATATTTTAATTAATTTTAATTTATCTGCTAAATTTTGTTTGTTTTTTACCTGAAATTTTGTACTCGTCATTGTTCCAAAAGTTTTTTTGTTTTGTTTTTCGTTTTGTATACTTTTTTTTTAAAGTGTGACCCTAGACACAATTAAAACTTAAGTTGAAATGAAAATAAAATAAATTTAGGGGGAACTTTGAAAAAGAAGAACAATTAAAACGCACAATATACATTAAATATAATTTGTACTTGCTTCGATTTATCATCATAGACAAATTTACAACAACTTGATTTACACATTGAGGGTAGAGACGCGGGGAGTGGCACCACCTATATACGGGGTATATATATAGTCGGATAACGTACATACATCTGGTATCTTATGCACGTACAACTAATCTCAAGAAGCGTTTTTCTCATCCAAAATTTTGCATTGAACTGAACTGTAAAGTCGCTTATATGCCTAACACATTATTTTTTCATCTTTCCATCTTTCTTTTTAAATCTTTCGTTCGATATTCGTAAACTTTAGTATACATATTTTCGTTACATTTAGGTTTTTTTGGGGGAAGTAGTGGGGGTCAATTTTGGGAGTCCAATAGGGGGTCAGTTTTCTGTATTCAATTTTGTTAACCAATAAAAATAGCCAATTGTAAGAGGTTTTGTGTTTTTTTTTTCTGGGGTTTAACATTTATTTAGTTGCATTTTGTTGTTTAGCATTTACGTGTGTATATATTATTAAATTTAGATTTAATCATATAATTGTTACAAATTAGAAAAAGAGGTGTAAACAAGCCAAATTGTTGCGATTGAACAGAACACATGACGAAATGGTTACAAATTATACAAAAATATATATTACATTTTATATTTTATTTTCATCTTAAACATAAACTTGGGGCTCTGTGCATGCAGTGTTGTGTTCTCCTTTTGTATTATTTTATAGTTATTTAAAATAACTGAGGTAAACTAAGCATAAAGAAGGGGAACAATTTTGGATTATTGCTGTTCTTGTGAAATTAAATTTAAACAAAAAATTAAAGGCGAAGGATAATAAACGTAAGTACAATTGGCTTGTTGAGGGGATTTTCGTGTTACTTTCGTTTCTTTTTCGTGTTTTCTTTTTTATTTTTACATTTCGCACTAGGGTATTAATATATAGAAAAACAATTACTAACAAAAATATATAACAAAAATTACATCGAGCTCTTACGAAATGTTCGGTGCACTAAATTTTACTTTAAATTGAACTTAAATTTTGTTTTGTACCTGTGCACGCACTATTATGTATATATCATTACCATTATTTGTGTGTGTTTTACATTTTTGTATTCTTGTTACAGTTTTTAATTTTGTTTAATGGTTTCGCTTACAAATTAATTTATACAACTCAAGGGTAGAAGGTAACTAAGAATTATTGAAAAATTACGAATATACAATACACAATTCTTCGTGTTGTTATATGTACAATAATTTGTTGGTTTTTCGTGACATGACGTGACGGTGTCCACGCTTGTGTGCTTTACTGTACGCTCTAAATGCAAAATGGCGACATTGGTTGTGTTTTTAATTTAATTTTACGTTTAGATTAAGTTAATTACGCTCTCTGGGGACTTTATTTTAAATTTTGTTTTTGTTTTTAATGTTTTTTTGTTGTGGTTTGCAAACATATTTTACAAAGAAATTATTTTACGCCGCTTGTCGAAAAGTTGGGCCTAAAACCTGGTTATAGATAAAAGTATTTTGCTTTTTCTCGCTTTTAAATAAATATTTATGTATAATATTTGATGCATATACATAGATTTCTTGTTGTTTTTGTTGCATGTGCCTAATAATTGTCATAATTTTAATGTTTTTGTTTTGTTTTGTTTTTTTTTCTTTAGCCAAAAGATTAAGCCTAAAATGTTATGCTTATTTACGCAAGTTTCTTTCAGAAATGTTTTCCTCTTTGTTTTTAGCAAAATGTTTTGTTTATTTCGCTTATTTCGTTTTTATAACCGTTTTGGGGTTTGCTTTGAATTTAATTTAAATTTTTTCTTTGCTCAAAACTTGATTATATTTTAGCTCGTTGGCTCTCTCAAGCAAAAGTATACCATTTACTGGGTTCGTTTCTTTTTTTGTGGATTTTTCTTTCGATTCCTTTTTAGGGGTTTAATTTTGTAGCCTTAAATAATTTCTTTGTATTTTTGTTTATAGTTAGATTATAAAGAGTTACGTTTCATATATTTCTCTCGTAGGTTTCTTCTTTTTTTTAATTTTTGTTTGTTTGGTTTGCCTCATTTAGTTGCTTTGCCGAAAATTGATGTAAACAAATGATCTTAATCCTGGACATATCATATATATGTTGTATATATACCGCCTACACAATATGTACTTAGTCGAAATTTGAGGGTATCTTAGAGTTTAAGCCAAAAGTAGTTTTACATTTAATGCCTTTGCTTTTTGAAACTGAATTTTGTGGGCCTCATATTTACATGAAAACATCGATTTTAGGGGAAATCTTCAACTGAACAAAGTTTCTCTTAAATGCCAAAATGATTCTCAGTGTTTGAATGTTTTTTCTTTTTTCTTTTCTGTGTCACCATTTTACAAAAAGAAGAGGAAAATGAAATGGGAGTTGTAGGTGTGGAGTGCGGGGTTTTTGGAAGAATATTCATATGTTTTAATTATTCTCATTTCGTTACTGCGCAGTCTATGGCTATAATTGAGGTAGTTCAGTTTACTATTGCAGTTCGATCTGGTTTTTTATTTATTGCTATTGTGTGTGCGTGTGTCTTTTGCGATTAAAATTAGTAGTCCTCACTTAGATAAACTAATCCGATAATATAGTCGAAACTAAAAACTAAAGCTTTCCTTGATAGCATCTTTAAATTACAACAAAATATTTTTGCCTTGTTTTGTTTGTCCCATGCAAACCAGAAAATTATAATTTATAATTTATAATAATCGTAATTGTAAGTGTGATAATAATAATTGTAAAATTAGTTCAAACAAGCATTTAAAAAAACACAAAGAGGTAGGTTCTTTCCTGAGGTATATGAGTTCCTGAGTTTGATTAGACTCTAATTGGTAAGACGAAAAACAAAGACCGAAACTAAGTAGTTTTAACTAAATTAGCGTAATTCTAGTAACTAAAATACGGTTAATCGTATAATAATTATAATAATAATAATAACCCCTGATTACTAAATATTGATTGATTCCACTGACTGACGGATTGACTTTCTGACTGATGTGTGTGTTGGTGTGTGTTTGTGTGGGTTGGCTCTCCTCCCTCGTGACCTTGGGGCTCCGCCCGCCAAACGTACTTAAAAATAAAATGTAATTCAGACTCCAGCGAACGTTGACGGGGGATTCCCCTGGGCACAAAACGAGAGGCGTTAATCTTGTGTAATGAAGAGGTAGTTTTGTGGTGTTTAAAAAATATTGCCTGGCTTTTGGTTTTATATTTTTTGTAAAATTGTAATAATTACTATTGCTTTGCTGCACTTTCCCTGGGTTCCCCTCCTGGCTCAACACGAATGCAAAATAAAATTCGAGTTGTCGTTTCTTGATTAGGAAAAAAGTTGGGTAGGTAGTTAGGATTCATTTAGAACGAAAGGGAAAACTAATCGAAAATAAAACGCTTTCTACAACTTTTGCAAACTTCAAAAAAGATATATCACAGAACAAACTGGGGGCGTCAGGTTCGGGTTGGTTTCGGTTTCGGTTTCGGGGGTTTGTTGGGGGATAAAAAAACACCTCTCTTGTGTTGTGGTGTTGTTGTAGTGTTTCAACATTTTGGCTATTTCACTATGGTTTCTATATATGGTTTCTATATGCATTCCCTTTCATAGTTCTATTGCTTAACGGAAAACGTATAAATTAAGACAGTTTCACAAATTGAAATTCAGTTTAGCTTCTAATCAAAATAAAACCTTTCTCTCTCTGTTTTGGCGAGCCTAAAGTGTTCCTACATATGCGCTTAGTTCACTATGTATACAGTTTTATATTTTATATTATAACTAAGCTTTTCTTTCTTTCTTTTTTTCATATCATTATACAACTGAGGCCATACATATATAGTATGTACATATATCTATCATAGATATATGCATTTATAATAAATGTATTTACAATACAAGGCTAACACAGGCCTTGCTTTTTTCGTTTATATATTTTCAATTGCAGCTTTTCTTACTCGTTCGCTTACAACAAATTCTTCTCTTCAGTTTTTTGTTTTGTTTTTAATATTTTACAGCTTTGTTTGTTTTGTTGTTTTTTTCCAGGGATCATTTTAGTTTTTCCCTTTTTGGATGTTGTTTGTCATCGAAATTATAAGAGCCGAAAAAATGAATTTTGAATTTTTGTTGGTTGGATTTTTATCAAGTTTTTGTTCTTGGTGAATTTTTTTCTTTTGTACGAAAAATGTTTTCCAAAGGTGTGCCAAAAAGTTTTAGATTTTGAATTTTCGGTTTGCTGTTTTGTTTGCTTTTTGCTGTAATTATTGTTTTGCTGTTTGCTGTTTTTCATTGCTTTTGTCAAAGTTTTTGAGAACGTTTTTGAGTGGTTTTCTGCTTTAATATTGTTGCTGCTGTAACACTTGGCTAGAATTATTATTCAATTCAATTAAAAAATAATTACATTTACTTTATGCTCTCTCACACCTCACACATCGTTAAATATACTTTCCTTTGTTTATAAAAATTTTACTAGTAGTCATTTAATTATATATTTCTTATAGGCACCCAATTTACCAATTGTTTTTCTCATATTTTCACTTCTTTAGAAACTTTTTATCTGAATTCGGAATTGAATTTGCATTTATTAAATCGGTTTTTGGAATTTTGTTTTTGTTGTAGCCAAAAGCAGTTTTGTTTGTTTGAAATTTTGAGGCCTAAACTTTGAGGAAATTGAAATCATAAAACGAAATAAAACAATAGTTTTTAATCTTTAAAGCAAATCATTAACTCTCAGTTCCTGGGAGCAGCAGCTCCTTTCCAAACCCCCTTCAAAGATCACTCTAAGCCCTACTCTTGTTTCCCTTTATATTTTTACCTTTTCGTATTATTTAATTTAATAAAATTATGTACAAAAAAACGCGGCAAAACGGGGCAGTGGCAGGTTGAGCTTTGGTGGCAAAGGAAGGCAGATGAAAGGAGCCACTGACTCCACTCTCTCTTAATTCTTCTCTCTTATTGGTTCCTTTTTTTTAGTCAGAGTTTCTCGTTTGCTATTTATGTATTTTGTTTCTTTTTTAATTAGTTTTTAGTTTAGTTTATACTATTTTTAAATTGTTTGCAGGTACTTGTGGTTGCGGTTTTTGTTGTTGCTATTGTTGCTTTGTAGTTTGTTTGTTGCAGCTATTTTGTTTACAGTTTGTTTGTTACTCATTTTTAACGCTTGTTTTAAATTCATTCATTTTAAATATCGTTTCTTGCTGTTTGTGAGACGTGTTTTTCTATAGGAAATCAAAAATATATATTATGCGACAATTGAATTTAATCATATCGATTAAATATCGATATCATATCGATAATCATATCCTCAACACACACGACGAATAAACAAATATTTTCTACACTTTCTTTTTTAATAATTATTTATGTTTCTTTTGAGGCTCTCTGTGTACCAATCAAAAACGTTCAAACTTTTTGCATTTTTTGCTATTTTTGTAGTTTTAATTTATAGTTTTGTTTTTGTTTGTTATCTGCTTTTTTCATTGCTTTGATTGCGAGTGTTGTTTGTTGTTGTAGTTTGTTTTAATTAGCACCCTGAAAACGATTTTTCAGCCGGATTGCATATTTATTTCTATTTCTCAGTACTGATTTTAATAAATTGTTTATAAATTGAGTTTGAGTGTGTTGTTTTTTGCTGCTGCTTTAACTTTTGTTTAGTTCTTGTTTCTGGTGGCTGGCTTCAACACAAATTGTTGTTGTAATCACATAAAAATCTGCAAAAAGTTGGACATCAAATACTGCCTTCTCATCCGTTTCGTGTGTGTAAAAGTCATTCTGTCTGTCTCTTGTCTGTGTCTCTGGTTTCTTTGTGTCATCGTAAATCTTAGCATTATTAGTAGTAATTGTTTTTTGCAGTTAGTTTTATAATCAATTTTTGTAGTCCCATTTCCTGGGACTGGTCTCCGAGGGCAACAGCAGTTGCAACAGTAGTCATTGTATTCTTTGCGCGCGCGTAAATCTTCTTGTAAAATCACTCATCTTCTCATCTTCATCTCCATGCTTCATCTTCGATTCTTAACCTAAATCTAAGCAGCTTCTTTGGGGGGCATCCGGCTCTTCTCCTCTCCTCCTACTGCTCCACATTGACCTTGGGCGTGGAGGTCAATATGGGCGTCTCGTTGGGCGGTGGTATCATCATATTGGGGCTGGTGGGCGTGGTGGGCATGTGATCGTATATCGCTTCGGCCTGGACACTGGGCTCCTCATCCTCATCCGCATCCTCCTGCATATGCAGTTGATCCTCCTCGTCCTCCGAATCCGATAGCACCTCGATCTTTGGCTCCACCACGAGAAGCTCAGAGCCTGGCTGCGGCTCTGGCGGCTGCTCGTCGTCCACCTCCATGGGACGTTCGCCGCTGCCATCGCTGGCCTCAGCATCGCTGCAGCCATCGCTGATGGTGGTGTTTGTGTTCGTCGTGGTGGTGGTGGTGTTGGTGGTGTTGCCCGTCGTGGTGGCCGTGGTATTCATGGTTGAATCCATGGCCTCTGCCTCTGCCGCCGCCTCCGCTGCCGCCTGTGCCTGCTCAGCGGCCATTGCCGCCTTAATTTGCAGAGCCAGCTCCTGATGCATTCGCTGCTGCTGCTGTTCGTACGTGAACGGTGGCTCAGTGCCCGCTGAGCCTTGTCCCGCACCACCCGAACCCACTCCCTCTGTTACCGCCGCCTCTTCTGCTCCTTCGCCTGCCCCCGTGGTGGACTCCACCGCCACCATCGCATCCCGTCGCTGCATGCACTTCTCCAGTGCCATCTTGAGTGATTTACGTTTGCGCTGCTTTGCCGCCTCCTTGTGGGCGTTCATGACTACTGCTGCCGCTGCTGTTGCGGCTGCTTCCTATGGTGAATGATTGGCGGCTGCCGCCGCCGCTGCCGCTGCTGCCACATGGGCGGGCGCAATTGTGGCACCCGCCGCCAGGCCAATTTCCTGCTTATGCTCCCGGGCGATATGCCGACGCACGGTGTTGTTACGCGTAAAGGTTCGCTCGCAGAAGGGACAGGGCACACGGATGCCCTGATGCCGCTGCCGGATGTGCGCTCGCAGATTCGTCTCGTAGCCATACAAACGATCGCAATACAAACACTTTAGTTTCTTGCCATCGGCCGTATTCACGCTATTCTTGTTGTTCATCTTGGTGGCATTCCAAACGTTCAGCATGTCCGCCGGCGCTATGGAGGCAGCCAGGTTGCCCGAAAGCGATCCATCGGCATTCTTGAGGTTCTCCAGCAGGGCATTCGGTGTGGTGGTCGATGAGGTGTTTGAATTGGGCGGTGGCGGCGGTGAATAGTTTGAGTTCTCCAGCTTCACGCGCAGATCCTCAGCTCCGTTCTGGTTTGGAAATTTATAGATTAAAGAAAATGATGAAAATATATAAAGGAAAACTCACATCTGTTGACTCATCCATAAGCTCGCGGTCATCATCGTTAGCCTCGTTGGCACTGCCATTGTTGCGCTCAGATTTAACAATGCGATCCAGGCCACTGGTGACATTGCCATTGCCCGCTGTGGTGCTGGGACTGTGGTTCTCATAGCGACTAAGAGGGAGGAGAAATGTAAAAGAAATATTAGAAATATTATAAAGTTAATTTTAAATTAAATAAAGACATTATTTACGCTTGAAAAAGAGAACTTTAACAATCTTAGAAACCCGAAATCCCAGCAATAACTTCGATCTCTTCCCCATTTTCCCCTTCAAAAAACAAAAAACTCACCTGGACTGTGGCGAAGCGCGTTCCGAGTGCATTGTGTCCGCCTCGGTGGGCGCCGTTGAGGATGCACTGGACGAGGGACGATGATACGGTGGCTTATTTATGGGGCTGGGGCACTCGGAGGACGAGTTCTTGGAGCCATCGCGCAGCACAGAGCCGCGCTGCTCCTGCTCGGCATAGGGACTGCGCAGGGCACGCTTTCGCAGTGGCTCGTAGGAGATGGGTCGGTAGATGGGCGGCACATGGGTATAGCCCATGCCTCCGCCCGAGGACGAGCTACTGCCACCCGGATGCATTAACGAATCGCATTCTTGCTTCAGGCTGCCTGTCGAACCGCCCAGATGATGAGCGGCGCCAGCACCGCTGCCCAGGCTGATGGGTCCATTGTTGCCGCCGCCGCCAACACCATTGCCGCCGCCGACACCCATACCATTACCACCATTACCGCCAGTTCCTGTCCCTCCACTCAGCGGACCAATGCCCGCCGCTGTGCCGCCAATTATGTTGCCGCCACCAGCACTGCCGCATCTGTCCAAAGCATTCGCACTGGCCGCCAGGGCACTCAGACCGCTGGCCGCCACACTGGCAGCCGCTGCCATGCCTCCGGCCGCAGCCATGCCGCTGAGAGCTCCAGCCAGGCTCAGGCCATTGCCGTTGCCCAGACCACCGGGTATGGAGTTGGCTCCCGTCACACCGCCTAAGCCAATGCCCACGCCGGCTGCTCCACCAGGCAGAATGCTGCTACCGCCATTGCCTCCGCTCAGGCTGTTTCGCATGCTCCTTCTACCCGTGGGCGAGTCCAGCGGCGAGCTGTCGCCCATGTGCTGTTGCTGTTGCGCCTGCTGGGCCGCCAGGCGTCCCGTCTCTGTGGACAGGCCTTTGACCTGGCAGGAGATGAAGTAAGTGTTTTAATAAGGCTTCAAATGAGTTTTATATTTTTTACTCACCTGTAAACTCTCTGCAGACTTGAGGAAACTGTTGAGCGCCTCCTGGGAGACATGGACCTCACCCTTGTACATAAACTCGAGCAGGGCGGCCATGTTATCCGGCGTGGTGGCCTCCAGTATGATGACACACTGGCCATTTGTGGGCGTATTCTCAAACAGATCGGCGAACTTCTTTGAGCAGGCCGCCAATATAAGTTTGTGGGCTTTGAAAACTGCGCCTGAAGGGGAGAGAAAGAATAAAGAAATGTTTATAGGAAATGTAGGAAATGTAAGAACTTTATCTTTACAGATTTTCAAATATATTTTTTAAGCTTATCCACCCTTTAAAGCATCTTGTTTCGACCCCCTTTTTTGTGGCCAACAGGTGGCGGCGACATTAGAACGCCAACCGAGACCTTGAACTCATAAAAAATCATGTCAAATATATATTTATTATATATACACACACAGGACACCCACATAAACACGTACAAGCAAGCAGCAGCAGGACAATAAAACCCGCAGCCAGGAAATGATTTTCTTGCTCTTGACTCTACACACACAGACACAAAGAGCTTTTCTCTCCCGTTTTTGTGTCTGAGTTATTATTCAACATCAAAATGTCGTCTTGCCAAGTATCTTTTGTGTGCTGGAGGAGCAGGTAACCCACCCGGCGTATACGCAATGCTAGGCAAAAAGCAAGTGTGGCTTGCTCTCTCTCTGTAATACATAATTTTTCCAAGCGCTCTCTCCCTCTCTCTCTCTCTCTCTCTCTCTTTTCCTTTTCCTTTTCCCATTTTCTTTGAGGGGGGGTTTTGGGAAGTTATGTCTTTTCCTTTTATGGGGCACTTGTTGTGTTGGCTTCGAGCATTACTTAAGCCAAATTGAAACGACACTCGCACAGCAGTGTTCTCTTCTGGCTTTCATAATTTTTATTTATTTACCGCCAAAAAGCTTGGTTCATAAATATATTTCAAATTTGACACAAGGCGGCACTTTGTATAATTTCTTTAGCAGCTGGAAAATGCATTAAACTTGTCTTCTTATTTATATTTTTGGGGAAAGAAAGAAAAGCTTATCGCTTCTGGTGCACATTATGTGAAATTCCTCTGAATTGTGTCAATTCTTGTGGCTGATAAGCAGCTGAGATAAGAATTCAATTCGTGGGACTGCCAAGGTCAAAAACAAGCGCATTGGAAATACACACAAACGAGTCGCACACTCGGAAGTGATTCAGGCAACGCTGCGTATGCGCGATCTGCGTCGTCACTCATCATGGCATTATATAATCTTTGTTTAATCTTTGTTTTTTCGATTAATTTTCGACTACGCAAATTGCATCCACACAACAATCCACACTTGTTTACCCCTCGTCGAAAGCACAGAACTTTATTTGACTTTTATTTTTTCTTTCATCATTCTTGCCATTATCAGACGTACTCTATGTCCATATGTATATGTTTTTTGCGTTATTTCGCTGGCTGATTTTCTAACACTTGATACAACAGAAATTGGGTCACAATCACCACAAAAGAAATGCCAAAACAAAAAAAAAAAATATAATAATAAAAAACTCGCACACCCTACACACACGCACACGTTTTTTGCTATACAAATTCCCTCGCTTGGGCCTGGCCTTGATAAAGAAATGACATATAATGTGTACTACCTACATATATGTATGTATTATATATATATTTTTATATGTATTTTTTCTGCTCTTGTTTACGTTCTGCGTTTGCTGGTTCGCTTTTTCATTTGCTCCGCAATTTGTTTTGATTTTTTTCCCTGTCGGTTATATTTTTGGCAATTGCAGTTTGGCAATAACAAAAGGCTCAAGTACTTTGTATTTTTTCTGGTCTATATAATCTAATCGAATGATTCATGGGTGCACAAACAACACGTGGCTTCAAGAACTAGTTATGATTTCTATTTGGTAATATTTTTTCATGATATTAACTATCAATATAAATGTATAACTGGTTTTCTTTTGCTTCAAAAATTAATAAAATTAAAATGTACCAAAAATGTATGCACAAATAACAAGTGGCTTCAAGATCTAGTTATTAATTCTATTTATTAATATTATTCATATTCATATTCACTATCAACATAAATTTTTAACAGCTTTTAATGCTTTAATTGCTTTTAATTTGCTTCAAAAATTAAAAAAAATAACCATTTACCAAAAATGTATACATTTTCAAAGCAAATTGTCTGCCTGTAAAATCCTCCTTAAAATTCAAAAACAACTTATAAATTTATTTACCTTTATTTAGGGAAAAATTTAAGTTGTTAATACGTTTCTTACTTGTAATTTTCTTGAAAAAATAAGTTTCTATACATACTTATAAATTTATATATTTAATATACCAAAAATGTATATATTTTTTTAATATTATCCTTCCTTAAACTCCAAGAGTTCGTGAATTTATTTACTAAAATGTGTAGAAAGATTATTACAATCATGAAAAAATATTTAAATGCTTATCTTGCCCTTTCTTTAATTCATAAATTAAACTTTAAATATTCATATATTTCATATATAAAATTCATGTACTTCTAAAGCAAATTGTTAGCTTGTAAAATCCTCCCCTAAATATTACCATCTTCCTTTTTCCTTTTTTTAAAACAAATCTCACACTCTGAAACATAGCCCAAGGCCAAGCAAATGTTCATTTGGCTAAAAATGCTCATTTCTCAAGTGCTAAACAGGCTCCCCAAAAACAAAAAACATAAAACCGCCTTGCATCCTTTCAAATAAAAAAAAAAAAAAAAACCAAGCGTATGAATATTAAAAACAATAAAAAACATACGTTATTTGCCTTTGTTTTCACAGACAGCCAAATATTTAATGCTTCAAAAGAGGGCAGGGACTAAAAACAAATCAAACATAACAAATGCAGAATTCAAATGGGGAGTTGCACCCATTCTCCGCAGGAAATATTAAAAACCACAATTAAAACCGGCCAAAAAAGCAAAGGGGTTGCTGCTGCAAATTTTAATCAAAAGTAGTACCACTTCGATTGATATGAATGACAACGGCGGAGGAGGAAGCCCACCAAAAGGGTTCCAGGATTTGTCTAGGCAGGACTTTTTGGGGGAGCTGTCTGCGTATGATCTGCTCACTCCCATCTAAACCTTCAAAACCCCATCATAATAATCCCAGTCAGTCCACTCATTCAATCAATCCAAAAAAAACAGGAAAAATTCATACCTACGCACACGGGGCGTATGATTAATGGAGAAACCTTCTTTAAAGTCTTTAAATTCTTGTAAAATTGAAAGCATAAATTAAGCCAAGGTTAAACATGAAGGAAAACACCAGCATTAAATGGCACATAAACCCTATATAATAATCATAAAAAAAACGTAAGCCAAGATGCTCTCAGAGGCGGCACATAAACACCCAACAAACCGGGGCAAAGGAAAATATTTAAACCCAAATCAAAAGAGAAAGAAAAGAAGGTTAACAAGGGTCCCAAAAATACACACAGACACAGACATATAATACATACAAAACCAGCGACAAAGGATCCCAAATAACTGACCTCAGTCAAAGCCTGAATAAATATGTACCAAAAACATCCGAAATAAAAGTATATCTGAATATATAAGAGCCGCTATTATATAGGTTTGCCCGCATTTATTCGCCATTTAATAAGCTGGCATAAAAACTGTAGTAAAAGGCCGTAAATGAACTAGTAGACACAAGGCCAAAAGGAGGGGAGTGTGGAGTCTGGAGGAGACTCAGGACTCAGACAGGACAGACACACAAACTCAGAAAACACGGCTGCTGACAGACGAGGACGAGACAAGCCATAAAAGCAAACTCTCGCGTCTCCCATCATCAAACACACAAAACCGGCGGCAAAACGGGCAAAAGAAATCAATGTCTGACTCTGTGCCCAGGCTGGGCTTATTACCAAATAAATAAAAGAGCAAACATGAGTAGCAGGCGAATAAAGGGAAGCTTCTAGTGTATAGTCATAGGTAAATAAGAATAACTCAATGGGAGTGGAGATTATCCTGGTATTCTTACTTGGCTTAATTACTTCAGAGTGGCTTTTCCTATTTCTAGTTTGTATTGTATTGTTAAGCTAATTTTCACGAGCCTCAAACTAATTATTTTCTAATAATAATAATTCTATTGTAGTTAATTTAAAAATATATAGGTATTAATGCATAATATCAAAGACACTATGAAGAATAAGATGCGTAAGTTAACCTCGAAGTCTTCTACAACTGGAAGGCAACATATTTTTAGTCATTTACAAAAATTTAAGTCTTACTTCACAAGTGTTTAAATAAAAAATACCTCACAAGGTAAGAGCGTATACCTTAATTCTTCCTAATTTAAGGATAGAATATTTTTTAAATACTTTTCATTAAATGTAAGACAATTTAAAGAATAAAAAGAGTTACTCATTTTTAAAACAGCCCAAAGACTTTTTGAATTTACTTCAATTAAATCTTATTTTAAAATGTATAAAAGCAAAACACCAAAGACTATATGAAAAATAAGATGCATAATGCATCTTTTGACTAAATCCAAGTGAGCCTTGAATTGTTCCTCAAGTTAACGATAAATTATTTTGTTATTTAATTAAATCTTATTCCATTAAATTCAAATGCAAAGCACCAAATGCAATGCAAAGCTTAAGATGCATAACGCATCATTGATAAAATATCTTTCCCATAAACTTACCATCGCAGGATAGTGTGACATCGGCCAACAGATCCGATTTGAACAGATTGGAGAATGTTATTGCCAAGTTCGACGAATAACTGTTCCACTTGAGGCAGAACTGCTGCTGTGGATCCATCTTGCCAGCGGTTGTGCCTTGTGCTCCTCCGTGGCTCCGCCTATAGCTATACCAGTTCCTGTCCTCCGATCCGAAGCCGTTTCCGTATCCGTAACCTTATCTATATCAGTATCTGTATCCTTAAAGCTGGTTACTTGAAAGGCGCCACAGCGACCACGACGATGACGAAGTAATTTTTGTTTACGATTTTTGCCAATGATTTCTGATCGTTGTCGCAGAGTTTTGATGTTGTTTTTCTTGGTTTGAATTGATTTGTTTGTTTTCGTGTTGCCAAAATGGAATTTCGTGGAATTTTGTAGCTGCCAGCAGAGCATAAATGCTATTCGGCCGCTGCAAATCCTTAGCCAAAGGGAATTTTGCAATTGTTTAGTTAATTTGTTGTGTGTCGTACTCGCTGGTTTCACTTTACACAAGACGACGACGACGGCTTCCGGTTTACCAATATCAATTACTTCCGTTACTGTTTTATTCGTTGCTAATAATGATGATAAGTTTTGGTTGTTTGGCGGCGTTTGCATATGAAATTCAGCGACGAATTATGAGCGACGACGACAACGAAATCGAATCCGAATCCGAACACGACAAATGCTGCAACGAGAATGAAGAAAATTGTATTTTGCGATTAGGTCTCAGTTTTCGATGCGTTTGACAGCGGAGTTCAGTGCCTGCTTTCTGATTAACATAAAAAAACTAAGCCAAGGGATGCAAATTGCAAATAACTATCTATATATAATATACATATAACCTTTCCTGCCCAAAAGTAATTCCAAGAAATTGCTTAAACAAAACTCAAATTTCAAAATCAAAATCTTTGCCAAAAACTGCAGCATCGCATTTGTGTTGGTAACTCTATCTTTGGCCTGCAGCATTTCCAACCAATTTATTAGAAATTAATCGAGCATTTAGAAAGAACCAAAAACCAAAAAAATAAGCGAAAAGAAAAAGACGCCCGAAGATATACGATTCAATTCTCAGAATTTTCGGGCAACTCAAAAATGCCGCCGTCCCAAGGTTTTGATGCAACGCGAGAGCGAGGCACAAACTTTCTGATTTCTTTGACTTTTGCGCCTCGTCTACTGTTTCGAACCCTCCTTTCCTCCTTATTATCCTTTTTTTGTTTTTTTTTTTATTTTAAAGGTATTCCTGGAAACTGCAGGTGAGGCAGCAACTGCCTCATCGTTGCATGGGATGCGTTTGTTTTCTTCGAATTTGTTTAATCGTTAGAAAAATGCGGCCTCGCCACTTTTTTCGCAGCCAGCAGCCAAGAATCGTTGATTTTTATTTTATTTTTTTGCTTCAGTTTGTTTTTTCTTTTTGTTGACCATCAAAATCAACGGTTTCTTTTTTGGGACCCACAGGAACAACAAAAATAAAAAAGATATCGGTAAAAAGCTATTAAGAAATTCCTGGGAAGTTTGCAGTTTTGGCAAGGAATTCATTCGGCGGGGAGTGCCAGCGGGTTTAGGTTTGCCCTTGGGCCAATCATGATTGCAAGATTGAGAGAAATTGATTGAGATTATTAACCACAAATGCAGAAAGAAGATGGGTTATAGGATAAAGATATAGGTACAGGAATATAGGTAAGGGATTGTCTTAAAAAAAGGTTATGAGAGGTATTTAAAAAAAAAAATAAATATTGTCTTTAAAAGAAAGGTAATTTAAAGGTATTTATTTAAAAATGGTTTGCACTTAAATTTCTCAAGTCTGAATTAGGTGTCACTATCACGACAATAGCAAATAGCAGTGCTATTTTGGAAGTATAATAGATATTACTACCCATTATTGTTTTGAATCTTAGGTTTATTATAAACACTGAAAAATATACAACATCCATTAAACAAAAAACTAAATAGATTTCTATTATAAGTTTGATGAATCTATATTTATTTTAGTAGCTGGGTTAGCTTAAGTTGTTTAGGCACTATGTAACCCACATTCTCTTTATTGTAAATAATATATTTATTTTCTTTCTATAGCTAAGACTTTGCTTTGAGTTCAAGTTAAAGAATTTCGTATCTGAACATTACAAGAAAGCAGCTTATACCCATCCCCCTTCAAGTAAAGCAACTTTTACCACCTCTCCCAAGCGGAATCACCTTTCTATTTCCACTGCCACATCTACTTCCGCATCCACATTCACTACCATCCTCCCCCCGTGAAAGAGAAGCAACCCCAAACATGTCTTTTACAAAATCCCAACTCGAAAACTTCTTTATTTTTGCACTTGGTTAGCTTCTCGCTTCATCCTAAGCACAACTGTACTTCTCTCTTTGAATTAATCCTGCTGATGTCCTGCCTCTTTTGTTGGGTTGGAAATATATATACAAATACGCAATGAAATTTACGCAGCTGCATTTGAAATGCTTTTTCAATTACACAAAATTCTCAATGTGAAAGAAGAATAAAAGCTACAAAAAAATAGATCAAAAATATATGCCTTCTCTCTCTGTTGTTCGGAGATACACAACGAATCGCACCTGAATGAAGTCTCAAGGCGAAATCATAGCTCAGGTATCTGGTAACCTATCTGCCTTTTAAGCAAACAACAACAAAGGCCGCTGATATGTGCGAAATGTTCCAAAGAAAAAAAAAACACAACAACGCGTAAATCCTTTTCACACACACACAGGAACACACCAATCCCTTAGGATATGCGTTCCTGGAACACAAACAAACACAAATGAAATAAAAGCTGCTTTCTATGCTCCTCCAATTGTCTTTGTGTTGGGCAGGAAAATAAAGAAGAAGATGGTATTTGGATCGAGGGGAAGGACGAGAGAGAGAGAGAGAGAGGGTTGATCCTCGACTTGAGGGTAAAGCCAAGATGTTATTACGCAACCGAAAAAAGAGCAGAAATGCAGCTTAAAATGGTTGGAAAATAAGGAGGGTACATTGCTAAACGATAAAATGTTAATATTAAAAATTATAAAAAATTATAATTTACTCTGTTAATTAATTAAACTTTCCTTTTCACTGATATTAATTATAATTTCCTCTATTAATCCCAACGTCTGACTCACTTTCTTCAAAAGTAATAATCAAACTATTGAGGCAGATCAGTGGCAATATTTACATAATTCCAAAGACTCTCTTGACTCCCGCAGCTTCTGAATAAATCCAGAAATAAAAACAAACAAAAAACAGCATTGATTGTCTGACAAAAACTCGCATATTTAATTGTTTTTTATATTTTTGTTTACTAATTGACCTTGTGCACTATTTAGACAAAACGTCAACTCGTTTCAATTCCGTGATTCACATTTTTTTGAGTGCAGCATAACTCGAGTGGTCAGCTTCGCAGATACATAGATACATCGCTACATAGATACTTTTCATGTGTGCAAAATGCTGTCTATTTTCGACGTTCTTGTTCGATTTGAATGGCAATTAATTTCGACAAATGACGCATTTTATTATGAAATCTTTGGCTGGTGTTTTTGGTTTTTCTGTTTTTTTTTCGTTTCTTGTTTTTTGTTTTCAAAGAAACGCATTTGGACAGACATATTGCAATCACTTGAAATTGATTTTGATGAGAGGAAATGACACAAGAAATAATTTGTTAGAGGTTGGGACTGCACTTGGTTAAATGATATTATTCTGTGTCGGCAGCATCTGATGAGGGGCAATTTGACTACAAAACAGGTAAGAGAGACACGTCAAAATAAATATGCATATATATGATTAAAAACTACAAGAACCGTTCCATCTGAAGGTTATAATGAGACTGTATAATGGTAAAGAAAATCCTGTTAAATATCTACATATTTATTCATTAAAAATTTTTTAAAAGGAATCAAGATTAGAATACTTAATTAAATAGCAATTCATAGTATTCTTTTATTCCTTTAAAGTGATTTCAAATCCACAATGTTTTCCGTGCTGTTAGGACTATTTATAAAACAAAAATCGTTCCAATTTTATATTTGTACATTATTAAGAAGTGATGCCCCTTCTTGAACCTAGCAAAGACTATTATAAAACCCACTGAACATCTAAATTATGCTATATTGTTCAATGTCACCACGGGTGTTGACCTTTTCGTCTGTAATATTACCAGCACTCCCAGTAAAATTACAACTGAAAACAGCGATTTGATAACATTACCGCATCCGTATTGCAAAAGTTGCCAATGACAGCTTGAGAAACCTGCTGCTGCTGTTCTGTTCTCAATCTTTGCAAAAGGAACTTCCCCTATTTTTCCATATATTTTTTCAGGAGACTGCCGCTGACAGATGAAGAAAATGCTCCTTAGGCGAAATATTACACATGTCCGCATAATGGCAAAACGCCGGCAGATGTGCAGCCGAAGAGCCAAGAATAAATGTCGCATAATTCACAGCGCCAGTTGGGGAAATTGTGGAAGTATTGTGAAATACTTCGCCGCGGGTGGCATGCCACATCAAAGCGGCAAAGGCAAAGCCAATGGGCTAAGGCGGACCTCCTCTTGCATTGCATAAAAAAGTGTGAGAATGAGTTGTCTGAGTTATCTGAGTTATGACATCTCCCTGCAGCCCGCTGAGATAAGCAGCAGCACAGCAGCCCAGCGGGTGGCAGATGGCAGGTGACTGCCTCCTCCTCATCATCATCAACATCGTCGGGTGCATCCGGCGAACAGGTGAATTGAGTAACTTTGTCGCCATTTCCACTTCACGCAGTTATGGCTTTGCACGGTTGCCTATTACCACACACATAATTGCAATGGGCTTTGGAGGCTGGGCTTTGGAGGATGGTCCGATTTCTTTTAGGAAAATGTTCATTAATATGTTTCCGGAAAAAGGGAACGGAAGACGCAGCTCTTTGTAAAGAAAGAAATTGCATTTATTGGCCATAGTTTTGAATAAGAGAAAAGTGAGGGGAATCCAATGGGAGTAAACAAATTATTACAAATATTAACAGCATCTTGGAAAATAAATAAATCTTACAGGGAATTTTTCTAGACAATTCCAAATCAGAAGTACATAAAATTTAACTAAAATAATAAAAAGAAAATTCAAAAATCCTCCAACTAAACACCCTAACTTCTTGTCTCTAAAAAACACCACAAATCACAAATCTCTTCAACTTCCCTCCCATAAAATATAATAAAATAATAACTAACCCACAAAATTTCTCCTCATTTCGAATGGTAGAAACTCAAGTGTCGCCGCTGGTAATTACCTATGCACGCAAATGCAACCAGCTTGAAATGCAGCTCCATGAATAACAAATGAGTTGCCATCAAGGGAGGGCCAAAAGCAACAAAAGCAGTTAACACAAATACGGTTGACAGTTAGCTTAAAACGCTTCGCTGAGCAGCCAAAAAATAGAAAAAAAGAAATGTTGTGTTAATGCAGTGCAAGTACAACAAAGTGTATCTTGAAGATACGCTTGCCTTGTCGCAATTACAATTTGTAATTTTTGTATCTTTTTTCGTTGTGGAAGCTACTGCAAGCTATAGACTTTCATATGGGCCTAACAAATTAATTGTTTTTCGAGACATAATTAGCTAGGGTCGAGTTATATTCTAGACTTACGATGACGAGGTAACTTGGACCCTAGATATACAAGTAGTAAACGCTTGAGAGAGCTTTGTAGGCATTGAAGTTAGTTACCTGCAAGTGTAAAGAAGAGGAGAAGTTTTCAATTAGTTAAGGAGTTGTGATATTAATATTCATAAAAGTAATAAAATGTACTACTAGAATTTATAATACATAAATTAAAGGGTAAAAAATACCTTAGAAAACTCTCTATCGAAAAAGGAAACCTAAAAGAATTCAATCATTGTTTACGGCCTGTTTTATATAATTTTATTAACATCTCTTAGCTTATGTTTACCTTTAATAGACGTTTAAGTTTCTTTTCTGAAATCGAACCCTCAGTTTTTGGCCATCATTCAATCATGGAGAACAAGGCTCGCGACAGACAAGCGTAAAGTGGCAAAAACTGTCCGCCCTGAAACATTGCTTCGCGTTTTGGCGTTGCTCAAACCCAATTAAAAATGTCAAAAAATAAGGGGGAATACCTGTAGGTAGTTAGCAGTTAGCGCACGCAGTAAATATTCATCACACACAGCCAGCAGGGGGGTCTTGAATCAAACATCCTCCTGGCTGGAGCTTGCCAGCTCCAACCTCCACCCCCACAAATCCCGCATTTCCCAACGCGTCACACAGTTTAACTTTTCATTTGGCGCGGACTCTGTGTATGTCCAATGGGGGATGGCCTTAACCCCCCAGATAACCCCCGCTTTTGACTGGCTACTCCTGCTTATCAGCAGGAGACGCACACATGTCAGGACACACAAAACAGGAGCCAGGAGTAGCATCCAGCATCCGTCGAGCTACTGGAATGCATTGTGGACGTTGGAACAATTGCGTTCTGTGTATGTTTTCGTGCCTCGTCAGCAAAATTAAAAAATAGATACGCAAACGTTGGCCTAAACAGGAGGGGGAGCCAGGCGGCAAAGGGTCTACCTCCAAAAGTTGGCTAAAAGAAAAAACCCCCCCACATTTACCCACTTTTCGTTCTCTGCCGAATTCAAATGTCACACAAGGATCGAAAGGTACGCATGGCCAGCTCTTGCCATTCGTGTGTGTGTGCCTTGGTTTATTGCAAAAATACACAACCAACTGAGAGGAGGTGGAGGCTGAAACCAGGACGTTCTATAGGCAGGACCAAACAACAGCTGCTTGCCCGTTTTCCCATTCTTTTTTTTTGTTTTCCTTTATTTCAGGCAGAGGGAAAAATCTAATAGAAGTAACACGGACCCAGGCCTGCCTGCCTGCCTGCGAATGTCACTGGTCCAGGCCGATAACTATTGCCAGGTGGGAGTGGGAGCATCAGGATCTCATCCACCAGACACACAGAATGAATGGTCACTGGCCAGGAGTCTCTCTCCCCCATCCAGGATTCCTTTTTTTTTTTTTTGGTGCGTCTGGCCTAAAAAATCCCCATTCCCTTCATTGCGTGTGTATTTTTATTGTATATATCATTGATGAATTCGCCGATAACAAATCTCAATCAAATGTCAAAAAGGTAACTGGCAGGAACATCCAGGCGATGGACGTTGGCCAAGTGCTATATACATACACAGCACACTCCCCCTATGCTGGGTCTCTATGCCCACCCACCCCCCATTGCCATTTCCCAACCATTTTCCTACACGTTGTAATGTTGCAATTTTCACGCAGGCCACGCGTCGTATGCGCAATTGTTTTAAGCAATTCTCTAGATGGTTTTGAACGTTGAGAGGGGGGGAAATAAGAAAAGAAGAGGAGCTGGGGGAGTAGCAGGAAAAGCAGCAGGAGGATGAGCAGGAGCAGGTCAAGTTGACAGCTGCAGGTGGGCCTGAGATGAATCGACCTTTCCCCTCACTGAAAACTCGCCGCATCATTTTCCACCTCTGTCCCTGACAGCTCAAATTGTCATCTTGAATTTGGAAAACTGTCAAAGTTTTACGGCAACGTTTTCATGTTGCTAAATCCAAGGGGCGGAAACTGATGTCAAGTGGTTGAGGGGTGGGAAAATACAAGGAAGAACTGCAATACAATTTTGTTGATAGTTTATTTAAGGTTTTATTAAGGTTATTTAAATAAGACATTAAATAAAGAAAGAATATTTCTTATATAAATTATATATGCATTTTTTTATGCTTATATAAAATAAGTATCTTTTTTAGATTTATTTATCACTATCTTTTATTTTCAACCAATGGTTTAATTAAACATTATTATTTCCCTTTCAAAAATTAACCACTAACCAATCAGCAATTGAACCTTTTTAAAATGTATCCTTCTGCCTTCATAGATTCTACTTCTTCCCTCTCCTTTTCCTTCCCATTTTCCCCCTTTTCCTCCTGTTCTTTTATTCGCATCATCACCAAATTAAATAAAGCTCAATGACAAACTTCATTAGCCAAAAGATCAACTGGCCAAATGGCGAACAACAAAAATAACAATTTGCCTAGCCCCAGACCCCGGCCGAAACAAATCCGTAAATACCCCTCCAGCTCCGCGTAACAACCTCATGATGGGCAACCCCGGTGTTTTAGCGGATGGAATCCCTTTTGTCCGGCGGTTGGCGGTCCTCAATCCTTGGTCAGAGAGCGTAATGGCAGGCAAACGTTATGCCGAAAACTAAATTAAGATTGAAATGTAAAACTGAAAGCGCTTTACACAATTATTGAGAACGTTCGATGCAGGGTTGTAGAGGGTTCTGTGTGACAGGGAAAACCACTCTGGAAAAAATGCGAAGGGAAATTCCGCTTGTCGCGACATTTGACAGACAATTCACAGTGCGAGAGAGACTCAGTCGAGTGCATAACTTACAAATCCGTAAATATAAATTTTCGATTCTCTGTCGGTCAGATGGAGGATGGAGGAAGTGGGAATATCCCTGGACTAATGAAGGTTGTCCAGGAGCCAGCATTATCACTCCAGCATGCATTTTCTAAATGAAAATGGGCAGACAACGACAAAAGAAAAAAAAGGAGCAGCTTCAATGTATGGAAATTTCTGTTCAATCACAAATCCAATGATGTTCGCTTCGACGCATTTTGACAGTTGGACACGGAGAACGGAGGCAACGACGCACAGGAGCCGAGCCTGAAAACGCTTCTTCCTGCCCCTTTTTTTTACAGGCTTTGATGAATTTCCCTGGCCAGGATTGCTGTTTGTTTGAAAGGCTTCGTTGTCCTGCCTGTTGTTGTCTGCTGCAACCCCCTCTCATATATATAGTATAGTATATATATCTATACTCCTTCCAGCCTGAAAGCTATGCCTACTATTGCTAGAGATTGGGCTTCTATATCTCCATCCTGGCTTCCCTCGTGTATTTTTTTAGGCCTTTCCTTTGTCCCTCTCGCAGTGCATTGATTAGAATGTTTGGACTTGAGTACGTAAATATTTTTGCTTGCTTGTCAATTAGTACGTTAAGCTGCCTTCGAGAGGAGAGAGAAGAGTGTTTTGGATTGGAATTAGAAATACAAGAGATACAAGAATGAAAGCTTTTGTCGGCTTTTGGGTTTGGTTCAATGTGGTTCTCTTTTTTTTTTGGAGGAGGAAAATTTACTGCCAGTCTAGAACTAAATGACTTTGGTTGCAGCTCAAGAAGACTTAGTCTTTAAAATTGAATCCGTTTGAAAGTATCAAATGTAGCTAGAAAAGGATACTTCTTTTTATTTGATTACTTCTTGGATTTATATAATAATTAATAATTCAGTGGCAACTGAAGAAGATTTTTTGTTTAAAATTCAATACGAATCGAAGGACCAAATATTGCTTGAAAAGGATACTTATAAACGACTCGAAGTCCCATATATTGCTTCTAAAATATATTTATTTATTTAAATATATTCTAGGGTATTTAATCCAGTCCTTGCAACTGAACTAGAATTGTTTTTAAAATTTCATACGACTCAAAGTAACAAATATTGCTTTAAACATATACTTTTTATACAAGTATCTTTAATATTATGAATATAAGTATCTTTAAATACGTATCTGTGTATCTACTGCCTGTAAAGCTTAGTTATATGAAATTTAAAATTCATTGGATTATTTAAATTTATGTTAAGCGCGTTTCGTTTACCACAATTACCTAATAATTTCAAATTAATGACATTAAATCAATATAACTCTCTTCGGGGAAACTTTTTAGGCTCTTTCTTGGTTACCCTCCTTCTTTCTCTTATCTTCTCTCCTTTCTTTTACCCTATTTCCCTTCCTTTAGAGATAAAACCCACCCACCCACACACACACACACACCTTAACTACCATCGTTCAACACCCAACCCCAAAGGCTACTCAAAAAGTCATTACTTTAATCGAATTCGCATTTCCCGAAATGAGCTCTCGCCGCAGGACTCGACTGCAACGCCTACTGTGAGCCCAAGGATAACAACGAAATTCTCAAAAAACTTCCCATAAAGTGTGAGGGGGCGGGTAAAAGAGAATGCAAAATGTCTGACAAACATGCAATTAAGTCGTTAATACTTCATCGATTTAATACACGCGGACAGCAGCAGGACACAGGGCGCAGGGATACAGGATATCGCGGACGCAGCAAGGATTAAGGCATTAACGGATCAAGGATGAGCCTCCTCAAAAAACACAAAAAAAAAAAGAACGGAAACGGAAGTACCAATAGATAACAGGACGATGGCAGACATTTGATTAGTTCCCCTTTCTTTCTTTCAGAGATATGCAATTACGATATAAAAGTTAAACAAACCAAAGGGATACAACGATCCAAAAATTTGAACATTTGATTAAAAACGCAAATAGATTTTCAAGCAAAAATCCTCTATGTGCATAAAAAATTAAGCAAGCTTAGAAAAACTCGGGGAAAAGCGGGAAGAATTTTTTACGCAAATACAAACGAGACGAGAGACCAAGCCAAACACACAATTCATCAGAGAGGAGGACGACGACGTCTCTTTTTTTGGGCTCATCTCATATCCCACCTGTAATAAAAATCATAACCCAGGAGGCGTGGCACCAGACACCGACGCACATATTGAACTAACGAGTGCAAGGGGGGTTGGTTGGGTAGGTGGAGATCTGGAAAGGTGTACCACCCACCCGCATGTCTGTGTAAAAAGGTAAAAACCAATCAAGAGCATCAATAAAAGGCACGTCAATCAGCGTGTGTGCGGCATGGTAGGCTCTCCAGAATCAGCTCCTGCTGCCACCTACACCTCACAGCGAAAAAAACGCGATGCTGCTCAACAAGCACGAAAAAATCATATTTCCTGGTCCTGGCCATGCGTGTGCTTCAGCAGGTTTTTTTTTCCCCCCAACTCTGTGTGTTTTGGCCTTTTGTCTAGCATCGGCAACGCGGTTTTAGTTCAGTCAAGCTGTCATATCGACGCTTTTGCATGCCAGACCAGCCTCGGCCTCGTCCTCAGACTCAAAATCAAACTCCTGAGCCCCGGCTTGGGCTCGAATTCAGGACCCGCTTCCTGGCTATCAGCAGGCCTCCTGGCCGGCCCTTCCTTTGCCTTAACCCTTTCCTGCGGTTATGCGATGGTTACATATCATGATTTTTCAATAAATTCAACGTCCATGCGGCACTTTGCTCATTGAATTTTGAACAGCGATCTCGTTGGGGAGCAGAGGATGAGGTTTGTTGAGATGGAGAATTTATGGAATGATTGGGTGCCCATCGAGGCTAAAGCTAAAAACAAACAATGGTAATGGATGTTGAAGGAGTTTACCAAAACATTTTTCAAAAGTTTGATACCAAAAATAACCAAAAGAAGGTATTCAAAATGTAGAAACAAGTAAAAGGTCTCAAGAAGGGAGTTTCGATTTATGAAAAATAGCAAAAGGTTATGGGGTTTTTAAGAAAAGCGTTTAAGTTACATAAGATATACACTTTGCATAAGTAAGATATATTTTATACAATTACAAAAAAAGTCTTTCTGAAACCCTTTTAAACCCCCTTTTAATCCTGAACAAAACTCATACTCAAAACTCATTCTCAAATTAAAACAAAGAACCTTCCTGCGTTAATCAATTTCCCAGCAATCTAAAAAAAAAATTAAGCAATAAATAACTTGCCTTTGTCGCATATCAAAGACTGCCAAACTCAAACAAACAAGTCCTTACAAGGACTACCCCAGGATATATGGAATATATACATATAGCGCATAATCATAACAAGGTCTGGCCCAATCCCCTCACAATTTCCCAGTCTTTCTTTTCTTGCTTACGCATTGCTGCATTAATGCGTATGGAAAACAATTTTTTTGTACATTTTTTTCTAAATGAATTTCACTTTTTGGGGTTGCTGCAGTCTGCAAAAGGTGTGAGTCCTTTTTTTTTTATTTCCGAGTTGAGTTGGGTCTACCAATTTTTGAAAAGAAGTTTTGGAAATACGCGCAACTCGCGGATCGAGGAACCTTTCACTTTTCGGTAAGCCGCATTCTGCGTGTCTCTCTTGACGCGACCAAAAAAATAAAAACAAAATATGGTTGGGCCGTAAAAAAAATTATGAACAATGAAAAAAAGGGTTCAAATGTTGGATGCATATATGGTCGGCCATTCATCGAGAGATCCCCATTCTCCTCTCTCTTAAAAAACTCTAAAACTCCAACTGTCCCCTTCTGCGGGCGTCTGCTGCCAATTTTATTAATGAAAAGTCAAGTGATTTTCATTCAACGAGTGGGCGTGGCATTAAGCACACGCACAACCCGTTAGGGGTTGTCCTTCACAAAAATTATTTATATGAAATAATTCGGAAAAAAATGGGATTCAGAAAAATTGAATTTGAAAAAATGCAATTGAGAAAAAATGGCATTGAAAAAATATCAATGCTGTAAATTCAGCGTTAAATGCTATGAATATTGATGGAAAATATTTAAATATTTGATGGAAGAATATCAACTCAACGAGTCCTGTTAAAAAATATTCCTTTTGAATATTAATAACGTTTTGTGGGTTTGTTTTTTTGGATCAAATTTGAGTTAATATGTACAAACTTTTTGTAATCCAGGGATTATTTTTAACATAAAGCCTCGATATTTTGTCCAGGTTTAATATTTAACTTAACCTTTTTTTTTCCTTATTTTTCCCTACGACAACTGCAGAGCATCTCGAAAGAAGCCATTTGTCCAGTTCCAAAAACCCATTTCAATTCTGCAGATGCTGCTGCAAATCAACTCGAGTAAAAGTGTCAAGACAATACAACAAGAACGCACAGGCGCAGTCAGTGTCCTTTTCCTTCAGGACCCACACCACCCTCTCCCCAAAACAAAGTCCACCCAAAAACCCATACACACGCACATAATTTATGCCCATGTACCAGGGGGGAGACCCCAAGGAGATGAGCCGAACAGGACCCAAAAAGCACTCGCAGGAACGCACATAAAACGCAGACTGCAGCGAGAAAATGGGAAAACGGGAAAACTGCGGAAAAATCAATTTTCTTGCGAGCCCAAAAATACCAAGGGTGGGTGGGTATGTACACTCCAGGCATTTCGTGCGTTTTTCTTTTTTTCGGGGGTTGCACACGCACACAGCTACGCAGATATTGTCACGCACTTGTGCAGCAAATTGTCACCCAGTTTTGTCCTTCCACAAAAAAAAAGGAAAGTAAAAACGAACACTGGAAAAGCCATCCAGAAAGAGAAAGTTGTGGCGGAGCCAGGCAGCATCCCGAAAATGTTCGTCTTTGAAGTGCAAAAATGCAGCATAATTTTGGGCTAATGCAATTAGGCAATTATTTGAAGGTAAAAGTATAAGTGTATGTGTGTGTGAGAGAGGGAGAGTGTGCCAATGTGGGTGGCTGGGTGTGTGTGTGTGTGTGTATCCTGCCGAGTGTCCTGCGCCTGCTAATTACTCATGCCGCACGCATTTGCCGCGGGGCACTGAGGCGTATACACAATCATTTTCATTGGACGTGCATTGAATGAGAAGAACGTAAAAAATGAAAGGGATTGGAGAAGAGGGACAAGGTAAAGTACAAAAAATAAAGGAGAAACAAAAGAGGAGAAGAGGAGAAATGGTACACACTTTAAAATTGTTTACGTATTTAAGCAACTGAAATTTTTTATTTAAGATATATTAAAACTTTTTGAAATTTTTAAACAAAAGTTTTTAAAGCCTTATACCAGATGAGCAAATGGCTTTTAAATTGTGGCGACCAGTATGACCCAAGCAATTACAGAAAATGCGTGAAAAGGGTCACACTGACAAGTATTTTCAGCTGTTTATTTCTAGTAAACATACTTTACAAAGTGAAATAAAAATTCGAATGGGTTGCATGTTGGAGAAATATTTTAAAAAGCCTGTTATTTTAATCCTTTTTATTTTAAAACCTTATATTTTAAACAATAAATAGGTTCTTAATTTGGTCAAGATAAACATTTAAGAGTTTTTTTTTTGTTTATTTTTTTAGGAAAACCAGCTACATCTATTTTGGTATGCATTAAAAATATGTTAGATTTCCCTGTGTTTCCATAAAGTATATATACATATATTCTTTAGAGACAGAAAAAAAGGTAGAAAAGTACATAAAATGTGAGGAGAATAAAAATGCAATGTACATAAAAAAAGCTACAGCTCCAAAATGGGCATTTTCCTCTGACCCTCGCTCCTTCTCTTTTTTTATCCTCTCTTCTATCTCCTTTTTCCCCTCTCCTTGGCTACACGAGCCTACAACAAAATGTCATTAAAGTGACTTTTTTTCCTGCCCCCGCCTTGTCACGCACTTGCCAAAAAAAAAACACAGAATTTCCAATGACGTAAGCAACAAAAGTTAAATTCCCTTTTTTCTCTGTTATTCAAAAAAAGAAGGAAAAGTCCCGGACCAGGTCCGAATCCTATAGGCAGGACCTCCTCCTGTTGTTGTTGTTTTTGTTGGGCAATTGAGCACACAGGCGGCAAAACAAAATGTTGCAACAAAGTTTTTTCCTACCCAAAATTGTGATGAGCCGTCACAGAGGCGTGACTCTTTTCTTCCTTAGCTTTTCCAGCAGGATAACTGCCGCCTTTCTCTTCTTTTCCTTTTTCTTTTCGTATTCCTTCTTCTCCTTTCCTTTGGGCTTTTCCCCCCCAAGCAGATTGATGAAGGAGCAAGTTGCAGTCAGGAGAAGAAAAAAGGAGCCAACAGGGGGTGACTATTGAAAATGTGTCAAATTGAGGCAGAGACGACGACGATTGCTTTTGGTCATTTTCGGAAAAATAGAAAGGAAAAGAAAAGTCAGTCCTTGGGTTTGACTACAAATTATTTGCAGCTTGAAGAGTTTTCGCCGAAAGGTAAGAAAGAAAAACTTTCAGGTGTTGACTTGAAAACTTATAACAAAACAAGGACTCATTTTGTGTACCTAACTCAAGTTTGCTTTTTATTTCAAACAGTAAATCTGCCATAAATAAAGTTTAGGAATTTGTTAGTTAAGGTTTATAGTCTTCAAATAATTGTCCTGCTTTTCTCTATGATCAAATCATTAGTTTTCCATTTAGAATATATGAAAAGGGGTTGAAAAACTTATGACTTATGACTAATTTGTAGGGTTATGTTTCCTTTAAGCTTGTTCACAGGAACAAGTCATGTTCCAACTATTTCACAACCCCCATTGAAAAATCCCTGTACCAAAAGCAACTTTGTTTGGAGAAATACATTGTACATTGTAATGGAAACCAGTTTTTCCGAAAAACCTCTTTGTGCAATCCTTTTTTTTGTTTGGATTCTGTGAAAGTGCAATTAGTTGTGAGGCGGCACACGCGCAACGCCTGTCACATCAGCAATTTGGACAGCTTAGCAGCATTCGGGGACTTGCAACCCCTCGAAAGGCCTGAAAGCCTGTGCAACCCTTCAACCCCTCAAATGCAACAAAGACGCAACGGTTAATTAACCGTTGCCCGAAAAATTGTTGCAGTTGCACTCCAGCAGCAGGGGTGGCGCCCGGCCAGGACTCGAGATCTCAACCATGAGATCCTTTGATGCTGCAGCTGGGTTGCTGCAGTCAGGGGATTAGCCCCGAAGAGCTGAGCTACCCCTAAACACTCGACAGGGGAGGTTGCATTCACCCGAGGTTGAGTTCATTACCAGCACGTGCCCCGAAGGATGATTTTCCTCTTTTTCCGGCCGAGATTTCTCGTCCGGAATTGCATTCTTGTTTTGGGCTGCACCACACAAACCAGAAACCCCGAGGAAGGGAAGTTTTCTGGGTGGGTGTGGCAGCGGCAGGCACACTCTCTGCCCTTTTTTTTGGTGGTGGCTTAAAGTTTCCTCTTCCATCTGCTGCTGGGATGATGGATCTGGTTTTCATGGTTTTCATGGGTTTCCCAAACGAGTGTGGGTGGGGATTTGCTTTCCCGAATTGGGCAACGCACTTTTGGTCTACGGAATTGTTTCGACATGACGTGGCAGGTCTCGTGTGCAACTGAGCCATGACTAGACTAAAGATTTGTGAGATACACAATGTATCTTCTATTTTGGGGGAAGCATTGAAAGCACTTACTCGAGGGTGGGAATTTCTAGTTAGGCCAAGTAGGAAAATTTCTTTACCTGCAAAGAAACAGAAAAGAAATACAAATTTAATTAGTTTTGTTTTTAATTGAGATAAATTTATTTTAAAACTTTATAGTTATGTAAATTCTGGTCTAAAATATTATATTACGATTTTTTTTAACGAAAAAAATTACCTTTTTGGGGCATTCTTTATTTCAAAAATCTTTCTTTCTATTTATTCTCTTCTTAATTTTCTTTATAATGTTCACACAAATGCATTCGGCTTATTTCCTCCAATAAGAACACTGCAAATCCGAACAATGCACATCCGAACGGTTGCAAAAGCAACACAAAAACACGAAGTCACTTCGTGAAATTCAAAAGATAAAGGCCGACGAATTAAAATTCAGTGCACGAAGCCGAAAGCGCATGCGAATAGCATATTGCAATGAAAAAAGCAAAAACAAAGCCACAAAGTTGAGAGCCGAGTACAAAATTTGCACCTAACGAAGGCAAAAAAGAAAGAGAAGAATGCAACGATCAACGATCATCTATATCTATCTCAAGTTGCTCCCAATGCATTCTGATTGGATGCGCAAAAATGGCGAAGCTTCAAAAAAATACTACAATTTCAAATTAATTACAATTTTAACTTCCAAGACTTCCCTAAAGCCATAATTACTCAAAAAGAAACACTTTTATCTCGCTTTCAGCACCTGTTTGCAGCCAATTCCATATCATTAGTCATTCGGACTATCTTACTCGGTCTTCTCGCTCAATTATTGCATAATCCAACCAGACACAACAAAAAATACAAAACCAAAAAACAGAACATCAGCAAGAACAACAACTCAGATGTGTGTGTGTGTGAGAGTGCGCTATCTGAACACGTATCTGTTTTGCTTTTGTTTTATAGCTATTTTATATTTTTATACCAAAAAACACACACACTTTGAACATATTTTGTATATATGTTTGTATATCTGAGCACTCGGCGCAATTTCCGTAAATTTAACCTACTTTTTGATTTTGGTTCAGCAAAGCAACAAAAATTAGCTAAACAAAAATTGCACATTAGAGATAAAAAAAAAAAGGGAAAAAGTTTAAAAAAAATTTAATTTTTCAAAAATTCTCGTATTTTGAGGATCATTTTGTGAAAATGGATATATATTTTTTTAATACTTCCACAACCAAGCTGAATTATTTGCAAAATATAATTGCAAAGGCCAATAAAATAAAGATCTACACAAATGTTGGAATACACTTTTTGAAGATTAATTATTAAAGTAAATATTGTAAATATTACAAACATATTTATTATTTTTTGTAAATATATTTATAGATCATTAAACTTTTTTTTAGCTCTTTGGCACTATAATTCCCAACTAATATTTCAGAGATGGAAAATTAAATATTAAGTCTAGATCGCAACACTTTTAAAAGCCAGAAGACTTCAAGAAATCCAGAAAAATTATCAAAAATTTACTTAAAAAAAAAAAAATAGTTTCTAATTAAATATGTCCTATTAATTTTTATTTATCAAAACTCCTAGTAATTGTATAAAAAGTAAGAGTATTAAAAACCCCCAAAAAAACACTTGTGCTTCGGCTAGGAGCATTTTTTATCACTATTTCTCTCTCTATCTCCCTCCGTTTCTCCTTTTCGTGCGCAGCGAAAATTGAAAGCAAAGCAAACAAGCGCCAAAAATATACAACGACAAGAACAACAACAACAAAGGCGAGTATCGCAAATATGAATTCGCATGCACACAGCACGCTATCGCCCTCCCGCTCTGGCATACGAGTATATAACGTATACGTATGTATATCTTGTTTGTTCTAAGCTAACGCATACAAAGACAGATCGAAACAAGGTCAAATGCAGTTATTTGCCAAACAACAAGAAGAAAAAAGCGGATCAAACTGTTTATGGCTTGCTTTTTCGCTCTCTTTTTTTCGGTCTGGCTTTTGGGGAATTTTTTTTTATTGTTTTTTTTACTGTAGTTTTATTTTTGTTTTTATTTTTTTTTTTTGGCGATTGCACTGGTGAGTGTGTTTGGCTACTTTTTGATTTATCTTTTCCGTTGTTGTTGCTGCTGCAGCCTGCGACTGCGCCGGCGGCTTTTTCTTTTTTCTCTTTCTTTTTTATTTTTTTTCTTTTTCTTTTGCGTCCGCTTGCCCAATGCGTCTCTCTTCGTCATCGGCTTTTGCCTTTCTCAAGGATATTCGGCGCCATTTCTTGTGTCTTTTGTGCTTTTCGCATTCGAATTCTGCGCGTGTGAGAACAACAACTTTTGGGTTAGTCAGTCAAAGGAATTCCAGGAATTAGTGGTCGCGCATGCATGAAAGGTGAGAATAATACGCCAAATCTTAAAGATATTCTTCTTTTTTTTTTCTTTGCAAACTAAGATCTTAGAGTGTGTAGTGTGAGTGTGTGTGTGTGTGAAGTGAGCGGTGAATACGAATTGAGTGAATTGAATGAAATGTGAATCAATTAAGCAATTAATGCACATGATGTATGCAAAACGTTGGGAATCTGAGAATAGCTGGCGGAATCGCTATGATCACAATTTTGTGGGAAATATTCCGTGAGGAAGCAGAAACGGGTCTCTGTTTGAGCACAAACGGGACAAAAATCTGTAGATGTTGTATCTAAAATTTTAATTTGAGAATTCTAAGGAGATTTGTAGGGTTATTTTCTAGGAAGGTACATCAAGTACGTTAAATATCCTTGATTTTGTAAATTTTGTTATGAGAACTAATTTTAATAAGGACCTTTTTATTTTATTTAATATGTATAGACTAATGATCTTTTATTTTTTATAGATTCCAACTTTTTCTTAATTTAACAAGTATTAAAAAAATATACAAAAAATTATAAAAGGTAACCTTTTTTTTTGTAAAGTATTATTATAATTATAAAGTATTAAATAATATTTTACCATATATGTATCATTTTTAATATTTTACCATTCAACAGATTAAGGATCACTATGTTTATTGTTGAAATAAAACAAATTGTTTCCTTCGACTACCATCCGCGTTTTTGTAATAATTTATGTATTGTCCCTAGTAGTTTACAATTAATTAAGAGATAACGCATTAAAATCTATTATATTTTACATTTTCTTTCGATTATCATTAGAGTTATGGCATTATTTAAACATTTTAAATAGCTTATATCGATGCAAGCATTTGCACTTTATTATTTCAACTCTTTATAGGTTTGTAAAGTTACCAAATATTTTCATAAGTTGCATCACGAAGGCCTAAAATTATAACTAAACAAATTTATTTACCATTGAAAATCCACATCCATTAAAGCTTTCAAATCCCGATTCTTATATAACCACACCTGCGTTAAAATATATCAAATATACACATATTCCGATGGCAAAATGCAAAAACGTTTTTTCGACACTTGACAAACTCAACGCGGATTTGCAACTCGCAGAACGAATTCGCGCACTCGCCGAACGACGACGACAATGCACAAATAAATTTCAACTAAAGTACATATAAAAAAAGGAAAAAACCAAAAAGAGTGTGTAGCTGGTATATAGCGATCTATGTGCGGGACACCCTCCGCCAAACCCTCCCAAAAAAACAAATTCCCAACCAACAGATTATTTACTTTGTACGGCAAACTCGCAAAAAAAAAGTCAGCAAAGGAAAGAAAATATAAAGAACGCATTTTGGTTCTCTTTCGCTCTCCCCTGCTCTTTCTGCAAGTGGAGATCTGCGCCTGGTACAGATATATATACAGATATATATACACAGATATATGGGAAACATACATACAGAACAGCGCATTTTGCTGTTATTCATCATTGACCTTGGTTGCAATCTTTGTGTGTATTTGTTTGCTTGCCAAAAAAAAATAACAACAAAAACAAACAATTTTCGTTCGGTTTTTTGCGCATTTTTTTGTTTTGGGATTTTTGCTTGCGCATTTCAAGTTTTTTTTAGATATATACAACAAAAAAAATAGAGCTGTGATGCTGTTCTTTTGCATTTCAAGTTATGCAAAGAAATATATATTTCGCGACAATCTAAAAATGCAGCTTTCAAAATCTTCGAAAATATCAATCATACGCCACGTGAGACAAGTGGAAATTTACTGCAAGGCCCAATGCAACTTTGTCAAAATATTTACGCAAGCTGTTAGAGCAAAACAATTAATAAAAAAACTTAAAGTAGAAAAAAAGATACAAAAATAAAGAAATTGTACCATTTGACATTGACAGACACGCGCGAAAAGTCGCTTGAGAGAGAAGAAGAAATAAAAAATAAAACTAACAGCAGTTTTGGGAGAATTCTTCGCGCAAAGAAAGCCGAAAACGAGCGAGAGCCGAAAGAGTATTTTTCAAACAACAAATCCGCCGCTCGCACTGCACACAAGTGTCCCAATTCCACGAATCCCTCATTCCACGCTGATTCCACGCAAAAAGAAGATAAAGAGAACGGGTAAATAATAATGCTAATACATAATAATAAGAGGCGAGCAGCACAAAAAAAAAAAACGCTGCAAAAACAGCAGCGACGCCAACTGCCAGCAAACAGTTAGACAGCGAAGATACAGATACAAGTACGGCTAGAGATACAGATATGCGCACAGCCAAGTGCAGATACAGATACGGATGGTATGGAATATGTGCAGATATATTTGTAGGGGGCTTAAAAAGCAAAGTGTTTTGTAAGGGAAGTTAATGTTTATATTTTTAAAATAAATATAAATCTAAACAAAAATTTAAAGAAATTTTTTTGTAAAGATTTTATTTTTTTAAATGGATTGCAAAAATATAAATAAATTTTTTATGTAAATTAATATAAAGTTAAACGAAAAAAAGATATATGCAAAAAACAAAAAATTTTTTTTAATTTAAAAGTGAATAGGTCTTCATTTTTATTTTTAAAATAAAAAGAATTAATTTTTACATTTTTTACTAAAAATGCCTTAAAAATTAATTTTATTATTAATTTTTATTTTACCATTTATTATTTACCTATTTATTATTAATTTTTATTTTACCAATTATTATTTACTAAACAATGTTTTATTTTCATCACATAAATATTTATATTTAATTTTATAAATAAATATAAACAAAATACTAATTTATGCATGATTTTTGTTTATTTTTATTTTTTAATTTCTTTATTTTATTAATCTGTTCTTGAAATATTCTTAAAATAAATTTATTTAAATAATTTTTTAACTATTTCTTAATTTGAAAAATCTTTTCTTATTTCCTATCCTTTTCTTGAAATGTAAAATAAATTTACAGTCTTTGCTATTTTGCACATTTTTTCTCTTCTCATTAAAATATATTTTTTTTAATTTCTTAATTTAAAATTGTTTTTATTTTTCCCAACCTTTTTTCTTGAAACTCGAAATAATCCATGGTCCCCGCTGTTTGCACACTCTTTCACTTTTTATTTAAATTCGTTTCGCCTTCGCTTATTTATTAACTTGCATTCGATTCCATTAATCCCGTCAGATATATACATATATATAAATTTGCACTTTTGTGTGTGTCCATAGGTATATACATTTATTTGCTCTATTATGTCATTTTATTCGCCTCTTTATACGTACATTTATTTATCCGCAATTCATTTGACTTTGGCTGATGACGTCGAAATTGTTGTTGGAATTTTGTTTATTTACGGAAGCGTTGGTTTTTTTGTCTCTGTCTGCGATATTTGACATTTAATAATGAATGCATTAGTTGATTTTAATTGATACTAGTTTGAGAATTAATAGAATGGAGATAGATGGATAGATATATGAAAATATCTCGTATATTGTAAGTAATTATAGTAAGAGCGTGTGTGGAGCTTTAATATTAATTTTGTGAATAAAAAAAAACTTGTATAAAAACTCATATTTTATCCAATTAAAGTTGGCCATGTTAGACTAATTAAAAGTCGCTAAATGACACGAGCTTCCATTTGAGTTCCCCTCCTCTCCTCTCGCTGTTTGCTCATTGCAATAAGTTTTTGCATTATCCACATGTTTTCACCAATCCCCAGGCATATATATTTTATATATATATTTGTATTTTGTTATTTTTAGCATCTGCCTTATGATTAACTTTTTTGCAACCATATTTTTGGTTTGTTTTTCTGTTTCTGCGATTATCTCATTAAAACACATTTTGTGTGCATTCAATGTTCTTTTGCGCAGTTAACCCCCATTCACACCCCCAACAACCCCCCTTTGCCAAAATACAAGTTTTTATTATTTTGCGCTTGTTGTTGCAGTTTGCGTCAGTTTCAAAGTCGCACAAAAATATATATATTTGTATATATACATTTGTCTTTATATTTTTGCTGACTTTGAGCCAGCTGACATTCACAAACGGACACCGAAAAAAAGAATAAAAATCAAATGCAAATAATATAAAAATATCAAATTAATTGCAAACATTTTCTACTGCAAAATGTCGGCACGTTAAAAATAATATTTTAAGCTTTCTATACGAGTTTTGCAGCTGCAAAATGCATCATCATGAGCCTTATTTAAAGTATATAAAAAACAACTTGAATTTAATTTGAACATCTCCAAACATTTACTACAAAAAAAAATGTGAAACCAACATTAACAAAAGAGAAACAGCTATAAAAACCTTAAACATTGTCGACAGACTTCGATGGCTTCATTTTCATTTTTCAAGTTCAAGTTCAAGATAAATTTGATTTCATTTCACTTTTTTCGGTTTTTTTTCTTTGCTCGTTTCTGTGGCTCTTTCTTTTATTTTTATTTTCCTTTTTTTACATGACTCACAGACCCAGAGATACGGGGGGATTTCATGCTCTTTTTGTGTGTGTGTTTTGCATAAAATTATTGCCATTCATATAAAAGCGCGGTGAATAAAAGAAAAGGAAGAGTTTTCTGGAAATGTATTATTGGGATTTATAACTTGGCACATAAAAAATGAGTTCAGATAAGTAGATCAATATGTTTGGTGACTATTTGGGGGTATATTTTAATTCATTTTCTGCTTTATTTGTACCATTTATTACAATAACATTTAATTGATGAATTTTGAATGTGATATGCATCACGAACATAATATAATTATAGATATTCATAGCAACTTTCATCCAAAACGAGCCCCCGCAAAATGTATCTAAAGTGACTATTACACATCGCCCACCCAAAAAAATATAAACAATATAATTTAGCCACAAAATGTCAAATGTTTAGAAAAACAATTGGTTATACAAATACAAAAAAACAAAAATAAAACGAGAGTGGTTGAAAAGCGGCTTGAAAAATTGAATTTCTTTTGCACTTTGCAACGCCCACACAGGCGGCAAAAGGTGGACTGTGTACCTAAGGTATACGCAGATATTTTTGTATTTAAATGGGTGTACAAAGTCACACTTAAGTTGTTCCAGACAGCGTTTGTCACGACAAACAAAAGGGGCACAGAAAAAAAAACACACACACACCAAAAGATACAAAACAAAAATAAAAAGATACAAAACGCAAAGCAAATGAAATGTCGCATGCAATTTACTGCAAATAAAAAAAAGAAAGAAGAAATTGTTTTGTGGCATGACTTTTACTTTATTTTATTTGTATTTTATTTTTTAGCTTTATGTATTACTTGGTTGCGTGCAACAAACTTGGAAATGCGACAAATGATGACAACTCGGGACTGGGTCGAAATGGGACTCTCGGAATCGTATTCAAAGGTCTGTCTGGGGTTAAACTCGCGGCTTCGTTGAAAGCGAAAGTTATGACATTTTGGCAGACAAATCGAAAGTGTTTGAGGAGCAGGTGGGTATGTGGGTGTTGCCAAGCACAGTCACTTCGCATTTCCCTCGCAATGAAGTGTCTTGAGATTCGTATCTGCAAATTGCATTTGTCATGAATGAAGTGAATTTGAATTGGAAATTATGGTATATTCAACTTTAATATATAGTAAAGGGGCTTAAACATATTTATTACTTGCAAATAACTTAAATCTACCTTCATTTACAATTTTATTTCATATATTCAAAGCAAATCTTAAGCTTCCTATTTCAACTTTAACACCTTTTTCCATGTACACATTCCATTTTCCATTCAGTTGATGAGTTATAGCTCTTCTTCACTGTCTCAAATCTAAACTTTTTTCCTCTTTTTACCCAATGCAGCAAATCACACAAATTAACTAGAGAAAACTGCCGCAGGACACAGCATAGAAATCCTAATGAAAAACTCTAAAAAATAGAGGGAAGTCAAAGAAAATTCATTTGAGTTCAAGTTCTGCAAGCCGCAGAAAACAAAAAAACCGCAAAAGAGAGAGAGAGAGATAGAAAGAAAAACGAGGAAATTGACAAGGATGATGTTCCAGCAATAAATTGCTCAACTGCAGCAACAGCAGGAGTTGGGGCTTGGAAAATGCAGGCAAATTATAGCCACAAGCCGAGAGACACAGCATGAATGTGTCAACCGATGGAAAGCGGGGAAACTTTTGTCGTAGTAAAGCCGAAGAAGGGACAGTGAAAACAGAGAAAATACTATAAAATAGTAGGTAGTACTACAAACGAAGGGAGAGGGAAATAGAACAAGCTGAAATGAATTTTCACTCATTTCCTTATCGTCTGTGATTTCCTTGCCAGACTTTCAGACAGCCAGCCAGCCAGACACAAACACACAGACAACAACGCAGGGCCAAATGAATTCTCTTCTCTATGCAGGCACAGCACACCAACTGTAGTCCTTCCTACGATACCCCCCTTTTTGTCCAAACAGGCTCTACTACTACTACACCATTTTCCATCCCTCCCTCAGGTTTTCATTCCGCCGCCTCCTCCTCGTCTGTCGCATTGTCTGCAGGCGGCGCACAAAAAATGCATTTTGTTGCCTGGAAAAAAGTTTTTCTTCCATGTGGATTGAAAAAAGAGAGTACAAAAAAAGACAGAAAAGGATGCTAGCTTTGGGAAAGAGGAACTTGTATACCCTTACAGCTTCGAATTTGCTTCAAGAATTTTTTATTATAGTTTTAAAGGATTTAATAAATAACTAATAAAGTAACCAAGGAAAAGATTCATAATTAGGGCGTCTGGTGATGTTAATCAATAAAAGTCTTATAACGACATCTTTAGGCAAATTTTTTCGCAGGTGATGTTTTCATAAACTATTCAATAATTTCTTTACATGCTAAAGTATGAACCAAATTGGGGGTCATCAGCACAAACATGGCTATATTAACTTGTCCAGTGATGCTTATTCAATAAAAACCTGTTAAGTCTTCTAAATTAAAGTGACCACATTTTGTGTCTTTAGCATGGCTAAAAGTAGGTAATCCTTACGACTCACAATTTGTTTTGAAAGTTCCTACTAAAGTCTAATACATTTTAGTATCACAAACACAAAAAAGTATTTTCAAATCTCCCCTAGTGATCCTTATCAATAATAAACAATCATATATTTAATTTTCCCTGCATTCCCAATTAATAAAACCCCTGCAAGGGTATCAAAACATCAGAGAGACCCAGAGAAAAAATAGAAAGGAAAATCAATGAAGAACAACATTGCATGAGGGTTGTATCCCTTGCATGGAACGTCATTATGGCCAACGTAATCTTCATCATCATCGTGATCATCATCGTTGCCAGTGTGGGGCAGCATCAGGAGCGGCGCTTGGAGTTGGCTGCTGTCATCATTATGAAACACAACAACCCTCGACTGCAGCACTTGGCCCGCAAAGAGGGGGTGGCGGTGGCAGTGGCAGCACGGCAGCAGCAGCGGCGGCAACGGCGTGTGCAACCCCCAACACACACAAAGTGCAGAGCACACACAAAAAACCCCCTTTTTGGCTCACTCTCCCTGCTTTCCTCATCTCTCCCTCTCCTCTGCAGGGAAACTCAAAAAAGGAGCAGCACAAACTTTCACTTTTTTGCATGCACACACAAACGCACACACAGAGAGAGAGAGAAAGCCGAGGAAATCCAGACAAGAAAAGGGGGATGAGATCGATGAAGGAGTAGGTTTTTGGGGGGGCCGTCATGCGGCATTTCATTTATAGTCGGTTAGTGCAATGCGCCAAAAAGCAGACAACACATATGTATAAGCCATAAAACAGAGACAGAGCGGGTCAGAAAGAGAGCGCCTGATGAGTTAGAAAGAGAAGGGCGGCAAAAGAAAAAGACAGAGTGAGAGAGAAGGAGAAAGATAGAGTGGCAACTGCAGTTGCAACCCTTTTTCAACACGATGCAGCAATAATTCTCAAACAACACATGAGAAAAACAACCGAGTAAAACCATTGCTTTTTTATTTTGTTTGTCAAAATGCAACTCTGCAAAAACAAAACTTTACTTTGGCAAAAGGGGAAAAGTGAGAGGAAGCAAAGAAGAGCACAGAGAAAGAAAATGTTACTAAAAGTGTTCATAAATCATAAAAAGGGTTGCCATACTTTTTAAAATTCAGGAAAATATTGAAAAGTTTCACTGATAACAGAGTTAAAATTGTGTTTTAGTAAAGATATTGTTTCGTTGATATTAGAAACGAGGAAATTAAATGTCTTCGTTGACTTGTAAAAGAGAAAAATTAAAAGAAATCACCAAAATTTTTAAACCCCTTAAAAATGCGTCTAAAATTGCAATATGCAATTAATTTTTCTACGTATAAAATTCAGAGCAAATTTTAAATCATTAAAAAGCAAGAATTATATAATCATATATAAATTGATATTTTCTCAGTGTACCTCAAGGGGGTGGCACAACCACTGGCCAAGTCATAGGGGGGATGGTAAAACTCCAGAGCTTGGAAAAACTTTTGCAGCTAAAGTGCGGTCGGTGGCAATTTCCATTGCACAGAGGCTATGGGCAACGTGCACGAGTGTAGATAAAAATATTTTAATTTATTTCACATTGGCCGACTGCAGAGGTAGAATCCAACAAGAGAAAACGAGAAGAAGGACGAATAGAGAGAGATAGAGAGAGAGAAATACACCCACCCACCCCCTTTTGCATAGACATTGCACATTGCCTTTTAGCAGGAGGCTTTCCTTTTTCCATCCATCACATATGCTGCTGCTGCTGCCGACTCTGGGCTTTCCCATTTTCCTCTTTTGCCTGCATTTGTCGCATCATGCAGCAGCTTTTCCCAGCACAGTTTTTCATTTTATTTATCTTTGATAAAAGGTTTTAGTTTTCCATCTGTGTGAGTTTTGCTATCCATCAATAGTTCCTCAGACTAAACGGTTTTATTTTGTTTTTTGTTTTAAGAGAATTTTTTAATACATATGTAAAAGGTATATAGACAAGGATTCATCCTTAGGTCTTAATTAAAATTGATGCAATTGGTTAAATTGTGTTTAAGACTATACCTAAAATCGTTATAAGATTTTAAGTACTTGAACAATTAACTGTTGAAAATAAATGTCATAAATGTCAGTTTAGGTCCTTTATTTATTTTTTACAAATAGTTTTTAAAATTTCAGATAAAGAATTCTTTAATCACAAAATGTATTCTTTAAATAAATTCTATTCACTAAAGCAAAAGTAAATAATTTAATAAATAACGCAAAGTTTTATCTACAATTTTCTCTCTTCAAAAATATTATTTGGAAACCCATTTAAAATTCCATTTGCCGCATAAATCCCCTTTGGCAGAAATACAAAACAAAAAAAAAACTTTAGTTTTTATATAAAAAAACAAAAACATGTGTGGATATGTGGATTTTCCATTTAGAAATTCATTTACGCTTCACGGAATTTTTTTAGAGGCACAAATTGTGTATGCGGGATTCGGCATTTGAAGTCCCGAAAGGAAAATAAAAAACATATTTCCCCCCGAAATGCACTGATGATTTATTTATGCAGCAAGGCAGGCACACAAAAGGCTAAAAATTGATTTCTGCATTCTGCCAATTTATCGCTAAAAAAATATATTTATCAACAAAAACTTTGGGCAAAGCAAACAAAGTCCCCAGCATTAATGGAATATTGCCGAAAATTCTACAGAAAAGCGCATGCAAACAAAAACATCCTACAAACAGCTTAAAAAAAATCGACAAACAACAAAAACTTTCAAAGGGGAAAAAGGGAATTAAATTTTTGCTCCTTTTATTATTTTATGCTGCTGCTGCAGTTTGCTGATTGTTTATCTAAAGCGTTGCGGGATTGGGTTGTGTGGGGAACTGCAGTATTTTCCGCCACGCCCCAAAAAACCGGGAGGAAATGAAGTTTGGAGCCAACACAGAGACAGGGATAAAGATAGAGACAGAAGGAGTGGGCTGGAATAACGTTGAAAAATCGAAATTATATTAGAGAACTGAGGAAAAACCGGAAATGGACAAAAGAGGAAAGCCCAAACACACATCAGAGAATTGGATAGTTGGGCAAAAAACTGGGCATGGAAAGAGGTAGAACCTAGAGGGAGGGAGGTGGAATATAGGGAGAAGAATTCCTTTAGGGAGGCAGGTTCCTATACGGAAGATAAATCTATAGCTATGATGATGAACTGGTAAATAAAGGAGAAAACTAGGAAACTAGGAATATTCAATTTTTGTATAAAGGAAAATATTAGGAAAATATATATTCCATTTATATGTATATAAATAAAAACACTAGAGAAATATATATTCAAGTGCTAAATTAAGGAGAAACTAGAATTCTTCGATTACAATTACATTTTTCGAAAGCAAATTAATAAGAATATGGAATTTACATAGAAATATGTATAGGGAGGTAACGTTGTTAACACCATTATTTAGAAAGTTTACCCTTTAAAGAGATTTTTCATATAATTAATATATTTTTTGATTACATATATGATACATATTTATATTTATGATATAATTTACTTTGATAAAATCGCTAAACCATATAAAAGCCATGGGTTCTTATAGAAAATGTATATCCCACTTTATTTTTGCTGAAGTATATCACAATTTGCTTAGGATTCTTAAATTTTTCTTAATTTTCTTAAGATTTTTAATGTTTATTATATTGCTAGGATTCCTTAAATTGTGCTACCTATTTTCTCCAAATGGAACGCATATGGTAATGACATTCTTTCAATGAAAACTAAAATTTAAAACATTTCCGGTAAACAATTTGGAAAAAGTTTTCCCTGGACATCAGGCACTGGGCAATGCTCGACCCCTAAAAATGGGTGAGCGGTCAGAGTAGAACCTATGCTTCAAGGAGGAACTCCCAGAAGGGGCTCCAGGAGGGTACTCCCAAAAGGGGGCTCCAAGGGGAGACTACCAGCCATGCGGGTGCAAAATAGGAACACAAAAAATATAAAATAAAAAAACAAACTTGAGCCTCCATTTTGCTGGGACTCGGGTCGTGTCCAAATTAAACTTCATCATCGTGTCACAGGACAAAACAAAAGCAAAGCCTCTCCGTCCGAGTTGGTTGGGAAATTTTTGTAAAAATTGCATAGCTTTCCGTCCCTCCGCCCCGTCACTGATGCCATCCCTCTCAGTTTTATGGTAGCCTGGACTGCAGAAATTGGCAGCAAAAATATAAAATGGGAACAGCGCAACAAAAAAAAAAAGAAATCAGGAATTATTGTAGATTGCACAGGACTCGTAGGACCCTGACTGACCAGCATGCAACCACCCCGAAAAGGAGGGAAATACGGAAAACTCAGAAGCAGGATTGGGAGGAGGTTGAGCTGGGGGCGGAGGCCTGGGCGCCATGCAAAAGAGAGCAAGTGAAGTGCACAAATGGATTTTATAACGTTCCCGGGCCTGGGCTAAAGTAAATTTATGCTTTTTAATGCAATTGCAGGACGAGCAGACCGTAAGAGTGTGCGGGTGCAGAATGGGTGTTACGATTGGGTGGTGGGGTGGTGTGTACGCTTTCCATTCAGCAGTCCATGCCATGCTCCGCTGCTCTTGGTCCTGGCTAAAAGCATTCAACCAGCTCAGCAGCTCCCAAGCAACACAAAAATAAAGAGTAAAAAAATGAAGGTCCACCACACCCAAACCTCTCTGGCGAGGCGACTCTCTGCAAAATGGTTGCAATGGTCGTCGGATGTCGTCGACGTCGCCATCGGCCAGACAAAGTGACATTTGTCGTTAATTGCAAAATTTATGGTCAGGAATTGCAGAAGAAGAAGGTGAGGTTGAGGTTGAGAGGGAGAGAAAACCCCCCACTGAGCTGAGCCGAGCGCATGGAAATGGAAAATGCCTCAAGGGGGTTTACTACTACCACGCTGGAGCATAAATGCAAAACAAATAAGACAGCGACAAAAAAAAAATTAAATGCGCCATAGAAATGAGACATTTTTATGCAATTATGGAACTTACGTTAAACTAGACGACGGCCTAATTAGTTTGAACAAAGGTAGAGCTGCTTACCTGCAAGAAAAATAGAGAAACGAATTATTGTAAGCGGAAAAGTATATATGAAAATATTTACAAAATTATATAGAAAATATAAAAACTATATATGAATAGAAGTATTTTTTTAAAGAATTTATTGAACAACTGACAACCACTTTAGTAGGATTAAAAAATTCTCATTTTCAAATAGTAATATTTTATTGTAGAAAATCACCAGTTCAAAGCCTATGTTACTGATTTTCTGTTGTCTTTTCACCATATCCAATAAAATGACTTTTTTAAAAAAGAAAACGTTAGCAAGATTTATTCATTCTAACCTTTATAAAACATTTAAACAATTTGTTGTACACCTCTCGAAGATCCCAGTTAAAGCCTACTCAACTGATTTCCTCTTGTATTTTTCCCATTTCCAATTAACTGAATTCTGGACAAAGTGCAATACGACCAAGACCCCAAACAGCAACTGTTTTTTACACATCCACTTCTAATGAACTTAGTTCATCCAACCAAACAGTAAAAAAATGGGAAAAGGTTAAAAAAAATTAAACCCAGCGATGTTGCCGCTTTGCACATGCGATGTTGCTTTCGACTGCATTTCCCTCTCGTAATTAGTGTGGGCAACTAGGTGGCCCTCCGCGCTGCGGCGGTTGTGATGGCTCCAACACCTCGTCCAAACCCGCCACTGTCTATCAGACGTGCAGCCATGTGTGCAGCTAACCCTTTTTCGGCCCTTCCACTGGCATCGAGTGCACTTCAAAGTAGCAATTCAATTTCATGGTTGCGACCCCCCAAACCCTCCCAACCAGCCCAAAGTAAAAAAAGAGAAGAAACATCGACTATGTTCCTCCTGTGTAAATCACGTCCATAAAAATGTTGCACTCGAGTTGTTGCATTTTAATTAGACCAAAAAAAAACTCAAATACAGTAGAAAAGATTCGTCACTGCAGGCGGTCGGTTTTTGTATCTTGAATGTGTTTTATCAGCGGTCATCGCTGGGTTAATGAAACACCTTGCACAAGAGCGAGAATCACCCACGCATAACGCCAAATGAAGACCTCCCGCCGAAAAAGTCTGGGAAACTGCATAAATTAAGCTCGGGCAAGCAGACAGCAAGTGCAAGACTTTCGTAAATGCATTGTTACATTGTTTAAGCCATAAAAGAGGAGATAAGCATATAGCCAAAAGTGTGACTTAAAACCATATGAGTCAGCGAAGCGTAGGCCAGCAGACAATGTCAGTCGCCTGAGTCAAGGTTGATATAGTTCTGCATTTTGGGGGTGAAACTATGCTTAGCCGAAAACTTTATAGATGCTTCCACCAAATGCAATAATATTTTCGAAAAGAATAAAGAATTAAGACCCTTTAAAAACTGAACTAAGTATAAGAAAAAATAAGTGTAAAATCCAGTTAACACTTTTGTAAAGAGAAAAACCTTCCGTTAACAATAATAAGGTTTCTTAAAACCTCATGTAAAAGTTGACACTAACTAAGAGATATCTAAAAACTTAAGAACTTGTCGGTTTAAAAAAACGATAACAAAGATACAAATGTCAGCTTATAAACTAAGCAAAGAGTAAAATTTACAATATCCAGTTAACGGTTTTGAGATACAAAAACTGCCAGTTAACCAAATTTGGGTTTTTAAAACCTAATAAAAAGTATTAAGTTGATCTTGTTATAATTTCCAAAACATTTGTTTTCCAGCTCTCCTCAAGTGAAGATTTTCTTTACTTCCACTTCCTTTGCCAGACCCTAAACACAAGAACCCGCCACTTGACAACGGAATTACCTGCTCTTCAGTGATTATTTTCCCATCGAGCCAAGTGCATCATCATACTCGGGACCAATCCAAAATTCTGCATATCAAACGAACCAGAAAAAGCCAAAGAAGAAAGGCAACAAAGAAACACACACACACAGAAGAATACATAAAAGCGACAACAAAATCAAAAAATTAACCACAAGGAAAGAGGAGGAAAAAGGAACGCCCTCCAAGGGCTAACGGTAAATGCTGCATATGTGTTCTTTTCTCTCTCCACCCTTTCTCTCCCACTCCCTCGCTGTCTTTGGGAACCCTTTTTTCGCTGCTCGCTTTCTTTGTTCCTTCTTCCACTTGAGTTCGCTTTGTTTTAACGGAAGCTGCTGCTGTTGTTGTTGTTTTTATGCTTTTTAATTTCCTTAACCATTTTTCTTTTGTGCTTTTTGTTCCACTTCTCTCCCCCTGTTATTTTTTCTTTCTCCCGCCGAGTGCACTCGAACAGCGTCTTTGAGAGTGAGCCAGAGTAGGAGAGATGTGAGGAAAAGCCCAAGGAAGAGGAAGTAGTAGAGGTGGAAACGCATAAAAAAAATGTCATGAGGAGGAAAGAGCAAAACAAAAACAAGAGTGTAATAATAACAAACAAACAACATCTCGTGCGACAAAGACAGTTACAGATTTTTTACAGATTGGGGGGCAATTTACAGGAATTATTTACGTTCGGTTGCATGTGTCTCCTCTGGGAGAGTGTCGTTGGAGTGTGTTTGCTTGGGCTGCCAGTAATATGCGTGTATTATACTTGACGTAATTAGCCGTTATTAAAAAGAAATTGGGGGAGCCAAAAGGTTCTGCAATTAAATAATCATTTCTATACCGTTTCTTTTGGTTTTGTTCTTTCTTTATTTGACTTTGCTGCACGCAAAGGGTTAGAGCAAGATGGAAATTATGTCACTGTTGCATTTCAATGAAACTTAACGTAGCGCGAGTGGGATGGGTATATAGTGCAGTTTATATTGGAAACTGTACTTTATGGTATTCCAATGGGATCTTTTTGCTTTGATTGGGGAGGAAAGGAAGTTGATATGTGAAAATAGGAAGTGCTTATTTTCTAATAAGTTTATCTTCTTTTTATGGATTTCTGGACCAATGATCCCAGCTTAATTAATTTCTGTAATCACAATTTTATGATTATGGTAAGTTTAAATTAGATTCTTTAAGATTTTCCAAAAAGCTACACTACAGAAAACTCTTATAGATTCTGAGCATAATTTACTATTCGCTTAGAACGCCTGATCTCGGCGATCCCTTGGGTTGCTACTATCTGTATCTCGGAGCTGATCATCTCAACGAAAAGCTTCTGTAGCAATGTGCGTGGCGCCTAGAAAAGCTTTAGAAAAGTGCGTGCCAAAAAGCTTTGGTCCCCCATTCACCCATCTCACTTGCTCTCACTGCAGTGGACTTTTAGTTTTTTATTGTTGCTGCTGCTGCTGCTGAAACCATTTTTAGACTTCCTCGTTTTGTTGTTGGATTTGCAGTGTAGTGGAGCAGGAAGGGAGCTTTTTTGATTTCATGATTTTTGGCTCGCTTTTTTTGTTGGTTGTCGGTTGGCTGCTAGTCTGATATTTATTGCGCGTGAATGTCATTTGAAAAGCTCTACGCACTGCAAAAGTCTGCGTGTGTTTGTGTAAATTTGATTGTGTGCGTCTACGCACATTTTTAATTATGTTGTGCCAGCTCAAGGTTTTTTTCTATCGCTGCTGCTTGCTGCCTGCTGCTGCTGTTTTATTTCGCTCTTTTTTGTTCGTCGTAGTTTTATTTTTTGTTGCTGTGCAGGCCTCCCGAAATTATTTATTTGCGTTGTTGTTGCTCTGCCCCTTACGCACTTTGAGCCAATTTAATTGTAGGCCACGCATTTGTTCGCTCTGTAAAGCTCGTATATACACAGTAGCGATCAAATTATTAGCACCTACACTAGTAGGTAGTAGTAAACTATATAATATAATATATACACGGTATATAAAGAAGTTTAAATAAAATATTACTAAATATTCGATTTAGATTTCTTTGTATTATTTAATTTGGTTCTATGCTATTATTTTGACCCCAACTGTCTATATTAATTTTTGGATGCGACTTTTATTTTGCAGAGAGTGAGTGAGAGAGCGGGGGAGTGGGAGCAGTGTGGCTAGATGGCCTGACAAGTGTAGTACATACAGACATACATAGGCCTATGTGTTTTTTTCTTTGTACATAGCAACTTCCATTCGCTTTTTTTCTTGCTCTGCTCTTTGTGCTTTTTGTAATATTGTCTAAATTTTTTTTTATTTATTTGTTGCGCCTTTTTGCATGTGTGTGAGTGTATTTTAGTGCGTGCGTTCATTCCGTTGGGGAATTATCAGCATTCGGTTCTAGGCTGTGTGATGTAATATTTAGACTCTGGAATTGACACCAACAATTTCTGTTCATGCAATTTGATTTCCGTTTTTTCGTCTATTTTACTCGTTTGAGAATGTTGTTTTTTGAAACAAGCAACAAAAGTCAATGATTTTAGGTATAAGAAATTAAAAATCTACAATTTTATTGAAGCAAATCAGAGAATTGAATTTCTTTTGTTTTTAAAACGCTTAATATTTCAAATATTTTAAAAACCATATTTTCAAACCATATATTAAACTACAATGTCAACTCCTTCCAATCCTTTTCCCATCTGACTAATATTTCATGTCCCTTGCAATATTGCATTTCCAATCAAGAAACCGCAAGTAAAAAAAAAATCCTTTACAAATATGCAATCTGCTAAAACTTTTTTTACCAGCCACACACACACACTCATAAATTTGACTGAAACTTTACACATTCCAACTGTTCAATGCAGATAAACCAAAGCCCTGCAGAGCGGGCGAGAGAAAAAGACAGAAGCGTGTGTGGGAGAGTGGGAGAGGGAGACAAAGATGTCCGCCCATGAAATGCGTTTTCTATTTGTGCAAACTATTGCGGCGGCCATTGCAAAACATACACAGCTACGCATACACCCCCCCACAAACACATACACACACAGACGACGCTTGCATGCAAAAGTTTAGGTTTTTTTATTGCGTGTGTGTGTGTGTGGCGAATTGGAGCAAAAGGCAACTGGCAATTAGCAACTGGGGAATGGCCAGAAAAAAAAACTAACAAAAGTAGCAAAAACGGCAGAAAAAAAATACGAATTGACTTTGCCAAACCCCAATACGCATTGCAAGTACAGGAGGGGTCATGATAATAAGTACTATCAGCAGAAATAAATTTAATATAATAGTAATATTATAATATATGTGAAAAAATTGATATTCGATTATTTAGAAATAATATATTTCTTGTGGCACATCATTAAAATTTAATAATTTGATTTAATACTTATTGTTGTATTGTTGTATTTTAATTAAAAAGGCTTATTATTTTTCCAGCGGCTGTAGCTTCAAAACATATGTGCATATGTAAGCTTTAATGTATATATACGAATGTGTTTCTGTGTGTGCACTTCCCCACTATCTCGCTCGCTCTCCCCATAGGCCTATGCTCATGAGGTCCGCCTCTCTTTCGCTCTCGTCTCGCCCTATGAATAGTCAACATTTAAGTGCCATGGAAACGCACAACGAGGAAGCTAGCGGAAGACGCATAGATAGAGCAAAAAAAAAGAAAATATATATTGTCACTTTGACTGACACTGACAGGTTTTCGCTCCGCCACGCCTCCGACCCTTTTTATGACCCCAGCACTCCGTCACATTTTGCAGCCTAGAAAAACTACTCATTTCTTTTTTTGTTTTGATAAGCCTAATTAGCAGTTCATAAAAGCGATTATTTCATATGAATTTTTATGATCAAGTCTCGTGTAAGCTTAATTTTTTTGTGCCTAACATTTTCAAGTATATTGCAAGTGCGTGCGTCTTGGCCTTAATGGTTCATAAAATTATAAAAAAAAGGTAGGGTATACAACAATTACAACATTCATGATATCTGCGGAATTTGCAAGACATAAAATGTGGCTATTAAGCCTAAGGAGCTTTTAAGGATTTTGTTTCGGAATAGTTATAAGATACATACAAACTTATTAATAATAATATCTTTTAAGGATATTTAAAATTCTTAAATAAATAAAGATTAAAACCAGAACTGTCAATGAAGCCTAATTTCATAATTTCTTAAAAAAGAAACTGCATACCTCTTGGTGGGACAATTTCTTGCAGCAACGTCTTGGCTCTCTTTCTTGGTAAACGTTCGCATTAAAATTCAAACAACTGCAGTGGCAAGTCATAAAATTTAAACAATTTCAAGACAAGAACACGAAATGCGTTCGTCTTTAGATGGAAATTGGGGGGCCTAAGCAGCATATCATAGACACTTTGCGCAAGTGCCGACACACACCACAAACAACAACAAATAATATAAAAAGAAAATAATGAAGTTGGTTGCATTGCGTCAGTTACGACATAAGAAGCCGCGCAGTCTGCTCCAAAGATCAGGTATTGCGGCGAGTGCAAGCGAGACAGCGATGCAATTCTGGGAAAAAAGTTTAACGATTGTGCAAATGCACGTGAGAAGGAAGGCTTGAGAAAGGTGGAGAGAGATAGAGGGAGAGCGAGCTAGACACTTCCGACAAGTAAAATGCAGTCAGTCGATGACAAACCCAGAAAAAAAGAGGCAAGCCAAGGCAAACAATGCAGAGAGAAAAAAGAAAAGATATTTAGTAGATCAAAAATATTTGAGAATAAATAGGGATACGTTTCAATGCAAAGTACATCATATAATGTATCTTTAAAATATATTTTCCATATCAGCTTTCAGATACTCTTCAAATATCTTAACGAATCTTTTTTTAAATATCATAAAACCATAAAATGGCATAAAAACGATTTTTTTTAATTTTAAAATTTAGTTATTTTAAAATGTTTCTAATGTTAGATACATATGTATCTTGCACCCATTAGATACTTTTCAATCTTTTAAATAATTTTCAAATATCCTAATGCATTTTTTTAATACATACAACCACATTGCAATCTCCCCCTAAAGTTTCAGTGTATTAAAATTGGAGACCGTAGAAATAGAAGAAAAATGTGTGCATTTAATTAAATGCGGAAGACCTCCGGGCAACAAAAATAAAACAAAAACAAAAGGCAACAAAAACTACAATTTTTCAAGCGCACGCAATGCGGTTCGCAGCTCGTGTGAGTGCGAGTGAGAGAAAAGCGATTGCGGACGGGAAAAAAAAGTACACACAACGCACAAAATTTGGAACACGCTGCGCTGCTAAGTAGGTCAAAGTGGCAGCGGCGCTGGCAGAGGCAGCCACAAAGGGGGTAGGGTAGGGTAGGATTGTGGGGGAAAAGAGGAGGGGGGAGAATATTGCGTGCCAACTGCGACGCAGTTTTTTGTTGTGTTTTTTCTTAGCTTAGATGAAACACCAACAATGTGCAGCAAAAGTAATATATTTTTAATTTATGCATAACCCTAAATAAGGGATGTATGCATGTATTGTACATTGTTTTGCCAGTGTATGTGTACATTCACACACATGTGAATATGTCAACTAAGCAACTTTTGCTTTTCTTCCCGTTATTAATATGCAGCGCCAAGTTGAGTGTCATAAATCATACGCAAAGTGCGTAGACAATTTTTTTTTAACCTCTCTTGACAAAAAAAAAAATGTTTTTCCTTTTTTTTTGCATAAATTATAATTGTAATTAGAGGCGGTGTTGTTGTTGTTATATTTGTTACCAGTAATTGTTTGCAAATGTTTGTGGACACTTTCTAAAAAAACATTTTTCATTTTTACGCAGTTTTTCGTGCGTGATGAACTTTTTTTTGGGGAAACATTGAGAGACCATTAAGGAACTAAGGAAAGTTGCATGAAAAAGACACTTTAGGCTTATTTATTGTATTAAACTTTGTTGTTTAACTAATTATAAAGTTGATGTGGTTGTTAAAAGTCTAGTTTGATATGTGCATTTAGGTTTTTACTATAATTTTGATTGGTTAATAGATTTTGTAAATTATTTTAACAAAAGCTTTATAGAAACGTGACTAACCGTAATCCGTTACGACAATTCATTACAAATAATTACAAATTTGATAATTGAACCTAGTTTTGTTACTCATATTTATATAGTTCCCAAAAATAAAACCCCTTCTTAAATATGTTAACTTAAACCCTTTCAAAACTCACCTTTATATCCAATTGCAAATTTTCGCGCTAATCCAAATCCAGAATCCTCTCAGTTGTAAAACTTTCCACAGTTATTAATTTTGAATTTTATTCTGTTTTTTTTACTCACTGCACTTTTTTTTTGCATGCACTTGTGCCAAAAGTTTATGTTCTTATTTATTTTTGTATTTTTTGTTTAGTTTTGATGCTAATTAATTAAGTATACGCTTTTGTTTATCAAAAATTGTTTACCAAATATTCATCGATATAATTTGTAAGCATAGATATATGTATAGGTATATGTATATTATGTTTTATAAATACATGTATTTTTACGATTCGTATTTTGTTTTGTTAAATATTTTAGCTTTTATGCTTTTTTTTATCGAAACGAAATTTTTATGCAAACTAACACACACGTTCTCTGCTGCTGCGCTGCTTCTGCTTCTGTTGCGATGGCGTTTACTGTAGTGATTACTGTAGTAGCTTTGTTGTTGTTGTTGTTTTTGCTCAGTTGCTATGGCTGCTTTTGTTGTTGCTGTTGTTGTGTTTGCTGTGTATAGTATTGCGTATGTCCGAACCAATAATTTTGAAGAGTTGACCAATTTTTGTTGGCGGTTAAATTTTTGCGGTTTTTTGCGTTTGTTCTAAAAAGATTTCCCTCTGATTTTTTGTTTTACGTTCTTTTGTTTACTTTATTTGACGACGGTTTTGTTGTTTGTTGTTAATTTAAAAAGTTACATTTAATTTTGTTTGTTAGATTTTCATCTTAGTTGCAAAATATGTTCACGTGTGGACGTTTGAGATAATCTTAACTTGTCATAAATTACTTTTTATGTTTATTTATTTGTTGCACGCAGCTTGCCAAAAATCGTTTTTGTTTAATTTATTTAATTTTTGTTGTGTTTATTTTGATATAAGACCAAAAATGATGTTTGCCAATTTTATAATTTTGCGTTGTTTTTCGAAAAAGTTTTTCAATTCATTTTACATTGAAATGATTTTTAATTTAAAAGGTTTTTTGTTTTTGCTTAGACAGTTAAATGTTCAAAATATGTTGCTTGATTTGCATTTCTTAGCATTCGCCGGTATTGTTGTCGTTGAATGTTTATCGTAATGTTGTTGTTGGAATTATTAAAATCGGTGTTGTGATTAGTTTGTTGAGGCATTTTCACAGTGACATTTGGCTGGAAGTAGAAATGCGATAGGGGAAATTATTTAATTAGGCTTACCCAGTGTAGATTTTTTTAAATAAAAATGTTTTCCTGGTTTTCCTTTTTTTTTTTTTTTTTCTTGTCTTTTTCTAAATTAAATTTATGTCTGTTCATGTGAAATACATTTTTAGTAGACTTATAAGTTATTGCATAGAATTCCCTTGGACAACCTTCTTCCATTTAAAAATTGTTTGGTCTTCCAAAAGTATGCATATGCTCTGGTTTTGGATTTTCTTATCAGCTAACAAGTCGTAAAGTGAATTGCATAAATGGTTTTATTATCGGAACATATTTTATGTTCTCGTTTTCGAATTACAATTCCCACTTGGCTTCTGGCAAATGTCTTTTATTCGATGGATAAATAAAATCATTTTGGGATTTGGGGTTGGTATTTTGACTTTTTGAACTATTTTTGTTGTTAGATTTAAAGTTTAATATTCAAGTTTAAGATTTTTGGGGAATATTCATTTGATTTTCATACGAATCAATCGTTTTTTGTTTTATTTTCATATTTTTTTTAATAACTACAAATTCACAATGGACAAAATATTGAATTAGACTTTAAAAATGAGATATTGACATATCAAAAACATAATTGTAGCTAATTTATATAATAATCTTTTTCCCCAATATTTGAGAACATTTTTCACACTAGTCACGTTTTTTACAGTTTTTTTAAAACGATTTTTTTGCTTTTTTCTGTTTTTCTTTGATTTGCTTTTTTTCTTTCTTTTTTTTTTTGAACAAGTGTCCTGGATTAATTGCATTCCCTTTTTGCATGCACTTCTCGCACTTTTCTTCTCACACACACTCTCTATGCCTCTTTCGTGCCGTCATTCTCACACTAACAACACACAGTGCAAAAAAGGGGTTCAGTTCACTGGGATTGCGCCTTGTTTATTTTCAGGGGGGTGGCGGGGAGAACGGGGAGGGTTGTTTATTGTTCCATGTTCTTGTTGTTGTTGCTGCTGCTATTTCCATTGTTGTTGCTGCCTCGATTAAAAATGCAGACGTTTTCGTTATGCATAAAAAAGTTTTCGCTTCACTTTTTCCCAGTTTGCTTTGCGTTTTCGCCGTTTGCCTCGAGATCCCGTTTTATGCTGCGTTTTTTACCGTTCCAAAACGCACACACCCCAAAATGGATGGGTGTGTGTGTTTTGTGGAAATCAAATACACACATACACATAGGCACATTTATACACATTTACGCACTTTTGCCTTGCAATTGTCCTTTCTTTATATTTCTCTCTCTCTCTGAAATTGTGTTTCATTTTCACTTTTAATTTACATTTAGACTTTGAATTCATACATTTTGTAGTATTACTATGTATATTTTTGTAAACTGCAAATTACCTTCAATCACTTGTCGAAAAACCGTTTTGAAACACTCACGATCGACGCACGCACACACACGCAAAGCTCGATGACACTGGACAGTTATTTTTTGCGTTTGCCCATTGAACACAAACAAAACTTAAATAATAATTAAAAAGTCTCCAAATTCCGCAAATCTTTTGCACTTTTCCTTTGCCGTTGCATCGACTGCACTTTTAATATGAAATAAATTAGGAATACAGTTTGTTATTTTTTATTTTCGACAAAGCGGCTGTTCGATTTCGTTAGATATTTTTTTATTCTCGAAAATTTGCAATTTAGCAATTTAGTTTTCAAAATTTGAGTGCACAAGATGAGGACGATATGCACACCGTCTGCTGGCTGCGAGCTTGCGAGCACCGAAAACCACCGAAACCTAGGGCCGAATAGATTCGAAAATTTCGTTTATGGCCTATCAGCCGGCCACGGTTGCGAGCTGCGACGCCGACTGCAGCAGCGACCGAAGCAGCGGCGCAGCGAAGAGAGCAAAGTCACCCCCACAGTCGCAAAGTCGCAAGCACAAACACAGCAGCAACAGTCGGCGGCCAGAGAGTGAGAGTAAAAACGCAGCGAGCAGTCGCTCTCTGAGGACAGTGGGGCATAGCCGGAAACATATTATGATTAAAGACTAGTAGCTAAGCTAGAGTTCTATTACTCAATATTCTTATACTGTAAACCGAAATTTAGATAGAATTAAGATTAGTTCCTGATTTTAGTTATCCATTTTTCTTATGATTCCACTTAACTGTGAAATTGTAATATTATTGTTGCATGTGTAACAAAAAAAATGCATGCCAAATATTTTTTTCCTAATTTTACAATTTGCCCCACTGTGCATAGAGTGGCGTTAGCGGCGCTGTCACTGCGGGTCCAAGAACAACAAAACAAGTTTCTTGCTGCGTGCTTTTTCGCCTCAGTTGGGGCTGTAGTTGAATTGTTGTTTTTGTTTTTGGCTGCTGCCTGAGAGTGCGCCCATTTTGCATTGGTCCGACGTCGCCCCCGCTGTAGTGTAGGTGTGTTAGTGAGCGCAAATATATGTAAGCGTATGTGTGCCTTTGTTTTTGATCTGACTTTGCCGCTCATTGCAAATGCAAAAGTTTTGCAGTAGTATGCGGCAGAGAGAGAGAGCCTGAGAGAGAGGGAGAGCGGTTCTCGCTCTCAGATAGACAACCACTTGGCGCTATTAATCCAATTGGAATGCAGGCGCGCAGCTTGCAATTGAGGATTTGTAGGACTTTTCTTATAAGGATAAATAAAAGGTGAAAGAAGGATATCATTTTAAATGATTTTATTTAGTTTTAAAATGCAAAAAAGTAAGAAAAACTCAATAGAGTTGTGCATTAATTTCAGATGCAATGCTGCCTTTGCATTCACCTTATTTTGTGTGTGTATGCGTGAATCAAAATCACAAATATCCCTTTAGCCTTTATCCTTTCTCCGGGGGTGAGTTTCTCTCTCGCTCTCTCGCCCCCCTCCACGCTCTGCAGGCGGAATTGCATAAGGCGAGAAAGGACATGCGGTAATAATTGTTGGGAGCTCCGCTCAAGTGGAAAATGCTTAGGGAAATCGAGAATCTCGACCAGAAATAGCAAACGCGAACTTGGTCTTAACCACATTTCCGAAGCAGCGGGGGACGGGGACTCCTGCGATTCTAGAGTTCTATTTCCAGTCTTTCGACTCTAGGATGCAAAATAGCTTAACCCTGCGTTTACACAACGAGAAAAATTAGTATTTTACATTAAGAATAAAAATAAGAAATTAAATAGAAAAACTGATCATATATTCTGGTACTCGTGTTCGAAAAAGAGCTTCTTCTTAGGTTATGAAAAGTAATATTTAATATATTTATTAATAATATAAAATAAACATAAAATATTTTATTATTCATTATTAAATAATTAATTTCATTAATTAATAACCTATTTTCGACACTAGATTTAGTAGATACAATATAATTTTTATACTTTGTATACTTTGCTTTTTATTTATATTATATATGAACTTTTAAAATTCTCTGTGTAGGATGTGCAATGGCTGAACCCTGCGCTTCAAAAACTACTTCAGGATCAAGGACATGGACAAGCCCAATCAAGTATGAATGTTGGGATGGGGATTATAGAGAAAGGGATTCAGCCAGGGCCACTTATGTATATTTTAATTGCGTGTCCTGGAGTTTTTTTTTTCTAAATTAAAGGCCATATGCTTATTTTTTTAAGGAAACGTGTTCAGCTCAATGTTTCAACTATTTTTTAATTTTTAATTAATTTTCTAAACATATTCGTATACAATATAAGGTAATTTTGCATTATGTTTCCTACTTTGGAAATGTGATCCTGTTTATAGAATACATAATAGTATTTATGATTATCCAAAATAAGGTTGCATATCCTTGTCACTAATTTTCATTTCTATTGAAATTTTCTTAATTGAATCCTGAAAAAATCTACAAAAAAACCCTCAAAATTCCATCAGATTTTAACCCAAAATCTTACCCTTTTCCCACAAGTGTCAAAACTATCCCTTTTTCAAATGCATTTCCACCACGAAAATATCAAATTGCGGGACAATCGAGACAATTAACATACAATAAACTATTCCCTTATTTCGATTAATTAAAAGTTGATTCTAAGACAGACAAAAGGCAGAAAAACTCTCAAACGCATAAGCCAAACACACAAACACAAAAAGCAAATGCAAAGACAGAAAAACAAAAAAAAAAAAAAACTGACCCTGTTGAAAAATACTCGTTTTTGTGTTTTGCTTTTTCCTCTCCTGCGCTTCTTTCAATAGCAAAAATAGAAAAACGAAGAATGCTTCCAAACACAACAATAACAATGCGCATTCATTTTGCAGTGTGAGCAAAAGAGAGCGGCAAGAGCAAAAAGCGGCTCTCTCAGAGAGCCAAGCTTTGGCGGCAGCGGAGCGACAGAACTTCCCCAAGTTCCCCCTCCAAAGAACGGAGAGCGCATGTCGGCAGCGCTGCCTGCCGCTGCCATTTTATGCACACAATGACAATGAAAGCTTGTGGGGCGGCGCAAGGCGTGGGGAGGGTGAAAATTTACGCAATTCATGAAACACGTGGAGCGACGACTGCGCTGCTGGCGTCGCTGCTCTTATGCTGCTGCTCAGAAATCCAATAAGCAAAAGCTTTTGCCGCGCGCACACCAATGCAGCGCCCGCTTATATGCCTCCGTGTGCATACTGGATGCGCGCGTGTGTGTGTGTGAGTGTGCGTTTGTGTCGGCGCTATGCGTGTATTGCTTATTTTTGGCAGCATTCAATGGCCGCTCTGCTGCCGCTGGCAGCGAAGCCAGCAGCGACGCATATCGCAGGGACGGATTCAGATGGGGATACGAGTTTAGGTTTCCGATTGGGATTGCAGGGCAATTAATACAGAAATTGATTGCGGCGAATTTCTGCCGCAGGCGTACTTTATATTAATTACCAAAATGGAATTCTTACGAGAACTTTGGGTACACAAATATAAATTAATATAGGAAATACATAAATGATTTTTAAGAAAGCATATCTTTTGGGTTGAGATATTTTTAAAAGGAATTATGTTTATTTTAGAAAAATTAAATATTTATATAATGCACATATATTTTATTAGAAAATCTTTTATTTGAATTAAGATACATATATTTTTAAGTTAAGCTTTGTTTTAACTGAGTAATATGTTATTAATATAATAATACTTTATAGTTTTTAAAATCTTTTAATTGGAGATACATATTAATCAATTGAAACTAAAAAAACGCATTCTTGAACAATAGAAATATAATTTAAAATAAATAAAGGATTCCCCTGGTAAAATCTAACTAGAAACCCCCTTCCAGTCACCAAATATTCACTGCATTCTTGTGGGGCTTTCAACCCCCACCACTCTTATTTATCCCCCAAATCCACCCCTGAGCATCCGCCCCTGGGCTTTTGTGTATTTCCTTTTTTCGCTTTTGCAGTGCTGCACGCACTTTTTGGGCCGTCTACCTCCCTCCCCCTCCCACTTCTAACTTCGTCAGTGAACTTTTTCGCTTAGCTACACACTTTTTTGCCTCGACATTGCTCCAAGAGGAGGGGTGGGCGGTGTGCTCTTGTGCGTTATATGCTCCACTTTTTGGGCCCCCCAAATTCTGTTTTTCGAACGCACTTTTGCAGCTTGCGTTTGTATGCTTTTAGTATATACGGTTATGTGAGTGCGGCGCGTGCGTGTGTTTGCATTGGTGTGCGCGCATTTTTGGGTGTGCGTTTTTTGGTATTTCGTGAAATTTTAGCATTTATTTGTTATGTACTCAAAACTGACGTCGCTGCAGAGTAACTGCTACTGCGCTGTTGCTGCGCTGCTGCTATTGCTATTGCTGTTGCTGCTGCTGCTTCCTCTTCTTCTTCTGCTTCTTCTTTGCCTCTTCCTTACCACCTCGCCATTCCTCTCTTTTGCTTTTTGCTCAGAGTGCGTGAGTGCGTAGGCTCGCCTATGTACACTATTTGGCAATTACAGTGGGCTCTATACATATACACACTTGCACATCTATCGCATACTTGTGTAAATATATTTCTTTTGTACATACATATGTTTGTATGTTTGCCTGTTTGTGCTTTTCGCTTTGGCGTTGGGACTCTTATTTTTTTAACCAATATGCGCCGCCAAAAAAAGTAAAGTTTAATGTGTGTACACTGCATTTTTATGTTTATTAAGAGGGTATAACTTTTAAACTTTAAAACCAGACAGGATTTTTTATTTGGAAGGATTTTTATTGTTTGCAGAAAAGTGTACCAGGTAAAAGAAGGATGTATCTTATAAATGTAAAATGTACCTAATGGTATTTGGAAAATATCTGAATATCAGATATGTAAGTATCAGGTAAATTGGTATTAGGGTTCAGAATCAATAGTATAAAGTTTAAATAGGAATATGCTTTTATTTTTATAAAATGCAGCATTTGTTGTATTATAAAACAGAATATTTAATTCCCAACTGCATATTCTGAAAACTAATTTAACTTTAAAAATGCTCAAAATGTAGTACCTAAATTTGTATATTGATTTGAAAGATCTAATACTAAAAACTGCAAGCAAGTCCTAGCAAAAGCTGTACAAATAATATTATATAACTCCATTAATGTATAAAACAAATTATTTGATATTCTTATAATTCCCAACTGCATATTTTATGAACCGCATTTTTTAAATGTCAGCATTTAGCTGAAAGGCTTGCACTTTTCAAATATTATTTTGAATTACAGAAAAACTATACTAAAACTATAGTATTTTATATATTTTAATATTTGCAAAGTATTTATGGTACTAAGCATTTTCTCTAACATTATAAAATACAGAAATACAAAATATAAAAACAAATATTTTTAAGAATGTTTAAGCATTATTGAGTGATTTAGGCATAATTTTATTATAAAACTTGTATTACCCTTTCAAAGTTACTTTCTTCATGAAAATCAAGCGGGTTTAATTAAGTTATTTCACTTTGTTTTTTGATTTCCCAAAAAATTGCACAAAAATAAATGTTGTGCTTGGGCATTTGTTGTGTTTGTAATGCCTGATGTCAATACAAACAAACAAACGAATGCTTACACACTGGCTTCGCTTTTCATGGACATCCCACCCACTTGAACACAACCGTCCCCCCACCCCATTTCACACCCACTCCTCCTCCCTCTCCTCATTCTCCTCGTTCTACTCACCCCCTTCCGCATCACCATATCAATGTTGTTGCGTTGCGTTTTCAGATAAGATGATATCATTTGTTTTTGTAGCATTCGCCAGCACATTCAATTCGCCTTTGTATGCGTGTGTATTTATACGGCATTTAAGTGTATGCGTGTGTGTATGGGAGTGTTTGTTTGTTTTGGGTTATTTTTTATGTTGAAAATTTGAATTCTCGATTTTGGCGCTTGCACTGAGTGCGCTTTATGCTCAAATGTTTTTCCTTATGTTTTTCTTGGGCTCGGGTTTTCTTGGTTTTACAGACTTTATTTTTATTCCGAAAATTTAGAATAAATAAATAAACAAGGCGTTATATTTCGCCAAGAGTTATGCAGTTCAATATAAAACATACAATAAATAAAGAATTCAAATGAGAATTTAAGAAGAGTAATCTAATTTAGGAATATACAAAAATATAAATATTAGGTATATTTTGGTTGGTTATATTAAATACATATTTATAATTTAAAACATTATTTGTTGTTTTTTGAATTGTTTGTTATTTATTTTTAATTACTTATATACTTAACTATATATTGTATAAAAATTTAGTACCCAAAAAAATCCGTTTAATATTACTTTAACTCTGCATTTAGCTGAGTTTTTAACAATATTAAGCTCATATTAAATAAATTTAAAATATATAAAAATATTATACCAACCTAATATTAAATAATCTAAAAATATATAAAATTCCTAACTCATGAAAAAGAAAATTTGTGACGCAGTTTAAAAAACTAAATTCACACACCGAAAATGATTGCGTATTTAAAAGCTGCTCCCCCAGCTCATTGGAACGTCCTTTATTCATTCAAAAGTAAGGCGAAAATAAGCGAATGAGAGAACAACAATGTGGAGCGATGTGAAGACAGACAACAAAAGATAAAAAAGGGTTTCAAGGACATTTTACACATAATTTTTACTACCTTACAGGCGGAGGGAGCGGGCGAGCCAAAAAGGGGGAAATCCCCGGCTAATGTAATAATTTTTGCGCTTGTCCTTTGTAAACGGGAAACGGGAAACTGGAACTCCTGTTGCTCTCGTCGTCCTGATTCTGATTTGGGACCGAGTTGAATGCTCTATTACCCGCAATCAGCGAGGACGAAGTGGAAGTAGTAAAAAAAAAACAGAAAGAAAGAAACCGAAAAAGAGGAAAAACAGGGAGGAAAATGGGTAAGGGCAAGGATATGCGCGCATAAGTCTGCCTTCTAGGACGAGGACATTGATTGCCTTTTCACCTTCGACTCTCACTCACCTCACCTTTATGGCCAAGGCTTATTTTTCTTATTCTCATTCTTTCTTTCTCTCTCACTCCTCATTTGTTTACCTTCCGCGACCCGGTGAATCGATTATTATGATTTGGGTGAATGAACTCGAGTGGGCTGACATCCCATCATTTGCATATGAGGGGCCAGGAAATGTCCTTGTATCCTTGGAACTACAACAGCTGTAAGAATATGAAACAACCTTGCAAGCAATTAAGTGGTTTTACAGCTTTAAAAGTGCTCTTTATTTGTATTGTTCTTTATTTAGAGTCGAAAAGGGGCGTAACTAGTTTTTGTGGGTTGCACTTTGCTCAAAGGTAAATATTAATAATAATTATTATTCATTTTAATTTGTATAGAATAATTATAACTTGTATATTTTTTGAAGCACTAAAGAAACTTGTTCATAGAAATAAAGCAATAAAGATTCTTTTCCAAAGAAAAAAAGCACTATAGATACTTTTTCATAGAAATAATCTCAAAATGTTATCAACAAGTATTATTTGGTCTAAATTTAATAAGTACAGAGGTTAAAAAAAATTTAGTTGCTTTTTTTAGCTTATATATTTTTATATAGTTTTATCAGAATATGTATTAATATTTAAAGTTAATTTAATATTTTTATATTACCATATTTAATATTTATATTTTTTTTTTTTGGTATAGAATATGATAAACTTGTACCTCTCGTAAACCTCAAAAAAATTATTTTAAAACTAATTTAAATCAGAAGTTTGGAAAGGTTAAGGTATTGGTAGTCATATACAACCCTATAGTTATTTATTCTTCTTCAGCTTTAACAGACGAAACGATCTAGCCATTCTTTTATTTTAATTCTAAGCAAACTAGTTTCTCGGTTTAATAAGAAATTATATTTAAATAAAACTTTCCAAATTGTTTTCATTTCTAATCCTTTAACTTTATGCTAACAACAGCCGAGTTCATCTAGCGCCAACCGATATATTAATTTCAAAGATAAGTACTTAGTTTTTAAGTTAAATAATGAATAAAACCTTTTAACTGTTTTGCAAAATTGATTCTTGAGTAGATATTTTTTCACACATTTACATTTTACACATTTTTTCTTCTATTAAATTCTGATCAAACTATTTTCTTAGTTAAATATACTAATACAAAATATCTGGATAAAACCTTCTAAATACTCTTTTTTCTAACTTTAAATCATTAACTTAAATCTTAATTAAATAAATTTAAATAATTTATAAGAATTTCCTTTAATTCTAAACAAGGTAGCACTGATTTCAACATTTGTAATTTCCCTCTCTTTCTCTCGCAATTGAAATGTAATAAGCAACCCCATTACAAATACATTTCGTGAGGAAGAACACCCAATATCCAATACGTTCGAAATTCGCTGAATGAAACAGAAGAGAGGTCTCTGTGAATTAGAGCAAACAGCGGGCGATGGATTGGACCGGATCAGAGGGGCACTGGGGAGGTAATTTAATGTTAAATGCGCTGCGGTGATGAGCGGAGATAGAAGCCATGGGAAATTGGGTCACGCACGCATGTTGTCGCTGCAGCAAACACACTACTGACACACTCATGGATAGAGATACAGATACGTGTGCGCAGAGATACACATCATTAGCCGGCAATGCCAAACTAGAAAAAAAAATACTCTACCGAACTCCACTAAAAACCAACCGAAAGACCCCAGACAATGCGACGCGAGAGAGCTGCAGTTGCTGGGTCGGTGGTGCATGCAAAATAGAAATAAACTAGAGAACAGTGAAGACTGGCTATGATAGAAAGGTGGTTAAATATTTATTGCTAAACTACATAAACAGAAGAAAATAGTACAACTAAGCAAAGAAAGAAGAAATAAGAAGAAAAACATATGTAAAATATTAAATATTAATTTATATCAAGATAATATAATTTTCACGAAATTTGTAAACATTTTTTGTTTATTTAGGATTAATAAATATAAATAAATATAAAAATATAAATATTCCTTTAGGAAATGCCTATACAGTTTTGTTTTTCGATCAATAAAATTTATGTAATTTTTAGTTCATTATTATAATACTAATTTCAGGTTAATTATTACAAAAAACCTTATAAAACATATATTTAAATATGTTAAATTAATTATATGGCCTTAATAGCATTCTAATTTGAACATTTTGTTCTTAATATTCCTGGATTATTTAATAAAGTATTTTCTTTTAACTATTTTAACATTATATTATATACATAATTTCTTATGATATTATAGTTAGCCATGGATAATTAGTTTTTATTATGGTCTAAAAGATACTTTCATGTTCAAGGTTTGTACCTTTTCTAATTTCTAATTGATTTTATTTTTTTGGTAAGCCATTTTTCCTTAATATTCTATCAAAGAGTATGAATATAACTTTATACTCTTTGATTCTATGTTTTTCAAATGAAAAATATTTCTTAAATATTTTGTAATCAATCTCTACTGTACTTCTAATTAGACTTCCCCTTTGCCTACCTTTCTCTTTCCCTCTCCACGTCATTCAAATGCAATTCTAACGCACAAAAAAAAAGCCACAGAACACCAAAATTTTTGTAGTTCGCTTCTGGTTATATGTATTTTTTGTCGTTTTCGGTGAGTGGAAAATTGGGTCACTGCATATAATCCACATGTGAGTGCGTATTGTGGGTCGATGTTGCAACGATGTTGGCGCTGCCTCAGCTGTTGCTGCCGCTTCACGTTGCTGCTGCTGCTTATGCTGCTGCTGCTGCTACTGCTGACGCAGTTGATTGCTCATTGCTCCCTTTGATCTTCGCCCCCTTTTGTTGTTTTCCATTCTACGGTTTGCCCTTGCCTCCCACTGGGCGGCAAAATGTTGGGAAATATTCTGAATGCAATCTATCAATCGTTGCCAGTGTGCAACCACCGAGCGAGCTAAATTATGTAAGAGCAATAAGTCAGCTGCAACTTGTTCAGCCGGAAAAAATTCATTTCAAATAGAGCAGAGAACTCTTTCAGCTCCTGCAATTTGAAGTACAAAATATAGTTTGTTAAATTCAAATAAGAAGATAGTTTTATGGAATTTATAGAATGAGCTTCCTTTATTTTAGAATTTTTAATTAAATGATTTTAAAGATATATATTTGAAAAATACTACTTCTGATAAACTTCTTTCTATTTAAAAATTTAATATCTCTTAAAGTATTACCTATACATTTTTAATGTATTAAAAAATTTGAACAATTTTAAATATCAACTTTATTAACAATTTAAATAGGTTTAAAACAGCCTGAATAAATATTTTCGAAGACGAAATACTTATTGCTCTCTTTTCATATTTTTAAGTTAATTTCTTAGAGTAATATAAATATAATTTAAATGAATACAAAAATTGGTAAAATATTTAATATAAACTTTATTAAATACATATAAAACTTCTAGTTAAAATAAGGAAAGAGAGTTGTAGAGGAGACTCCTTAAAATAAAGCTTAAAAACATTTTAAATACAATTCTTCTATGATTCTTCTACATCAAGATTTTAGTAACTTGTAAATATCAATACAGATTTTAAAATATAAAAAACTTTAAGCCCACTTCCACCCATCTTAATATTAATTTAAATAGTAATAAAATGATAAGAAAAGTGACTTCATAACAACAACGAATTCCACTGATGTTCACACTCCATATAAAATCAAATTTCTCCCAACTCCAGCTGGGAAATCCAAAAGGGACACAATCCTCCTCGGCTTGTCACATCATAATAAAATCACATTCAGTGGCCAAAAACAAGGACCTTCAACCCAATTAACCATAAATTAAATTAAGTAAAGACAGAAAGGAGGAGAGTCCACCCGGAAGACCAGCAAGTAAACCCCAAACCCCAAACAATTTTTGGGAGCCGCAATTGTCAATGGTTTTTCTTGTCCTGTTTTTGTTTTTCCATCTTTTCTCTCCCTCTCTCTCTCCTTTATTTATATTTATTTTATGCAGAAGAAAAGTTAAAAAGACTTGCACAATTTAATGGGCACAAAAATAAGAACAAGGAAAACCGAGGGAAATACCAAGAGGAGATTCCGAATCAAAGACAGAGACAGAGAAAAGCGTTCATAGGCAATTCTCAACATTTTCTTTATTTGTTTATTATGCATGAATTGTAAATGTTGAGCCAAAATTGCCGCAATCGGTGGGCTGAGGGGGCGCTGGATGACGTAAAGTTTTGTGCTTGCAACAGCAACCGGAAGAATTCAATTGTGTGTCAGATGTTTTAGGTTTTTTTGTTGTTATATTTTAGGGGGTGGGGCGAGGGAAGGGATGCTAAAGATGCTGGGCGGGGGTAGCAATCACAGGGCAAAAAGCCAATTGTGAATATTAAAATCTGTGCGGGAAATACTGCTGAGAAAGATATTATTTGCATGCGTTCTTTGGGGAGCGAAAGGAAAGACTCTTGAGGAGGCTGTGAAATAAATATAGATTCTGGTTTCTTAGAACAAAATATTGCAAAATTGCAAATTAGATTAAACGGGGAACATATTTTAAATAAATTGATCAGTTTTAATGAATTTATTTGTATGTATTCAATAAAACATTTTAGTTTTAATTTAATTTTAAATTTCTCTTTATTTTTCCCCCTTTTTAATGCTCCCATTTACCACCTTAAATCTCCAATTTCTAAACACTTAAATTTAAAGCCAAAGTTAGGGCCCAAAAACCACTGCTCAAATTGAGTGATTAATTTTTCAGGCCCTATATGATTAACAAATTTCCAACGAGACCTTCCCGCCGAATAACTGGGCTCATTTAAATATATATTTTTTGGGGTGGAGCTGGGAGATGGGTGAGATTCACTAAAAGTTTCGCCGACTGGGGAAAATCGCAGGCAATTTCGATTCCCACGCGTGTACAGTTTACGCCTGCGAACTAATTGCAAATTAATGACTTTGGCGAAACTCGCAGCGGCGGCCAAGAACTATGAGATATATTTATTTGGCGCATCTTAAAGATACACTCTAGGCCCAGGGCCCTTGGGCTCCAGTTAATCAATCATTTTGTCTATTACACGAAATGAAGGCAAGGCAAAAAAAAAGTAAAAAAGAAAAAAATAAGAGAGGAACAAGAATTACTTCAATCATGTCTGTCAATTTGTTGTTAATTACTTTGGTTCTTCTTTTTCGAACTTCCAACGATCTGCAGCTGGGAGGCAAAGAGGGACGGCAATAGCGGCCGCCACATTGCAATTTCGAAACAGTTCGACCATCTCTTTCTCCCCCGTTATCTCAAGCCAAAGGTGCATCTGTATGCGCCAACTGACCGTACGGCTGTGTATGTGTGCGAGTATGGGTGTCTGTGTATCTGTGTGAGAACAAGCTTTTTGCGCATTATTGGAGACCCGAAGATTCTCATTGGATGCGCAAAAATGGCGATTTGAGGCATTGCGAAAATATGCAAAAAAATATCAATGGGAAGATAGTGCAGATTGATTTTTGCTGAAATAATAACAACAAATTAATGTTTTCATGGAAACTACGTTCTTATTATAAATACTTTGAGTATTTAGTAAATGTTTGTACAGAAATTACATTCTGCTAATAATTATAAATAATTGAAGCATTTTAAAACTGTCTAAAGGGAGATGATATAAGGGTTACTGACAAAATGCATGCTATAAATATGAAGTCAAGTTATTATTATTAATAACAGTTTATTATTATTATATTTTTTTAGGATTAAATTAGAATTAGAAAATAAGAATGATCCGAAGGCACAAATAATATAATCTGAGTTTCAAAATATTATATCTTCTAAAAATATAGATGAGATCTTTAATAAAAATGTTGTCCATCTTCATATTAAATATTAAATATTAATATATCATATTAAAGCTGTCTTTAATTTAATCAAACTTATTGAATTACAAATATAAACATTTAAGATTACAAATGGAAAACCATTTGATTAAAATGTAAAAAAACTGGATCCCCCGTTGAAGTTTACAACTTAATCGATTAAACAAATTAGTGCCTCAACCATAAGCCTATTAAAATTGTATTTGTTAAACATTTATCACTGACTTTATTGAAATTTCAAACACCGAAAAATAAATATAAATATTTGTTAAACAAAGAAGAATAATTAATGAGAAGATCTCGAAAACTTAACCGCGATCTCAAGATCAGATCCAAAAACAAAATTTACCAAGAATTTCCCTCAATGCAAAAAGAAACCAAAAAAACTGAATTCGAAACAAGTTTTAACACTAAAAATAAAATCTAGGAAATTGTTGGGGCTACTGGTGATGTTCTTGCTATTTTTGTTGTAGTTTTTTCTTTTTTTTTGTTGTTTTGTTAATCTTTGTCGACGAGCTGCGTGGACATGAAATTTATGGGATGTCAAAGGGCCATAATCTCTCCCAAAAGTGCGAAAGAGTGAGCGAGACGGGCAGTCAGAGTGAGAGAGCGACAGAATGGGGGGAATGGGGCAAAGAGGGGGGACGGGGGCAGAGAGGGTGCGTTGGATTTTCGGCGCGTGCAATGAGAGCCGAAATTTTCAAGCTTTGCGCTCACGCATTCGCTCTGCCGCCCTCCGCCCTCCTCCCACCAGCCCCCCCTCGCACACGCACGCACTTCGCTGATTACCTCATCGCAGCGAATGTCAGCGCAAGGCAAAAGGCGAAAAGCAAAGGCAGCACACAAAGCGGAATAGCAACAGCAGCGAAGCATAGGCTCGGAATGCGTGCGCATAAAATTTGGGAAGGGGGTTGCTGGGGCCAACCGAGCGGGGCAACGGAGGGGGGCCGACTGTGGCACAGGAAAGTCTGTGCAAATAGTGCACAAATCAGTGTAAGGTTTAAGATAGATTTTTAGATTAATTTGGAAAAGATTATAATTATAAAAATAATTCGGTGAAATTAAAAAAAATTAATATCAATTCATATATTTCAAATAATTTTAATAAATGCGAATTTTCTACATTTATAACAACAATTTCTTGTATAATAAAATAAATATATAAAATTATAAAACAATTAAATTATTTAAATGGGTTTTTACTAGGTACACCAATAAAACATTTATTTACAATTAAAATTAGTCAGAGGAGCCACAGAAATCTCTGCAGAACAGAAATCAATTGAAATGTTGTCTAAAAATAATGTTAGCACTTTGTAAAGCCCCAATTTCCACTTTTACACTCTAAAATATATTTTATATATATTATATAAGAGTGCATTATTTAAAAAGTAGAAACAAGATTTACATATAATTTTTGATCGTTAATATTGCCTTCAAATATTTGTACTTAATTTCTTTTTATTTCCTGGGTTTGGGTTCTTAAAATTTCTGGTTTCCTCTTCATAAATTTAAGTATAAATATAATTGTTTTATAACTTAAAAGGAACTTCAAAAGCATATAATATTTTCTAAATCATTTTGTAATCAATTTTCTACTCATTTTTAAATATACGAAGATTTTTTGACCCCAACTGCTTAAGTATGTATTATTGTTTTAATGAAGCTACCTAAAAAGCTTAATAATTATTTAATTTAAAAAAATGTTTCTACCAAAAAATAGAGCTTCAAAAATGTAAAATTCTTGGAAAAATAATATTAAACTTTTTTAAGCTCTATTTTTTTGCCCGCCACTGTACGTTGCGCCTGCTGCGATCTCATTGCTGGCTTCTGCGTTTTGCGTTTTGCTTTCGGCTTTTGTTGTAACTTTGGACGCGGACTTGGATTTGGATTTGGAGCCGAGCCCAAGAACTGGTCCAGGCCGGCAGCATTTGAATTAATGATCCATTGTTGTTGCCGCTGCTTCTTGTTCTGCTGGCTTCAGCTGCTTCTTCCTTATGTGCCACTTCATTTTTGGTTTCTTTTTGTATTTTTTTGTTGTATTTTTTGTATTTAGCTTTATTAATACATTTTTTTGTTTGTTATGGGGTAGGTCATTCTGCCTGCTGCCTTGTAAATGCCGGAAATGTAGCTTGTTTGTACGGCGCTGGATTAGTTTTGTAATTTTTCATTACAAGTCGCAGTTACAATCTGGGCCTAGGCTTTCCACCATTTTGCATTTTACCACTTCTTTTGGGTTAGCTTTTTTTTTTATATTTTTTTTGCGGTGAAGTGGCAATTAATCAAAAAAACTGGAAGGCATAGAAATCCCATAAATCACACAACCAAAAATGGGTGTGTGCGCTGCACTCCTGTGCCACCTTTCATCGAGTCCGCGTAGTGGTCCTCCTTTCATGGTTTTTCACGCAACGCGGAACGTATATAACATAATTATACTAATTTGCATTTCAAGGATGGTGGATTAGGGAATGTGGAAAATGTGCGTAAAAACTATTGTATTAATAAATCAAACAAGTGGGGGACAAATATGGGGCTGGGACTTGGGAAACGATTTGTGGATGCTCTATAAGAATTAATTATTAAAGATCAGGGGTTTTATTTTTATGATTATGTTTATTTTACTATTAAAATGAATACATTTGATTGATAAAAATTTGTGAATATATTAAACAAAATGAATAAATTAATTAAAAGTTTTTATCATATAGAAAAACAAGATTTTATTCTTGAAATTTTTGGAATATATCGAAAACATTCTTTTAATTTATAGAAATTTTTAAATATATAAAAACTATGCGATTGATTTATTTTATTTAAAGAAAATCGAATAGTTTTTGTGCAAAACTAAAATAAAGTTTATACATATTTAATTCATTTTACTGTCTTAAATATTATAACCAAGCCAACATACCCCATAAATACCCTGTCCTACCAACAAACTAATTCTTAATTTTACAAAATCATATATCAAACTCTCAGCAAGAAGTTTTTCCAGTACGTGCACATATGTTTAGCTGCGCCCACTAAAAAAACGAACTAAAAAAAACAAAACTATAATCACAACTCGAACAATAACAAAACCAACGCGGCGTATGCGTAATATAATTCTTTGTTCAAGCACGCAGGTCACCTGCTGCTGCAGGACACAGGACCCCCCTTCACCTTTACCAGGGTTTTCCAGGATTTTCTTCCTTTTTCTTTCATTTTCTTTGTACCCCCTATTAGTTAATGGCCAAATGGCATTCAAAATCATGGCACACATACGCCATGTGGGACGTCGGCCAGCCCACGAAAAAATTTCCCTTTTTAATTTTATTATTTTCACATAAATTTTCGGTGGGGTTGGCAGTAGTTATTTTGTCCTTTTTTTTATTGCCTTTTAATGGAAATTTTTTTGTGTGGGTAACATGCATGAAATAATTTGCTCGTTGCCTCCTTCGGCGTTAATGTGCACAAGTGAAATAAAAATTCATTACAAAAATTAAATAATTTCATTATTTGCCGCTGAGCTGCGTTTGCCAAGCCTTACGGCATCGGGCTCAATGGGTATTTTTATAGGAAAATTGCGTTTTCATTTATAATTTTTGTTGTTGTTGTTGTGTTTTGTGTCGTGTCTTAGCCAATTCGCTGAAAGGAGGTGTGGCATTGGTATAATAAAGGTATTGCAGGTTGGTCAGTGGAATGTGCCAACGGAAATAGTTGTGTTTTTTCTTTGGTATCTGAGGGGTATAAGTTTGCCATTTGATCGATAAAGCCAATCTAAGCGAGATTTTAATCGGTTTATTGATAAGATAACTATTGAATTAACGTCCAGTTAATTGTCTTGTAATGTATTTATGGGTTTTGATTCAAAAGTAATGCGAGTTCAATTGTTAAGATGTGGTTTTCGATTATATTTATAGTTTTTAAATCTATTAACTTTGCTTCTAAGCTTTATCATTTCAACTCCCGTATTTCAGCATTATTCCAACTTTAAAACAAATTAAATTTCATACCAACAATTGAGCCATAAATTCTCCTTTTTATAGTTTTTAACACAAATTTGTAGACCATAATTTTATAGCTCCTTCATTTGTTTTTTCCTGCTTCCATATTTGACGATTTAACGATTATAACTGCTTTCTGCTCATACCAGACAAACAAAAATATGATAATAAAGTTAAGAACCAAATTTATATATTGAGGAAAAACAACAACAAAAAAAAAATCATTCAAATTAGTTTCCCAGGAGGGGAAATGATGTGAAAAACAAGTCCAGTGAAAGGGAAAGGAAGTGCCGAGTAGAACCAAACTGAAACCGAAAGCAAAACCAATCCAATCAGGCTGAAGGAAATGTGCAAGTGGTGGCAAAAATCGCTGACTGAGAAGGAAACCGAAGGAAAACTAGGAGAGGGCCTAGCAAGGAAGCAGGAATCCTGGCGCCTACTGACGGCCCATAAAAATAACACAGCACAAACAGCAGCGGCACAAATCTCATCTATATAGTTTTTACGTACGACTCTGTGTATATGCTGTGTGTGTATTTTTTCATGCGCTTGTTTTTAATCTTTGACTTGTTTTTCGCCTACTTTCTGGGCCCAACAAACAAATTTCCTCTTCGGCCCAGACAATGTTATTGCATTCTGGCGACGCTGGAAATTTTCGGTGGTGGTGGAATTGGAATGGTTGTGGGTTAATGGTTAACTCACTGCCAGCATAAAATGTCCACAATACTATAGATCTGTGTCTGTGGTGCACTGGGTCTGACATTGCCCTTGTCCCGGGCAACTCCCCCGTCTGTTTTTGGGACAATTCTGGGGAAAGTCTATCTTGCTCCTTGGCAGCCAGCCCCCGTCGACGCCAGTTGGCCATTAAATTGATAAGCGACAAGAGGGCCAAAACAAAAAAAAATATATGAAGCAAGCAAGTATTTTTTCTTAGCCAACTGCAAGGAGGGATTCGCTGGAAAAGAGCGAGAAAATTCGGGGGTTCAGACACGATGCCAGGCGACTGATAGAAAGAAGCCTGATTTTGGTGAAAGTCAGGGAAAAGTCTTCTTTGAAGAGGGGTGCTACGAAAAGTGGGGTGCTCGGAAAAGTCTAAGGGGTATGATACTGGGAAAGCGTTGGGTGTAAATTAAAGTGAATATTTTTTAATTTAAGTTTAGGAAAGGCATAAAAGAAAATAGTAAACAAGATATGGAAAGACTGGAGAGTTAAGAATAATAATTCATGGAAGATAGAGCTAAAAATAACTAAATAAAAATAAAGATACGAATTTAAGGACTATTATTATTTTAAATATTTTTAAATAATAAATTATAAGTAAATAACTCTATAAAGATGCATGTATTTTTAAGGACCTAGATATTTTTGCAATTCTTAAAGGCATATGAAATATATATATTTCTAAGTGAAAATACACCAGGGAAAAGCAACCCACCTTCACCACGTGCATCCCCTGTAGATTTTTCCAAAACTTCCTCCTTTGGAGTGTGAGCGCACACTTCAAAAACAACTTGCCAATAAATGTCAAAAATATAAAATGGCTATAAAAAACAGGACTGTCAAGGCCAAAACTTGTACTGACAGGGCCAAGAAGCTGGAGAAGAATTCGTGGTAAGAGGAGCAGGACTGCTGCCAGGACTCGCACAAAGACATTAACATGTGGCACACATTTACCACTGACCGCCGAAGGCAGGAAGCGAAAGTCAATGACAGAATAAACCGTTGGGATACAAAGGACTTTATTTCAATTGAGACGCGGTTGGGGTGCGCTGGCAACCAATACATTAAGTACTTTCTCGACCAACTCATCCCCAGTCGCAAGGCTCGGCCACATCTCCTTACAAATTGTCGCCTTAATAATGCCAATGACAACTACAAACAACAAGAACAATTGACGGCAAACTTATCCCCCAAGAAAAGGAAGCGGAGATGTCAGTTGATCAATAAGGATAATGATTTTTGTCGACCGTTTTTTTGCTGTTTATTTTATTTTTATCTTTATTTTGTGGTTTGTATTTAGGGTGCGGAGTGAGGGAAAGGAAATGAGACCTTTGTTTTAATTACTTTAAAGGGATTAAGAACTCTGGAAGTTTTTGGAGGAAAAGTATTTTTTAATGATGATAGCAGAGAATTTTATAATCAAATATGCCTTGATTTTGTATAAAAAATTGTATTCCATACTGGAAGTTTAATATTTATATATTAAATTTACATTTCCTTCACAAACATTTATTTAAAAAACAAATTTAAAACAGGGAACAGTTTTTGTTTTAATTTTTTGTATTGTCAAATTATTATTAGTAATAAATTATTAAAAATAAATAACAAATACAATTTCTTGTATTACAATTTTGAAAGCCTAGATTGTCAAATTTTTTATGGTATTTTGACATTTTGTCTCGAAAATTGTTTAAAAATTGTTAACTTAATTTTTTAATAGAAATATAAAATAAATAATATATTTTAGCTAATAGTTCCTTATGATATTTTGACCATTAATTCAACTATTTTACTCAAAAAATCTGTTAAAATATTCGTTACTTAATTTTACAATTTTAAGTTCAAAAGATTTAATTTTTTTATCTAAAAACCTTAGCCACTTCTCTTATTTAAGCCAATTATTGCAGCATTTGTTAGGATAAGAAAGAGAACGCAGCGTGGGAAGAGAGTCATTGCTTAAGAGTGCACTCTTCGTTCAGTTCGACGAAAGCAAAAGTGAACTGCGCAAGCGATTCGTTCAAATGGTTTGCATCTCGAATAATCTTGGTCGTTGGAAATTCAAAAAATTGCAGAAAGACAGAAGAGATTTGGTAGTTAAAAAAAAAAATAAACGAAAATTGTAAATTGTTAGCCAATTAAAATGCGGAAATGTTGAGAGATTTATTTTTTGGCCGATGATTTTTCTCAGGCCTGCCATAGTTTGCAGTGTCACTTTTGTTGTTATAATGCTAACTCACACACTAACATGTGCGATATCTTCAGCTTTATATAAAATGCGTGTGTGTGTGTTTGCCATATAATTACCGGTTATTGTACGCCAAAGCTGCGACCTTACGCACAATAAAAAAAAGCAACAAAAAAATGCGTGTTGTGTTAACTACAAAAACTCAAGCTCAAACTCATAAGCCAGCAGCAGCCGCAGCAGCAACAACAACCGATCTCAGGCTTCTCGCACGCTTGGCAACACCACAAAAAATGTTTGAACACTGAAATGAATTTCTGGTTTTCTGTTCATTTTGGGCCTAACACCGAACAAACATAAAGCCAGAAGGGAGCAGGCCGGAAAGCAGCACGCAGAATTTTATGCGCTTGGCAAAAGATTTCGATTTCGTTGTCTCTTCTGTCATTCGCAGTCTTCTGTCTTCGGTCTTTGGTCTTCTCTCTTATGTTCGCCTTTTGACGCTTCGTCATTCGCCGTACGCTTTGGGCTTCACTTTCGTAGTTCAAGATTTTGGAGGCATAGGCTTCTATTTCAAAAGTTCAGCTTGGTGGGTCTTGTAGATGCGCTTCTCTTGTTGAGAAAATTTATAAGGAACTAGAGGAACTGTTTTTGAAATATTTAATTGGAAGCTTAAAGCTAGAAAAAGAATATAAAAGTCTATTTTTTCTGTTAGTTAAAAGAATATAATATATTTATTTCAAAACAAATATGAGTAAAATGTTTAACTTATATCAATATTTTATTTTTGTATATGATTAATTTTTAGGTAGTTTTAATTTAATTAATTTTAATGAATATTCGAAGGGGCTGCCAAAATCGCTAGTGATTTAAAAAACCTCTAAAGTAAGTATGTTTAAAATTTGTCTAAAAACTAAAATGAACACTGAATTCGGCACCTCAGAAATAACATTGTATATTTTTAAACAACTCCTTGTAATTTATGGAGCTCACAGAATATTTTATTTCTTATTTCCCTGATTTTCAGTTTCTAAGATTATTTCAATTAACGCTTTAAATCGAATTTTTTGTTAATTATTGTTTTTTATTTACAATTTTCAATTGCTTAAAAAATAAATATTATAGGAGATCTTACAGAAGTAAGATACATATAAAACGAATTAAATTCTAAATCTAATTAATTATAATTTATTTATATTTCTTAAAGATCAATTAGATCTTTTCTATGTCTCCATAGATATGTATCTTATGTACTGATCTTTTTATTTGTTTGCAATTTGTGTTATGGTTTAATAATATAAGAGGAAATTTCTTTTTTAGTAATTTTACTTGTTTAAAAAGAGTTTGCACAGAGATTCTTATATTGGTAATTATTATTATATTATTATTATTTATGTAATGATTAAAACCCCACTTTGAAGCGCACTTCCTTAGCCTCCTATGACCACCACCGAAAAGCTTCAGCAACGCATAATTTTGTCGGCGTTTTTTTTTTTCGGTTGCCTTCAAGTGCCATGCGCCTATGGCTGCTAGGCCTAAGTGTGTGTGTGCGTATTTGTATCTGTGTGTGGAGATATCTCATAGATGAAACTACAATGCACGATGGTGTGCGTGTGCGTTGCTCATGTGCGTAACGCATTTTCGGTTCCCTTCTGTCCCGCTCTAACGCATTTTGTTCAACAAAAGCTCTCACACACAAAATTTATGAAAAAAATTAACGAATCTTTAAATAAAAAAAAAACAACAACAACACACAACTACAAGTCCAAGCCGACTCAAGGTTATGTTCAGGGCCTATACGCATCGCATCGACAAATGAATTTCAGTCAGTCGAATTTTTTCGGCATTATTTTTTTTTCTCTGATTTTTGGTTAGTGCGTTTGTTACGCATATTTCTTAGGCGTATATATACATATGTACATATATATTTATATATAAATTTCGGTACATACACATGGCGTTTTTTCAGCCTCTCTATGTGTAGTTTTTGCAGCTGCTAATCAAAATGCTTAATGCTCTTGGGCCGCTGACTGTAATTTATAAATGCCCAACTAGCTTGTCTCTTTTTTTCCTCTATTTTTTTTTTTGCGAGGAGTTTGGGTAGTTCCCAGCGATACGCATTATTTACGCAACTGATTTGTATTTGCACTGCAAACTATATAGTATACAACATGGTCTCGGGTTAGTTTTTAATGGAGATGTAGAGCTATATATTTAGAGAGATGTATAGAGAGATATATAAAGAGATATATACTATATATCCAATACAATCTTATATATTATACATAGCTTATAATTTATGCCTATACCATGCTCTATGCCAATTAGCTTTACAATTGATATGTTCATTTATAAAGTTGCCAATTAGAAAGACATTTGTCAGCAAAGCTAATTATAATTTACATTCGAAATTTTAATTATAAGAATGCAAATGAATTATGACTGGAATTATTACGCCATTAATTTAATACTAAAATAGAGCCCAGGAATATTTTAGAAATTAATTAAACTGGGAAAGGAGGAATTCATAAAAATATTGTAGAAAATACACTACATCTGTTGTTAAAAAGTCTGTGAAATATTTGTGTACTATAAAAATCTTGTAGAAAATAGTATAATATTATATAATTATACAATTTTTCAATTTTCAAATTTTCAATAATTCAAAAGTTATATACTTGCAGCGCCAGGATAAATAATAAATAAATCATATCATATCAACTGTAACTTTATAATTTTGTATAAATAAGAAAAGCAATCAAAATAAATTCCCTAATTTCTAATTAACTAATTACCATTAATAAAATATTAAAATTATCAAATAATAAAAAATAGCTCATTTATAACTATTGACTTTTCTTTACTTGAAGAACACACTAACTTTGTTATTCAACTATAATTTTCAAGTGTTTTAATTCCATCAATTCTAATCCATATTAATTTCTCACACCCTATATTTTAAGCACTTTTCCCTTGTTAATTTTTTATCTTAAGCTTACAAGCCCAATTACAGTAATTAACAACTTGTTTACCTGACCCCGCCATTTATTGAATTTTTAAAAGTCATAAAAACTACTTGACTTCCCTTCCTCGGTCATAAATCGAGCAACGAAACTATAATTTAATGAAAACGCATAAGACCATAAAACGTGGCCAAACAAAAGCTTGAGTTAAACGAATGGCGCATTAAGAAAAATAATATAGATTTTGATATCAGATATTTTACACCAATATGCTCACGTGCATTTCAACGGTTTCAACGGTTTTCCAATGGCCCTGCAACGGGCCAGAGGTCACAAACCGTAAACCGTAGCCCGAAAACTGAAAATTCAGGGGGCCAATCGAATGATAACCTTGAAAACAGCCGACAGGTTACAAGTTTTACGGCTCAATTTAAATATTTTAACAGGTCGGAAACAATCATTGCACGCTACAAATTGTGTTTCAGGGGAAATCAGATATTAGATATTTTTGAGGCGTACCGAAGACAGCTGCTGACACTCTCAGGCTTTCAAGGAAATTGGTGAGAAGTGTTCTCCTCTTTCATAATTGAATATATCTATTTATAATGCAGTTGAAACTAAGGGTTTGCCGGAACCTTAAGCTTTAATATTTAAATAATAGTGGAGGGTTGAAGTTAAAGTAATATAAAAATACCTAAATAAATGTATAAGACATTGAAAAAAATTAAAATGTTTTCACAAAGCCAAAGTAATTTAATAACTGCCTGAGGAAACTTATTTTATAAGGAACTATTATTTTATTACCAAAAAAATAATAGCTATTATTTATGCACTTTTATAGTATTTTGTTTATGTAGATGTGTAAATGAGGCTTTGCAAGAACGTGTAAATGATTAAAATACAAAATGTAAGTTTAAAGCAAAAATTTTATAAAAGTACATAATAAGTATATAATGTAAAATTAATTAAAAATGAAGGTTTGAATTTAGAGTAATGTAAAAAACTTGAATACATTTTTATTACATTGAAAATTCAATTATAACTGCTGGCTTGAAGCTAATGTTATATAAAGAATACCTTAAGGAAGTCTACTTGATAATGAATATATTTAATTTTAATCAATTTATATTACCACCGAAAAAGTAATAAATATTATTCATGCTAAAAATGTTATTTTAAGCAACAGATAAAAATTCGTATTAATAAGCAATAAATAGCTAGGCATTAAGAGCTTCTAGTTTTCTAGTTTACAACAAAATTATACTTCTAATTTTCTGGTTTAAATATATGTGTTAAAAGATTTCCATATATATTGATTATTACTAAAATCGCTCATCAAATTATTAAATATTGATCGTGGTTGTAATCATTTTTGAACAGCTTTAATCTCCCTCCACAATAAGATGGCGTTGGGAAACGTGTTCGTTGCCGAGTGCGGAAATGAGTTGAGTTCGAAATTCGAATTGAAAAAAAAACAACAAAAAAATACTTTATTGAAGGGCTAAGGTCTCCGACACCATCGCCTACAAATACAGAAATAAATTTAATTGATATACGCATTGATAGCATAGCTCTACGAAGCACACCAAGTTGTGGATTGTTTCTGTTGATTTTTCGTTCGCCGGTGAAGGGCATTTTCATATGACTTTTGGTGGGGGAAAACGAGATGGAGATACAGCAGGGGCCCTTAAGAAAAATGTGTGTGTGTGTCTGTGTTTCTTGTGATAGTGTTCAAGGTCACTCCATTGTCGATTTGTGGCTCGTTTTTCCCTTTTCTAGCTGCGTTTACAACGACAACGCACACAAAGCACACCAAGCACCCAAAAAAATTAAGAAAAACCTGCAGCTCAAACATCGATGAAGTCACCTTACAAATATTTGGAATTGCAAGGTCAGTTTTTTATTGGTCTCTATTTTTGTGGTCGTGCTTGATAGTTAAGAATCTTTGTTAGATGGATATATATTTTGTATAGGCTCAGACCGAGTTCTTTTTTGTAATCTTGATAAATATGCAACGCTAAAACCGGAAACTGATTAATGATTGTAGGAGAATCTGAAAAGGGTAGCGAATTGGAGGAATCTATTGTTAAATCGTTGGAAAGTGTATAGTTTTAAATTTGGTAGGTGGATTTTAATACGTTTTTTTATTCTATTTATTGAAATAGTTTTTATATATTTGAATTTTTAAATGCTAAATAATTATTTTCTATATTCTAAATAAAATATGTATTATTGGTTTTTGCATTTTTCAGACAAGATCTTGTCAAAATTTTTGTATAGTAAATTAACAATTAGATTTCTTTTTTTTATTTAGTTAAATAATGCTTATAATTATCTAAGAAAATATTATTAATTTGCAAGGCTCGTTTTTAGATTGCCAAATTATATAAAAATCCTTTCTAGATACCATAATATTTGGATATTTGTATCTTAAAAGATAAGAATTCCAAGAAGAGCCCTGCTAATAATGTATCCTGTTTATAATTTGAAACCACAAAAATGTCCATATTTATACACTTCCTTTTGTTTCCTCTCCCTAAAAAAAGGTTAAAGAGTCCCAATCTAACCGCTTAACTCTCTCGGATTTTCTTTGATTTATTTAATTACTTGTAACCCGCTGAAAGCTAATCTAGAATCTCTAAATTAGAACGCTCCCTTGCAGGCCCATATCGAGTCCATCAAGACTGTCAACTGTAAATCAAAAACCCATAACTCAGGGAGACACTCGACGGGTAATTAGTGGTCCCATAATTAAGCTGTAAACAAAAGTCGAGAGCAAAAGGCCAAAACAATGCACTTGCCTAAGCCAAGACACGAAGGTGTCGGGCTCAAAGAAATCTGCCCACGCAAATGGATATAAAAATGAGCATATAAATGTATATATGTATATATTTATAAATATATTTTTATACTTTTTTTTGTATATTTGTCACCATTAAATGCTGTAGTCCAAAGCGAAGCTCAACAAATCAAAGTCAAAGCAGAGTAGCCGCAAACAGAAGCTCAAAAATAGGTTACAGGCAAAGAAAACTCTTTGGAGTTTGTAAAAAAATATTAATTAAGATACAATAAATAATATTTTAAGCAATTTTTTGATTATATTTTAAGAGAAAATAAATTAAAGATACAAAAATGTATGTTTTGTAAGTCAAATTTAAAAGGAATTCAAACTTGTTGAACACCTTTTTAAAATACAAATCTAAACCCTTTTCTTATATACATAATTACTTCTCTGAATACAACATATATTTAATATCACCCAAACCAACTATAATTTTCTCTCAGTGTGTACAGACAAAACTGGGATAAGAGAAGGGAAGCAAACCCAAACGAGGAGAAAAGAAAATCGCGTGCTTGTCACACCTACAAAAATGCCACAGCGCGAAAGCAACAAAAAACAAGACGACAGACGACGATGGCAAGGCAAGTGTGAATGTGTAATTAAATTTTATGAAATAGTCGTGTATGTGAGCTGTGTGTATTATGTGTCTAATTCCACCCACACACCCCCTTTCATTTCACTGGTATCCCCCTTTTCCTTACCCCGAAAATAAATGAAAACCTTTTTCAATTCATTCCGCGACTTTTGGCACGCCCGCTGAAGCTTCCCATTACCAGGAAAATATACGATTGTGGGTTGAATAAGTGCGTTTTAATGAGTTTATGTACGCAGGTATGTAAGCACGAGTGTTTGATTTATGTTTATGCTACAATTATAGCACGATTACAGCACAGATATAACACAACTACTATGTTAATGTTCTGAATGTTAGAAAGTGTGATAGGAATATAGTTGCCAGGCTTTGATTCGTTAATTTAAGTGCAAGTTTATGAAACCTTTTTTAATTTATGTAATGTTATACAGCGTTTAATATATATATTTTTAAAAACAAATTTTATATATATTTTGAAATGTGTTAGAAAAGAAATCTTTGAATATTTACTTTAGAAGATATTATTTTATTATAACTTTTCTTGAAATATTATTTATTTGAAAATGCAATTTACCCTTTAAATGATTATCTAATTTTTAAAATCAACTTTAATATTACTGTAAATTATAATTTTCAATTATTTATTTATAGAATAAAATAAACAACCCTCTAACCACTATCACAGACCACCCAATTGTCCAAATACTATACACCTTCTTCAATATTTTGTCACTTCTGTCTGCCTTTTAGGCAATTCACTAAAAATACTCACTTAAAAATATCCACAACAAAAATCTATGCAAAATTAAAAAGTATGCGAAATGAAGACCGAAAAAGCATTAATCAAATCGAGGGAAGCAGCAACAATATAAGAAAAAAAAATTAACCAACAAATTTGACAGCTGTCATTTGAGACACGCATTTGTGGCTTCTTTCTCCCTCAAACTATTTTTGATCTGTCTCTTTTTCTCATGCAGCTTACGCACTTTGAGCACTGTAATGGAAAACCACAAAAATACAATAATTTTTAAGCATCGCCTGTCATTAGCACAAGCGGAAATATTAAAAAAAAAAAATTGAACGAAACAAAAACAAAACCAAAATGAAACTCTTTTAGAGGCACATAGTCATAGGCTCATAAAAAACTAACAAGTAGACGACGCACTGCCGGATGTCAGGTGTATATATTATAAAAATAAGTATAAATCATACGCACCTGTGCAGTGGTATTAAATAATATTTTAAAAGGGAAACAAAATATTCTTAAATATACAATTTAAAAGTAATGAATATTTTAACTATTAATGTAGGCAATAAACTTATTGTAAAACATATTAATATATATTAGACTCTTAAACATTTATGAAAGTTCTAAAAGCACTTACAAAGTTTAAATAAATTTTCTTTTAACGCATTCCAATTACCAAATAATATTTATATAATTTACAATTTATTTGTAAATTTATAAATTGTTAAAATATTACAGGTATTTATTTATATATTTTAAAATAAATTGTAAAATATATCAATAAATATCTTCAATAATTTATTAAAATTTTTAAACTATGCCTTAAAGTAATTGGTATTTAAACAATTAATACTTTAAAGAATCCAACTAAATGTTTTTCCCAAATCAAATCTTAAATTAATTATTACGCACATGCAATTTTAGGAAATCGAAATCCGGACCTCACATATGTTTGCGCATAAATTCGTATGTATATATACATTTATTATGACTATATCTTGGAGCACCCCGCTGCGTTCCATTATCAGACACACACACACACTCACTCGGAGCATGGATCACACGCACTATACACACACACTGGGCATAGCCTCGGTCATAGAACAACATTCAAGGTTAGAGGGTTACTGACTTTGAAAAATGCGATAGAGGCAATTTGATTCTTTTTTATACATTTTTTGTTGTTATTTTTATTTTAATTTTTTTGTTCGCCGTCTGTCGAGAGCAGCAGCGGGCGAAATAACAACAATTTAATTGAGCCTTTTCGCATTTTTCGATTCTTCAGTCGCAGTGCGTGAAGAAATAGCATAAGATATGAAAACAACGAAATGTCATAGAGCACAGAAGGAAGCAGAACGATATGGGGGAGATATAGGTCCAAAGAAAATGAATGGAAACTATAATAGAGAGAGAGAGGGAGATGGATAAGGAGAGGATTTGATTTTAGATGGGAATGTCCGAATATAGAGTACTTCCGAAGTTGGTTTATTATTTTTTTATTATTTCAGATATATTTTTATTAATTAGATAGTTTTATGGGTATCTTCAAAACTACAGTTTGAAAAAAGTATTAACATTTAAAAAAAACGATAGGTTTTAAGTAAGTATAAATATATTTTATAATATTAAAATTTAGAAAGGTAAAATAATTTTATTTTTAATTCGGAAAAATATTTTTAAAGTACTTCTAAATGAAATTATTAAACCCCTTATCAAACCTTAGACGTAGTTTGTTTTATATTTATTTACAATGTTTATAAACCCTCTAGTTAAAATAAAATAAAATATTTTGGATAATATTTATTTATACATTTTGAAATACAACCCCTAGAATATACCCTTCCCATATTTTGATTACAGGGTAGTAAAACTGAGGCACAAATAATAATGACAGGTAGTTTTGCCTATGAGCCTCCCTTTGCGTTAGTGTTTCTGAGTGTGTGTGTGGGACGCTGCAGGTAGCCGATACACAGATATAGCTTTTGTTCCCTTGTTCCCCCCACAGTTGCTGTTTACTGGAATAATTCTCATTGCCCTGCCTTCACACGCACTTTCGTAAACAACTTTTGGAGCCAGATTTTTAGCTTTGGTTCTTTTCGCTTTTTTTTTTGTATTTTTTTTCTGTAGTGCAAAATGGTTTTAGCCCTGTGTATGTGCAAGGGGAATGGTGTAGTTCGGTTTGAAAATGGCAAAGGGGGAACTATTTTGTTGAAATTCGTTTGCTTTTTTTTGTGCTGGGCATCATGTGACTGGCGACTGGGGACTGTGATGAATGCGTGCTGCCCAAAATGAATTGGAGTGAGCTCATTTCACAGAGCGAGTTACGATTTTGTATGCGTTTAATGGCAACCAATGAAATTTCTGTGAAATTTAGAAGCGAATAGTTTTTGAAGACAACTAAAAAAATATGTTTATAGGTTTTTTTATTAAGAAAAACTAAAACAAATTGTAATAATATGATTTTATATTTAAAATTTGCCATTTGTAACACATGCAAAATTGATTAGGAAATGAATAGCAGCCAAATTACGTATACGCCCTGTTGCTAATAAATTAATTTTTTTAATTTTATTGTTGATCAGAAACTCAAATAAATAACTAAATTATAAATATTTTTCTTACTTATTAATTTAATAAATACTCAAATTCACTCACATTATTTAAGAAAAATCTATGCAAATCGATGAAAGTATTAGCAGTAGAAATCGGAATATTACTCATACGCCGCATTGGCTGCACACGCAAATTGGGGAAATAAAATCGAGAATAACAAAGCACTTGGCCAACAACCGGCCGCTAATGTCAAGCGTTGACTGCTCGAGTGTCGAAAAATTTCGCCACGAGGTTATTGCACTTTCTAATGCTTACAGGGGGAAAAAGAACAAATACCGGCAACAA